>JALGQZ010000003.1:45719195-46259195 GCA_023105745.1 Austropuccinia psidii
TACTTATAATTATCACTCACTGTGGTATTTATGAGTATCTTAGGATGCCATTTGGCATTAAAAATGCTCCATCCCATTATCAAAGAATGATTAACACCATCTTTCCCACAGAGCTGTCTGAAAGATGGCTTATAATTTATATTGATGATATTATCATATGTTCCAATTCACGGTCTTTGCACCTTGAAAGACTTTCAAGAGTACTTCACAAAGTGGCAGAAGTGAAGATGAAGATTTCACTTAAGAAATGCAATTTTGGTTTTGAAGAACTCAAAGCATTAGGACATATTGTTTCTAGTTTAAGCTTGGGTATTGACAAAAACAAAGTAGCAGCAGTGTTACTTAAGACAATACCCCAGAATAAGAAAGAAATGATGTTTTTTATTGGGTTTTCCAGCTATTATAGGCAACACTTGAAAGACTTTGCAATTCTAGCCAAGTCACTTTATAGAATCTGTGATCAACAGACTGTATTTGAAATGACACAGGAGAGAATTAAAGCTTATGAGAAGATAAGGAGAGCTCTTACAGAAGCACCTTTACTCCTCATGACTGACTGGAATATTCCCTTTAAATTTTACATTGATGCATGTGGAGATGGATTAGGGGCAGCCCTACATCAAGTCCAAATTATTGATTACAAACCTACAGAAGGACCAGTTTGTTACATCTCAAAGCAAATCAAACCAACAGAAGCCAGATACGGTGCAAGCCAAATGGAGTGCTTATGTTTGGTATGGTCACTTGAGAAATTACACTATTATCTTGATGGCAGTGTTTTTGAAGTGATAACTGACTGTAATGCAGTAAAATCACTTCTTAACATGAAAACTCCCAACAGACATATGTTGAGATGGCAAATAGCCATTCAAGAATATAGAGGAAATATGACTATAGTCCACAAAGAAGGAAACATTTACAAGAATTCTGATGGACTTAGCAGGTGAGCATTAGCCAACACTCCTGATAACCCAGCTTATGTACCTTTGGAAGCTGAACCACAGATTCCAATTGAAGGGATTAACATAACTGATATTGGGACTGAATTCTTTGAAGAGGTCAGAGAATCTTATAAGCAAGACAAGAATTGCCATATCTTGACTTCTGTCAGCCTCTGACTCAAAACCAGAGCACAAGCATGACAGCCAAAATACCATAAACCAATGGTATAGCCAAAATACCACCAAAACATGGAGCTGAGCCAAATTAGCTCGAAAGGTATCAAAAGAAAGAGGAAACTTACCTCTTCCTGAAAATATAAGTCTCATCACCATAGGACAAGAAATAACAAAGTTATTCCTGCTCAAAGTTATTGCTGAGCATAAACCTTAATTTTCACCTCTCATCTAAAATCTAGAAGGAGAGGCTTAACCCCATCAAATGGGTACTCAAAATGAAGCTCTAAGCCAGGGCTATCCAATGGTACCAGCCAAACTGAGCTAGCACCAGTATTACTTGAGTTATGGTCAAATTCAGACCAAATAAGGGTGAACAAAACATTCACCTCTCATCTAACTTTTACAGTTTTAGTGTGAGATACCTGAAGTGGGGTCTTTTTGGAAAGAGAACAATCAGGGCTATCTGATGGTGCCATCCATTTCCTCATAGCTCAACTACAACAGAAGTTATTGGCCAAACAAGCTTAATACAGCTTTTGCCCAAACCACGCCAATGTACAAAAATACTTGTACATGGGATAACTTTGCCATATTTAATGATAACCATGTCAAGTTGGGTACCATTGTGTAGAGCTCATATAGAGCTATTCAATGAACCAATTTTAAGCTTGATATCTCAAAAACGGACAGAGGTATGACCATTTTAAGGTCAAAATCCCACCTGCTGTCATATACAGCCTTACCATGGGATAATATCCCATAACCATGAATATGAGGTGTCAAATAGACGAAGAAGCATGTTTTACTTCAATACCTCATATGTCAGTCAATACTGGGGTCCCATACAGTTTCTGTACAGCATTCTACGCATCATACACGTCAGAATCAGGCTGTGAGGTCCCCAGATGAAAATTTTCACCCTGTATTGGTGAAAACTGCCCAGATGTGGTTTCAAAACCACATCTGAGCCCAATACAGAGTATACAGGCTGTTTGCAAACCACAAGCCTGTCATAGAGAGTGAAAAATCTTCACTTCCTCTACATGGAAAGGTCTAGCAGCTTTTCCACCTCAATTTCAGGATAAAAGGAGGGCTTTTCACAGCCAAAAACGTCTCCTCATCCTGCTCTTGAATAACCTACGTAGTAAACTGTCAAAAACAGTTTTACTCTTGGTTAATAATCAGGTATAATCTTAACTTAAAAGTATTGTAGTCTTTATTATTGTAACCCAACAGGTAAAGCTGCACCCAGGGCTTTCAACAGCAATCACCACCACTATATCTCTATAGTAAAGCCCTTAATACCTTAATTCTATCATCTATTATCAACTTTGTTATCTTTTAAAGCTATTTTTACCATGTCACAGTCATAGTTAAAGCCTGTAAATACTTATATACACCTTTATCATAGACTCAACCTGACATTTTGGGGGCCTGGCTGTGTTTTAAAACTTTTTTGGACCTTATAAGTAAGTCTTTTTCTCTTTTTATGACTTATTAACCAGTGTTTTATCTTTTTTAGGCGTAATTTCTTTATTTAAATATATATATTATATATATTTTGATCCTTTTTATATACATACTCATATTATAAGAGTATTATTCACGTGGCTAATACCCACTGAACTTAATTATTTTTGGCGTGTTTTGTATATAAAAACACATAAGCCATCAATAAAGTCCTGCATTCTTGACTGAATAAGGACACCTCTGACTGAAAAACCATCAGTTAAGGCGTGGATTAAGTGTATTGTTAACTCAATAACTTATACAAAACCACTCGTACAGAATACACTTGAAAACCACAAGTGTATCTGTGGGATACTGGCACACAAACAGTGTGACAGGGTACCAAAAGCTGTAATTCTGACGTGAAATTGTTGATTCAATTACACTGTCATTATACAGGGCACATTGTAGTAATGTACAAGCCCAGAGGCCAATCTTAGACGTGCAAAACCAGCATTTTTAAGAAGTCTTAACTGACATAAGTCCTCCCTTTTCTGCCTTGATTTCAGTGGAAGAAAATTACATCCCACTTGAGACCCAGTCACAGGCCAACACACCAGTGACACCCTCAGAACCAGAGGGCAGCAAGGGCAAAGGAAAGAGGCACAGTGAAGGTCTCATCACAGCCAAGAAGTGAACACCAATAGCCACTCAGAGAAGTAGAAAACCACGAAACTCTGCATCCATACAAGGTAAACCAACCTTAACCACTTGTACAGGAAAGATTACAATTATTAACCCAGTTGTAACTTCCAAAGGCAAACTGCCCAAGTCAGCAGACAGTAAATTTGTACAAGGCACAGTCAAAGGTAAATACCCAAAGAACATAAAGTTTTTGACTGCTTGCAAACACTGATATGTCCCCTGTATACCTCAGAGACCTTGGCTTCCAAAGGAACCAGCCAGAGGATACAGGAGGATTGTCCAGAACCAGAAGACCTGAAAGAGGACACCCTGGACACAGTGGTGGATGGCAAAACAATGAGGGAGATAATATCAACCTTGCCATTCACACTCCAATTCAACAGAAACCTCAAACCAGAGGACTGGAAGGATATAGATCAAGTTCTTCAGATCCACCAACTCCTCAAAGATTTATTTCAATGGAGCATGGACAACAAGAGGCTCAACCTAGCAACTCACTGGGCAGAACTGGGATCAAGTTGCCAGAAGATCTGTCTCAAAGAGATAGACTTCAAAGACCTTATGGTAATCACCAAGAGTTGGAATCCTACCAGGCAGCACAGACTCCTGGAGGCAAGGGCACAGAGGATTAGGGAGAATCAAGCCACTATCCTAGCTATAGAAGAACAGTTTACCCAGAGAGGGCCTACTCAGATTCCTTCAGGTTCACAAGGAGCAGGCCAAATCAACTCTCCAGTGGCTTCACACCATTCAGACACCAGCAGATCAATGGCCAAGAGTCACCATTCTTCACAATTCCAGGAAGTTTCCAGGAGAAGACAAGGAAACAAGGGCAAGAACAAAGCCTCCTTCAACCAGAGGAGGAAATAATCAGACCCCATGATCCAGAAGCTGTTGGATTTGGTAAAGGAAGTACACAAGAACCAGAAGTAGTTGTAAACCACTCTAGAATCAGTAGTCCTAGTAATAGAAACATTACCCCCACTCAGACTGAAAATAACATTGTCACATCTGAGAGTAACATCAACAGTCATACACTGTGGTTACAAGTGTCCCAATATGCTGAACAATCTGCAAAGCAATTTTCAGAAATTAAAGCAAGCCAAGAGAGGATGAGACAAACTCAAGCCTCCTTGGAACAAATAGTTAAAAATCTTCAAGAAGGATATGCTCAACTGGGCAAAGCCTCTGAAGAATCCAACAAAAGACTGAACCAAGTCTTTGAAGAACAACACCACAGCACAAGGGACAGGGAGTGTCTGGATCAAGACATTAACAAATTGTTTAATGCCTACCATAGCTTAAAGCCCCAACCACAAGGCCAAGCTATGGAGAATCCATATCAACCAGATGACATCAAACCAGATGCCATGATGTTGAACAAAGCAAGATCTCCATCACAATACCAGGATGGAGATAGCATGTCTTATTCAGAGAAGGAAGCCTTGAAACAGCTTCCTGAGGCCTCAAACTGGCCCAAATTCTCAGGATCAGGAGAATATGATCATATGGAGCTCATAGATTATATTGATGGACTATTCATTGATGTACCCAGCATACCAGATTACTGGATTACTGCTAGACTGAATACTGCATTTAAAGGTCATGCAAGTATATGGTACACAGAGATGAAAGAAATCCATGGCAGAAGAAACTGGCCACGGTGGAAGAGTCAAATAATCCAAAAGTACAGTAATGGAACTTGGATATGGCAAAAGACCATGTCATTTGAAAATGACAAATACTCTGTGGACAAAGATCCATATGAGTGGTGTCTCAGACAGTCTAAAAGACTTAAAGCCATTGATCCTCAGATGAACATCCAGATGAGGAATCACAAACTTCTGACACAACTGCCAGGAGAACTAGATCATGCAGTAAAATGCAGATGCAACCAAAATTGCACTCTAGATGACATAGCCAATACCTTACAAGACATAAGGAAGAGGACTAATATAGGGAAATTCACCCCATATAGAAGCAGTAGTTTCAAAGAGAAACAACCTTTCAGGGTGGAGTTTAAAGACAAACCCAGAGAAAGAGTGGCAGAAGTGGCAAAGAAAAAGAATTCTTGTCACAATTGTGGTTCAACAGACCACTATGCCAACAACTGTCCAAAGGCAAAGAAAAAAGTCTATGCTATAGAAAAGGTTCCTTAAGAAGAACCTCCAACAGAGGATTCTGAATCAGACTCTATGGGAGATGCCATCAGAGAACTATCTGAGGATGATCAAGACCCAAGAGAGGAACTTCTAGTGGAATACCAAGAGGAAACCCCATTGGAAATCCAGGATATACAGTTGGAAGCAGGCATGCCACAGGACACTGCCAACAAGAACTTGTGCAAACACACACAGGATGCACAAACATTCCTGGTTACACCAACCAAAGGAATGGCATATATACATGGAACAGCCACAAAAATGACTGTATGTATTGACAATGCTCAGCACCCACTGATCATTGACAGTGGAGCACATTGCTCCATAGTGGCCAGAAATTATCTGGATAACCACTTCCCAAACTGGGAAAAACAGCTCTTGCCCACTAAGGCAAAGAACTTTAAAAGTGCATCAGGAAAGATGACTTCCATTGGGACAATTATCAAAGAGATAATTATACCCCACAGGAAGGGTAATATCAGACTCAATCCAGAGTTTGTAGTGCTTGAAGATGCCCACATCCAAGGGTTTTTACTGGGAACAGATTACCAGAGGATGTATGGCATAGATATTTACAACAGTAAAAACAGGCACATTACCATTGGTACCAACAAGGAAAAGGAATTTTCACTTGATATATACCACATATCTTCACAAGACCCACTGGAAGAACTCTTGAAGGAATTCAAGGAGGGACAGTTTAGCACTACCCTCACCAGTAAACAAAAACTAAGTTTACTGAAGATGCTGAGGAAAAACAGACCAGCATTTGCCATTGGTGAAGAACCACTAGGCAAGATTAAAGGCCATGATATAGAACTATATCTGGATGTGGAAAGACCTTATCCACCCATGCTGAGGAGACCTCCTTATCCAGCAAGCCTGGAAACCAGGAAAGAAATTGAAAAACACATCAATGAACTCCTGGACATGGATGTCATCAGGAAGATTGGCCATAATGAAATAGTGGAAATCACCACTCCTGTCCTGATCACCTGGCATGATGGCAAGTCTAGATTGTGTGGAGATTTCAGAGCCCTGAATAACTACACAAAAGCAGACAGGTACCCTATACCAAGGATACCTCATGCCTTGGATAAGCTAGCCAAAGCCAAATACATAACCAAGATGGATTGTATGAAAGGCTTCCACCAAAATGGAGTTAAACCAAACTCCATGAAGTTGCTCAGAATAATATGCCATATGGGCATATATGAGTACACCAGGATGCCATTTGGCATCAAGAATGCACCAGCCCACTTCCAAAGGATGATGGACACCATATTTCAAGAAGAAATAATGGAAGGCTGGATGGTAGTGTATATTGATGATATCATTATATACTCATAGACATGGGAAGACCATGTACAATACATAGACAGAGTGCTAAGTAAATGTACACCCATCAATCTGAAAATTTCACTTAAAAAGTGTAATTTTGGCCAACAAGAGCTACTAGCTCTAGGACACAAAGTCTCAGGCCTTAGTCTGGCAATTGACCAGAAGAAAGTAGCAGCAGTACTGCAAAAGCCAGTACCAAAGAACATCAAAGAGATGCAATCTTTCCTTGGGTTTGCTAGCTACTATAGAAACCACATTGAGAACTTTGCACACATAACTAGTAGTTTATACAAGTTATGCTCAAAGGATGTAGTTTTTGAAATAACCAAGGAAAGGAGGGATGCATATGAGAGGATCAAATATGAACTCACAAATGCACCTGTGCTCATCTTGCCTGACTTTGAACTACCATTCAAGTTATATATAGATGCAGCATGCAGCCAAGGCTTGGGAGCAGCCCTTCACCAAAGACAAATTGTGGATGGTGAACCAAGAGAAGGTGTAATATGTTACATCTCCAGGCAGCTGAAAGATTCAGAAGCCAGGTATGGGGCCGTCCAGACAGAATGTCTATGTCTAGTCTGGGCTCTAGAAAAACTCCATTATTCTTTGGAGGGAGCAGTCTTTGAAGTCTACACAGACTGCACAGCCTTGAAGTCTTTACTAAACATGAAGACTACTAATAGACACATGCTGAGATGGCAAATAGCCATCCAGGAGTATAGAGGGAACATGACCATCATATACAAGGAAGGTAAAAGCCATACCAATGCAGATGGCCTTAGCAGATGGCCACTGGACAATGTCAAAAGCAATCCAGCTTATGACCCTGAAGTTGCTGCAAAAATTCCTATCCATTTTATGGAAATAAATAGGAAGAAGAACTTCAGATTCTCTGAATGGGCACCAGGGAGTGGTACCCTTGACAGTGGAAACACTGATTCAGAAGGGACAGAAACCCCCATACTGGGAATAAGCTCCTCAGAACTGCACAATGAATTTTTCAATGCAGTACTGAAATCTTATGCTAAACACAAACAGTGTAGCATACTACTCCAACTCCTTCAACAAAAATACAGGAGCCCAGAACTGGAAACCCAGCTGGAGGAACCCTGGTTGAGGGCCTATAAGGACAATAAATTCTTCCTTATAGATGGCCTGATTTATCACAGAGACAGGCACACCAGTGCACTCACAGTGATAGACAGAGACCACATCTCTTTAATCCTACAGGAATGCCATGACTGCCCCTACATGGGACACATGAGTGAGGACAGGACTAAGGAGAGGGTAGCAAGCACAGCTTGGTGGCCTAAGTGGGAGCAAGAGTTGGGTGAATACAGCAACACTTGTGAAAGATGCCAAAAGGCAAATAGAAAACATGGGAAGAAATATGGGTTGCTTCAACACATAGAAGAACCCAAACACCCATGGGAGACCATCAACATGGACTGGGTCACAGGACTTGTCCCAGGAGGCAAAGAAAACTACAATGCCTGCTTAATCATAGTTGATAGGTTCAGCAAGAGCATGAGATTTCTACCATGCCATAAAGAGGACACAGCCATGGACACTGCTCTGTTATTTTGGAATAAAATCATATCCACCTGTGGAGTCCCTAAGATCATAATTAGTGACAGGGACCCAAAATTCACATCTGAATTTTGGACCAATTTATATGACATGCTTGGCACCAAGCTAGCTTTTTCCACAGCTTACCATCCACAAACAGATGGCCTAGCTGAGAGGATGATCCAAACAATGGAGGACATCCTCAGGAGGTTCTGTGCCTATGGCATGGAATACAAGGACCATGAGGGATACACCCATGATTGGGTCACCCTCTTACCAGCAGTCCAACTGGCTTATAATACAAGCCAGCACTCTACCACAGGAAAAACACCTGCACTGGTAGAGAAAGGGTGGAACCCCCTGTTACCTGTGGATCACTTGAAGAAAAATCTTCTGACCCTCCACCCCACAGCCAAAGACTTCCTTGATATGTGGAAGAAAGCCTGTGATACTGCTGCCAAATGTATAGCTGAGGCCAAAGAGTATAACAAGCAAAGGTGGGACAAATCACATATGGAACCTGACTTCAAGGAAGGGGACCAGGTGTTAGTGTCTACACTGAACTTTAACAATCTCAAAGGACCCAAGAAAATGAGAGACTCATTTGTAGGACCCTTCACTATCATTAAGTTGATAGGGAAGAATGCAGTAGAGGTCAAGCTCACTGAGGAGTTTTCTAGGAAACACCCAGTCTTTCCAGTAAGCCTGGTCAAACCATACTTCCAAACAGGGGAGGATAAATTCCCCTCCAGGAAGAAAAACATCACTCCACCAGAGATAGTGGAAGTAGAAGACTCTCCTGGACCTGTGAGTAAAATCATCAGGGCCAGAAAAATCAGACTTAATGGGAAGGATCAGAGACAATATCTAGTCAGATTCAAGAACCAGACAGCTGACAAAGACAAATGGTTGGCAGAGGATGCCATACCAGATGGGAACCTTCATTTAAGGAGATTCAGAGCCTCTAGGAGGACTGAACAGTCTCATCAATTATGAGCCTTTTTTAGAGGGAGGGTATGTCAGCCTGTGACTCAAAACCAGAGCACAAGCATGACAGCCAAAATACCATAAACCAATGGTATAGCCAAAATACCACCAAAACATGGAGCTGAGCCAAATTAGCTCAAAAGGTATCAAAAGAAAGAGGAAACTTACCTCTTCCTGAAAATATAAGTCTCATCACCATAGGACAAGAAATAACAAAGTTATTCCTGCTCAAAGTTATTGCTGAGCATAAACCTTAATTTTCACCTCTCATCTAAAATCTAGAAGGAGAGGCTTAAACCCATCAAATGGGTACTCAAAATGAAGCTCTAAGCCAGGGCTATCCAATGGTACCAGCCAAACTGAGCTAGCACCAGTATTACTTGAGTTATGGTCAAATTCAGACCAAATAAGGGTGAACAAAACATTCACCTCTCATCTAACTTTTACAGTTTTAGTGTGAGATACCTGAAGTGGGGTCTTTTTGGAAAGAGCACAATCAGGGATATCTGATGGTGCCATCCATTTCCTTATAGCTCAACTACAACAGAAGTTATTGGCCAAACAAGCTTAATACAGCTTTTGCCCAAACCACGCCAATGTACAAAGATACTTGTACATGGGATAACTTTGCCATATTTAATGATAACCATGTCAAGTTGGGTACCATTGTGTAGAGCCCATATAGAGCTATTCAATGAACCAATTTTAAGCTTGATATCTCAAAAACTGACAGAGTTATGACCATTTTAAGGTCAAAATCCCGCCTGCTGTCATATACAGCCTTACCATGGGATAATATCCCATAACCATGAATATGAGGTGTCAAATAGACGAAGAAGCATGTTTTACTTCAATACCTCATATGTCAGTCAATACTGGGGTCCCATACAGTTTCTGTACAGCATTCTACGCATCATACACGTCAGAATCAGGCTGTGAGGTCCCCAGATGAAAATTTTCACCCTGTATTGGTGAAAACTGCCCAGATGTGGTTTCAAAACCACATCTGAGCCCAATACAGAGTATACAGGCTGTTTGCAAACCACAAGCCTGTCATAGAGAGTGAAAAATCTTCACTTCCTCTACGTGGAAAGGTCTAGCAGCTTTTCCACCTCAATTTCAGGATAAAAGGAGGGCTTTTCACAGCCAAAAACCTCTCCTCATCCTGCCCTTGAATAACCTACGTAGTAAACTGTCAAAAACAGTTTTACTCTTGGTTAATAATCAGGTATAATCTTAACTTAAAAGTATTGTAGTCTTTATTATTGTAACCCAGCAGGTAAAGCTGCACCCACGGCTTTCAACAGCGCTCACCACCACTATATCTCTATAGTAAAGCCCTTAATACCTTAATTCTATCATCTATTATCAACTTTATTATCTTTTAAAGCTATTTTTACCATGTCACAGTCATAGTTAAAGCCTGGAAATACTTATATACACCTTTATCATAGACTCAACCTGACAACTTCTTTATTAGATAAAGACTGCAAAGATACATCTTTGGTTAATGCACTGGATGAGGTTTGGAGAAATTCCTATTCTGAAGGGGGATTTCACTTGTTTGATGGAATTATTTACCACAGAACCAAACATTCTTGTGTAATGACATTATGCAGCAGATTGCTTATTAATACAATTCTTCATGAATGCCATGATAGCATCTACTCTGGACACCTGTCAGAGGACAGAACAGTTGAAAATGTGAAGAACTGTGCATGGTGGCCATCTTGGAGAAAAGAAACCATTGAATATTGCCATACCTGTGACAGATGCCAAAAAGCAAACAGGAGTACAGGCAAGGAATTTGGACTTATGATCCATATTCAAGAACCAAAATCCCCATGGGAAGTTGTTCACATGGATTGGGTCACAGCACTTCCTCCAAGTGGTGACAAAAGCTGTAATGCTTGTTTAGTCATTGTAGACAGATATAGCAAAACTCCTATATTCTTACAATTTCATAAAGATGACACTGCTATGGACACAGCTCTTCTTCTATGGAGTAGTGTTATTTCTCATACAGGATTATTTAAGAATATCATAAGTGACAGAGATCCCAAGTTCACATCTGCACTTTGGACCAATCTTCATAGATTGTTTGGGACTAAGTTATCATTCTCTACAGCATATCACCCTCAAACAGATGGGCTAGTAGAGAGGATGATTCAAAGTTTAGAAGACATGATCAGGAGATTTTGTGCTTATGGATTAGAATTCAAAGACTCAGATGCTTTACCCATGACTGGTGCACTCTGATACCTGCATTAGAATTGGCATACAAGACATCAGTCCAATCTTCCACAGGACAAACTCCTGCTATGTTAGAAAAAGGATGGAATCCAAGACTCCCAGCAGACACACTGAGGAAAGACTTTATTGACATTCATTATACAGCTTCCAGCTTCAAGATAATGCTTGATAAAGTAAAACATCATGCAAAACAAATTATGGATGATGCTTTTGATTATGCAAAACAGAAGTGGGACAAGAGTCATAAAGTACCAGACTTCAAAGTAGGGGACTTAGTTCTAGTTTCAACCTTGAATTTTAATAATATCAAAGGCCCAAAGAGACTTAAAGATTCTTATGTAGGACCATTTGTTATTGTTGCCTTACATGGAACCAATGCATTCCAAGTGGAATTTAGTGGTGAATTGGAAAATAAACACCCCACTTTTCCAGTCAGCTTGATAAAAGCTTATCAACCAGCTGATAAAGAATTGTTTCCTCTAAGGAACCCAACTCCTTTGACTGTCCCACCAGTGGAACAGAATGAAGACAAAAAGATAAATAAAGTCATTAAAGAAAGGAGACTTGGGGATAAAAATCAGAGAGAATATCTTGTCAGATATAGAAATCAATTACATGAAGATGAATGGCTGGCAGAATCAGATATACCTGACTCAGATAAGCTCTTGAGAAGATTTAGACATGAAAGAAGGCCACAAGCCTGAATATGTCTATAAATGTGCTTTAAATTACTTGATCTTAGTAATGTAAAGAGGTTGGACAGTGGACATTAACCCCCTTTGGGGCTTTTTTATTATTTCTACCATTGATAAAATTGTGGTACAATTTTATTTTTTGGTGGGAGGGAATGTGAGCCTTGAGGTATATTTTACATACCCAAATAGGCCAAAATTATCTTAAAAATGATTTTTGAATTATGCATAACTCATAAGTCATGCATATATCCAAAATTCATCATTTTTGATTTCAGAAAAGTTGAATAACTTTTTATTGAGTAAGTAAATCCATGAATTTAAGGCCATATTGGGATTCTACACAAAAATTCACTTAGGGTAGCTCCATAGAGTGAATAAGCTCAAATTAACTCTTTGAGGTGTTAAAATGGAAAATACTTCAATACCACATAAAAGATCTGTGAAAATTTTTGTTTTTCTTCATTTCACGCCAAAATAATGGGAATGTGAGAAATCCCATGTTACATATACACTAAGAATAGTGTTATGCATGTTTTGAGCACTTAATATCATGGTATTCCTATATGGAATTTTGGTACACCCATAGTGGATATCTCACTTCAAAGCTTAAATTTCTATTTTGACGTGAAAAATAAGCAAGGGGGACAAAAGACATCAAAGAGAGCCAGGGTACCCAACTTCTGAGGCCTCAGAGGTGTGGACAGCTCCAAAGCTTTCATCCAAGGTTGATCTTGGCCTAATTGGTAAACTAAAACCTTTTGGGAACTTGGTTACCATGCTACAACTACTGTACATCTTGAGAAAATAGCAGATAACCTGCTATTTTGACGTGCCAAGGAGGTAAAAAGCTACTTAGACTCCTGTAACCATGTCAATTCTTAATGATTTTCTATGGATAAACCCCAAATGAGTAATTAAAACCCTTTTTGGACTTGTATCCCTTGATTTACCTCATAGCGACCAGTGAAACACTGATATTTGCAATTCTATGTAGAAATGAGGTAAAAACTTCAAAAATTCATTAAAAATACAATTCTTAATGAATCTTTCTTCAACTTTCAGGACTAATGAAGAGCTGTATTATCTATGGTACAAGCAGAAAGAATTACAGTTTTACTAGTAAAATTAAAAGTTTTACTTATGGTCCATTTTTGACTATTCTACGTGAAACACTGAATCTTCAAAAATTCACAGTAATTACAACCTGTGATGAAATTGCCAATAACATTGATAACTTTGAGAAATCAATGATTATTTTGGAATAAAAGAATATTTACAGATGTTACTCCTTTTATTCTCAACCATATTTGGGTTGGTAGTCACATAAAAGCATCAATTAAGTAATTATGATAATCTTACGTGACAACAGATGATGCAATCAATAATCCAAAAAGTTTTATTTTTTTTCAGTTTGCTCCATGGCACACCTCTGTGAGCTGTTGTTGACGTAAAAGAGGCCTCCTCTTGCTGTTTTTTCCACATCATCATCTTATTATCATTTAAATCATTATTACCAACAAGTAAGTATTAGTTATAGCTATTCTTAAGTGTTTTAGCTCTTTCATAATCAATCAGAAAGACGTTAAATCATAGAATCCAACTATATGTTTTTGTAATACTGTTATAAATTCATTTTGATCCTTAAAATCCAAAATTCTACGTCAAATCTCTCTATATTATCTTTCAATAAGTTCTTTGAAATATTAGTGAGTGATTTATCTTTAACTCTTAAAGTTTTTCTCTAAAATTAGTTTTCTTCAAGAATTATCATTATAATTATTCTTGCAAAAGATAATTATATATTAAAATAATTTATTATTTTAATAAAAGAATTTTTATTATTAAAATCTTCTTGTAATTGATTCTTGTAGACAATTACTGCTCACTTTTAAAATCACTAGTAGTGTTTAACACGTGAAAGAAATAATTCTTTAATTATTTAATTATGGTTATAATAACATTTTGTTATTATATTTCATAAGAACAGTCATAGTACTGTTGATTAATAGTAATATTATCATCAGGTTCATAGGCAAATCTTACAGTCTATGAAATGACTGAAGAAAGAGTCAAGGCATATGAAGAATTGAAAAATTCCTTAACAAATTCCCCATTTCTTTTAATGTCAGATTGAAAACTACCCTTCAAACTTTACATTGATGCTTGTGGAGAAGTACTAGGTGCTGCACTACACCAAACACAAATTATAAATGATAAACCAGTGGAAGGACCAATTTGTTTCATTTCAAGACAGATAAAGCCAATAGAGGAAAGATATGGAGCAAGCCAAATTAAATGCCTCTGCTTAGTGTGGGCTTTAGAAAAATTACATTATTATATAGATGGGACAGTATTTGATGTGATTACACACTGTAATGCTGTAAAATATCTATTAAATATGAAAACTCCAAATAGACATATGCTGAGATGGCAAATTGCTATCCAAGAATATAGAGGAAATATGACTATTTTTCATAAGTCTGGTAACATTCATAAAATTGCAGAGGGTCTTAGCAGATGGGCTCTAGCAAATACCCCTGAAAATCCAGCATGGGTACCACAGGAGGAGCACCATATAGAAGGAATATGTGTTACAGATATTGGCACAGAATTCTTTAACCAAGTTAAATTAAGCTATAAGATAGACAAGAGCTGCCATTTCTTGAGCCAACTTCTAATGAAAGACTGCAAAGACCCATCACTTTCATCAAAATTAGATGAAACATGGAAAAAGGCATATGATGAAGGAAGATTCCACCTCCTTGATGGAATCCTTTACCATAGAACAAAACACACATGTTTTATGGCCTTAACAGATAGAACCCTGATAAACACTATTTTACATGAGTGTCATGATAGTGTTGCAGCTGGACATCTCTCAGAAGATAGAACACTAGAGAGGGTGAAAACCTGCTCTTGGTGGCCAAATTGAAAGAAAGATGGTGCAGAATACTGCCAAATCGGTGACAGATTTCAAAAATCTAACAGAGCCCCAGGAAAGAAATTTGGAATGATGATTCAAATCCAAGAACCAAAATCCCCTTGGGAAATAGTTCATATGGATTGGGTGACAGTGTTACCTCCAGGAGGAGACAGAAGTTATAATTAATGCCAGTGTGAGTTGACAGGTATAGCAAAACTCCCATGTTCCTACCATGTCACAAAGACAAAACAGGCTTAGACACAGCCATAATGATATGGAATAAATTTGTTAGCCACACAGACTTATTCCAAAATATCATAAGTGAGAGAGACCCAAAGTTCACTTCAGCATTATGGACAAATCTCCATAACTTGTTTGGGACAAAATTATCATTCTCAACAGCTTACAATCCTCAAACTGATGGCCTAGCAGAAAGGATGATACAAACCTTAGAGGACATGATCAGAAGATTCTGTGCTTATGGACTAGAATTTAAAGATTCTGATGGATTTACCCATGATTGGCGTACACTAATACCAGCCCTTGAACTGGCATATTAAACATCAATCCATTCTTCTACTAGCAAAACACCATCAATGATAGAAAAAGGTTGGAATCCAAGGCTTCCTTATGATACCCTCAAAAAGGACTTAGTGGATATACATCCAACAGCAAGCAGTTTTAAGATGATGCTTGACAAAGCAAGACACCATGCAAACAGGTGTATGCAAGATTCTTTCAAATATGCAAAAGAGAGATGGTATAAAAGACATAAACCACCTGACTTCAAAATAGGAGACTTGGTCCTAGTATCAACCCTTAATTTTAATAACATAAAAGGCCCAAAGAAATCAAAAGATCCCTTTGAAGGACCATATATGATAAAAGCACTTCATGGACTCAATGCTGTGCAATTGGAACTCACAGGTGATTTAATGAACAAACACCCCTATTTCCCTGTAAGTATAATAAAACCTTACAGCTCAAGTGACAAGGAACTATTCCCACTAAGAAAGAAACCCCCACTTCAAATCCCCCCTTTGAAAGAAGGAGAGGAAAAGAAAATTGTAAAAGTCCTTAAGGAAAGAAGGACAAGAAACAAAAAAGAAAGGGAATACCTTGTAAGGTATAGAAATCCAACTCGAGAAGATTAATGGCTACTTGAGAAAGATATAGCAAATGCAGATAAACTACTAAGGAGGTTCAGACATGAAAGAAAACGTAAAGAATAGAAAAATCAAGCATTATTGAGCTTCAAGACTGATAAAGTCTATTGAAGAGGTAGGACAGTGGATGATACCCTAATTACACATATCATATTGTGGTATAATCTTTTTTGATGGTAGGGAATGTGAGCCTTTGAGATATTACCACATACCCAAAAAGGTCACAAGAAATATTTAGAATAATTATACCTTTAGAATAATTATCTTTAAATTACAAAGACTGCCATAAATAGGCATAAAAATGGAATTTCCTTAGAAACCAATGAATAATCCTGTAAAATAAATTGAACCATTGGATTCCCCATGGTAAAATACACATATGCTATTTTTATGGCATATCTGTAAAGTCAATACTTAATGAGTTATAAGTAACAATACCTTATAAAAGACATAAATCATTGATTATTTCAGAAACCAATGAAACAAAACGTATAATAAATTGTACCATTGGATTCTGAATAAAAATTTGCACTTCAAACAATTAATAAGCTAATCTCCAAAATCAATACTTAAGGAATTAAGCTGAATATATGCACTTTTTTGGTCAACACATATATTCAAGGGTTCTAGCTAATATCTTTTGAAATATACAAGATAGAGTTATAAACCAAAAAAAAGTCATCACGTAATTACTGTAGGAACACAGATATGAACTTTATTTTACAAGTTATAAATAAGGTTAAAGCTTGTAAGGAGTTATTGATTAAAATCAATAGAGCTGTTGGCCACTTTGTTGTGCAAGTGGTCCAAACTTAAACAAAAGTATACAGTCGGATCCTACTAGCTTATTTGTGAAGAATGATGTAATTTTTATTATAAAATTCAGGGTATAACCCCTTTAAATCATGGTTTGAAGTTTAAAATATTAAATTTTGATAGAAAAGATAGTTACAAGAAAAATCATCAAAAATGAAGTTTTAATGATGTAATGGAATGCTCTTGACAGTATAATAAGGCTACTCCAAGCCACCAGAATTCACTCCCTGAATTGCTGTAGCGTGTAAAACTAAAATGTTATTAAGGATCAAAGTTTGCGCTTAATTTGATCATTTATGATCACTCACTGTAACTTTAAATTAAGTTTAACAGTCATATGAGTGATAAAATTGGTGAATACTATTAGTTTATGATTAAAACTAATAAAATCCACAAAATGTGGGGTTCTGCCAAGCGTCTGACGTCATCAAGCTTAGAGTTATAGTGATAACTCTAAATAATGGCGTAATGATGAGATAAGATGGTTTGATCATGATGTAATCATCACCAAACATTAAAATATTGATCAATTCCAGTCAATATGATCAGTATAAATCTACTAGGAGGAAGTAATTTAATATAAATAGAGCTCTTTTTACTCTATTTCCCCCTCAGACGCTTACAAAACACTAAATAATCAAATCAAAAGGTAATTTCTTTATTCTTTTTATATATAAAATTTATATTATTAAAGACCAAAGATAAATCTTATTCTAATCATTGTCTTTGACATGATTACTCCAATTATTTAACTGTTTTCTTTAAAAATCCCTTAAAACCTCAATTCCATGTAAAAATCAAGAATATTTGTAATTTTCTCTATTTTTAATTGTAAATACAATTTGAATAAGTTGTATTTATATTTTTTGGTGCAAAATATTTCAGAATTATTATATTAAGTATTAAAAGTAGGTTATTTTTTCTTATTATAATAATTTCCCCTTTATTATCACTTTAGGAATTCTTTACTTAATATAAATAGTATTTATATTAATTTATAGCTTCAATATTGGTAATATTATTGTTATTAATTGTTTTTCATTAATAAAAAACAATTTTTTACGCCTTTATTATTTGTTGGTAACAATAATAAAGTGCTTTCAAATGTATTAATATATTTATTCAATAATATAATTCTTTTTACGCCATAATTATAATAATTCTTTATTATTATTATGATTTTTATCTTATTTATTTTATTCATAAGGACATTCAGAGTAAAATAAGTAAAGAATTAGTAATTTTTACTTATTTTTTCATAGTCAAACCTTACACAAACTCTCCATAAACTTATAAACCTTAAATATGATCCTACTTCATCATTAGAAAAACATATTGACAAATTCCACAAGGTCCATGCAAGCTATTTGTCTATTTCTGCTGGTTCCTCTATTAGTATGAGTTTATCATCAAGTATGGCTGCAGAATTCTTCCTTCAAAGCCTTGACAATGACAAGCGATTGAGAAGCCTATGCCAGATGTTATATGATACTAAACCTTTTAATTTAGATACAATAACGGATAGGGTGGCAATTGAGCATTCTTGTCAACAGTTGACTCACAAACATGCACTGATATGTGACAAGAATAAGCAGGCCAAATCATCTAAAACCAAGGCCAAGAGTCAATCAGAAAACAGCAATAAGAAAAAGAACTTCAAAGAAAAGAAGAAGGCCAAAAACAATAACCAACCACCTTCTGGTAATACCCATCAGGTGGAGGACACAGGTAAGCAGTTGGATAAGATCGAACAACTACTAGAGAGGTTACAGAATGCAGGCAAGCTACCATCTCTAAATGCTTCATCCAATTCACAGGAGCTCTCTCGACCCCTAGGATTAGATTCCAAAGCATTGCTCTTTGAAGGAGTCAATGCAATGGTAGGACGTGAGTGCAAAGAATTAATCTACCTTGATTCTGGTGCTGGAAGGACCATTGTAAATAACTTATTGTTACTTGAAGATCCCACTCTGGTTAAGAAACAGATCAAAACCTTCTCAACTGCAGTTAAAGTAAATCATCAAGTGACTTTACTTCTCAATGGCATCAGACTGTATCCAGTATACTATGTGCCCAATGGGCTGGTAAACCATCTGTCCGCCTCACAGATATGTCATCACGGTATGAAGTTGATCTCCAAATCAAATCTCTTCTTAACCAAATACAATAATTGAATTATAATCACTTTTCACCAACAAGGAAATATATTTGCTGCTAACCTAAAAACAAGTCCAATCTTTTCATTGCCCACAACAGATCTACATTGGAATATGACCCTTGGTCATCCATCCAATTCCTATATTAAAGTCCTTCTCAATGAAGGTAGGATGGATGGAAAATTCACCCCGGATTCAAATTGTCAAGTATGTCAACAAGCTAAGATTAAGAATTGTCCTCACTCATGTTCTTTACCTCGTGCTGATGCACCTTTTTTCAAACTTCACATGGACACCTTATCAATTAATCCTCCCACTCGGAAGGGCTTCAAGTATGTACTGGTACTTGTTGACAACTACACTCGCTTTAATCGCATATATGCAATGTCCAAAAAAAGTCAAGCTGATGACCTTATCAAGTTGTTCATTTCGGAGATCAAGAACAAACTGAATATTGTGCCTGCCTACCTCCACACAGACCGTGGGGGAGAATTTAGTTCCTTGTTGTTTCTCAGTTACCTTAAGGATCACGGTATTTCTCTAGAAAGGGTTCCTCCTGAATATCCTCAGACTAAGGGATTGGCAGAGAGATTTAATCAAGCATTACTGTCCAAGATACAATGCTTACTTGAACAATCCAAAATCCCCTCCTCTTACTGGGATGAGGCAGCAACACATGCGTCCCTGTTGCTAAATGTTCTCCCACACAAGCATTTAAACATGAAGTCACCAATGGAAGTATTAGAAGATAAGAAATGTCTAATTGAACCAATTATTAGGTATGAGAAACTTATTCTGTTTGGTATCAAGGTTACCACCAAGATACTTAATCCATCATCTAAGGTAGAACCACGTGGAGAGACTCTATGTGCCTTGACATTTGAAAAATACTTGGATGGATTGAGGTTACTTAATCTTGACAAGGGAAAAATTTGAGTGTCAAGAGATTCTACCCCATCAGCAACCAATTCAATCCCTGCTCTGCGTCAGCCATCTTCTGTCCTTCCTTCGATGGTTCCAGTTACAATCAAGTTACAAATTCCAGTCTCTAACCATCATGAGCCGTCAGTTGATGAACCTGCGAACTGTCGCAGTTTTCAACTCTCTACCTCAGTTATCCAGACTCCTTTACTTCCTCTCCTCCCTCAGGCTCAAATCACTCAGAAATCCAAAAACTATGACTATATACCTTATTATGACAAAGGTCCAAGAAACATCTCCGGCTCCATCAGTTAAGATAATATAGTAGAAGGGAAAAGAAGCACTCAGAGTACTGATCAATTACTCCTCACTGATGCAGTGCCTTACTCACAAGCTATGGTTGATCCACTGGAAGCATCTGAGTGGAAAAAGGAAATGAACAATGAATTAAATTCACTAATGTCGTACAACACTGGCAAATTAGTACCGTACCCTAAAAAACCCAATAAAGTGATTGGAGGAATGTGGAGACTCACCCGTAAGCTCAACAAGTTTGGTGAAGTCTACTGCTACAAGGCTTGCTGGGTGGTGTTGGGCAACCATAAAAAACATATGTTGCATTACTATGACACTTGGGCTTCCGTGGGTAATAATGAAACCTTTAAGGTCATGCTATCCCTAGTTGTGAACTTTGCTTATATCCCTTATCAGTTTGACATCAAAACTGCATTCCTTCATGGTGAGATGGATGCCTTAGTATATGTTAAACAAGTTAGAGGATATGAAGTAAAGGGAAAAGAGAGTTGGGTTTGGCGGCTCAGAAAATCTCTTTATGGTACAAAGCAGGCACCATGGATGTGGAAATCCAAGTTGACCAACATACTCAACAAACTCGATTTTTCAAGTGCACAGTTGAATGAATCGTTGTTTATCAACTCCAGTCAATCTATGCTGCTCCATGTCCACGTTGATTACGGGTTTGTTATTGGTAGGTCAGAAAAGGATATACTTGTATTTCTTGAGAGACTTAACTCTTTCTTGAAGCTCAAATTCAAGAAAAAGCCGGCTCAACATCTAGGCTAAAATCTGAATTGTACCAGTAACACATCAGAAATTGATCAACCCGATCTTGTCAATAAGATTCTTCGACAGTAACGCAGTAAAGACTCCCTGTAATGGCAACTTCTTTAATGAATTAGATTCAAGCAACACTGACGAAGTAATCGGTGTCACCTCCTTTCAGCAGGCTATTTGAAGTCTAAATTACCTGGCCCACCATTCACGACCAGACGTGTTATTTACAGTGAATCAGTTATCACGATACTCCACCAAGCCAAATAGATGTCATTGGAGTGCTCTCAAGCATCTACTGTGTTACCTGAAGGGTACTAAGAATAAGCGATTTATCTATAGTTGTAACTTGGGAAAGGAACAATTGACTGGTTGGGCAGATGCTGATTACGCCAACATTAAGGAAGATCGTAAATCAATCTCTGGCTATGTTATACTAGCCCATGGCAATCCAGTCTGTTGGCTCAGCAAAAGACAATCAGTCATTGTGCAGTCTACAACTGAAGCTGAATACATCTCAATGAACATGTGCTTAAAGCAGTTACAATGGCTTACTTTTGTATTTTCCGACTTAGGACAAAAGATTGATTGACATATTCTTTATAATGATAACTCAGGAGCAGTGATAATATCAAAGCAGGCTTCACTCAATGCTAACACTAGACATATTGAAGTATGTTATCAGTATGTACATGATTGTGTTATGAAAAATTTAGTCAAGGTGGTTCAAGTATCAACCAGTGATATGATAGTGGATATACTGACAAAGCCTCTTGGAGCAGTCAAGATGTAGGAAGTATTTAAGCAATTACACCTCAAAGAACCTGGAGGAGTGTTATGAAATGAATAAGTTCCTCTCGGAAATAGTGGTTTAATCTCACATGAGAAATTCATTAGGTAGAAGTAGCGGATATGAAAGTAAATGATCTATTAACCCATCAGAGAGAAGTAATAAGATTAAGAATAAATAAGGCTATTAACACCTAGCTCGTTGGTGTTGTCAACGAGATAAATAGAGCTAGTTTCAATCATTTATCTGGAAGAAAAAGGCTTATTTACAATTAATAATCTATAGATTTATTTATCATAGTTGTAATCAGTACTCGTACACACGGTGTGGAGGAGCATAGGTATTCTATCTGCTATGCTAATACCACCATTAAAACATTCACTAACAATACTTCTTCTTTATCTTAGAGTACTGCGTGCTACTGATATCATTGGGTGTATAGGAATTGTCCTCAGTTGATTGATTTATATCAGGTAAACTCTCAGTTATGAATGACTCTTGCTTAATTGTTATTTTAGTATTACTGGCTACTGGTTTAATTATCTATCATAGCAATTATAAGACTTATTAATAATTTCTCATTGCAGTTATGTACTACTATATAATAGTTTATTAGACTTATATTATTTAATCTGTTTCCTATCAGGTATACTTTTCTATTGGCTTAGTCGTAATAGTTGCAATATGTTTTACTTACAAATTGTTTGTAGTATTATTAACTACAGGTTTTCTCGCTATCATAGCAATTATAAGATTGATTAAAACTACTCATTGCAGGTCCTTATCGCAATTATCGCAGGCTAATGGGGTAGTAAAAGTTGAGCAAAAGCTTTTTAGCTGGATGGAGTTGGTAGGTACCTACTTGGTCGTTTGGCATTGCGGTCAGAATTAGTTCTCCAATAGCAACAAAGTTCCGCTGGTATATTATATTTTGCTTTAGTTCGTCCCGGGCTCCATTTCCCCTCATGGACCACTGAGATTGCATCAACAGGAAAATCACTTGGTCAAGATGTCACGAGAAATTAAATCTGTGGAAGGATATTGCTACTTACCAACATTTTTGGCTGGGTCATCAGCAGTGAAAAATTTGGGGAAAACAAAAGGATAAGACCATGTCTTGTTCCTAACTGTGCCTAAGCAGTTGACAAAGAAGAGGTCTTGGATGACTTCAATAAGTTTTAAGTTAATGATACCCCAGCAGCCCCTTCAGAAACAGATGAGAAATTGGGATAACTGTCGACAAAACCCACTTTGAAGTCCATTGTCCATGTGACATGATTTCCTTTCGCATGTGTACCATATGTCTTGATAAGTTCTGCAGGCTGAGAGGAACATGGATGAAATTGGATTGAGTGAGAAGTGGTGAATTCCAGACGCGGACTGACGTTTTTGAATCGCCATGAGGAAGTGGATGAACACTTACCAGCATTTTCTGCAGCATGAGGTTCTCTAAAAAGATGACCACAAGTCTGCTTAGTACCAGAAAACACACGCAAAAAAAAAACTAATGAAAGAGCAACGATTAAAAGATAAGAGCTAGACATCTTGAGCTGGTTACTTCTTCCTGTTCGTGGTTGAAGATGGGACAAAGGGGCAAGGAAGTTGGTGTGAGCTTTATATCTTGGAGAGCCTTTGCAGGGACCAAATTTGTGAGTGCTCCTGTCCAAAAATACAAGCTTGAGACCTTTGATTCCCATGCTCTCGAGTACTACTTGTTCTCAGAGCCTTGATGGGACATCTATTGGCTCTGGTAAGTTTCTCATGCCATCTCAAAAGTCCCACTCAGCTTGAAGTAGCTTAAGCCTGTTATTAAAGAAATAAATTTTATTTAAATTGCTAATTAAAATAATTATTATATATATATAAATATATATATAAATATATATATATATATATATATATATATATATGTCTACAAGATAGGTACTATCTCAATTAAGAAATGTATTAAAGATGATATATATATATATCTCCCCTTTTGACAGATACGTACCTATAAGAGATAAAAATAATATAAATTTTTTATTTCAATTAGTAAATTTAAAAATAAAATTAATAAGAGAAAAGATCTCCCCTTTTGAGAGATATGTACCAATAAGAGATAAAAATAATATAAAATTTTTATTTTGATTAGTAAATTTAAAAATAAAATTAATAAGAGAAAAGATCTCCCCTAAGGAGAGATCTTTTCTGAGCTGAATTTTTTTGTCTATATATAATAAATAATGTGTTATGCATATGCATAACTAGATTGTGGTTACGTATTAGGTTTCATTACATTAGTAACACAACACTCCCCTCGATAACACATTATTCTGAAGTCATTCTTTGTCGGAATCGTTGAGTCTTCAAATTTCCAAGAGGTTTTGTCCTAATATCTGCTAGTTGCTCATTTGTTGTAACCCATTTTAGTTCCAGCTTCTTCATGACAATGTATTCATTGATAACGTTGAATTCTCTTATTAAATGTCGTGTCTGTTTTTTACTCATTGAATCAGTGGATATTCCTACAGCCGTCTTATTGTCAGATAGAAGGATTGGAGTTTTCATATTAATTGTTTTACAGAAGAGATTATATATCCACAATATTTCTCTTGCTGCAAAGGAAAGGGCCATATACTTGGCTTGAGCAGTGGATGAAGCTACCATTGTCTGTCTTCTTGATTGCCAGGCTATTGGATTTGCTCCATGTAAAACTACGTATCCATGAGTTGACCGACTAGCTTCTCCTCCCCAATTCACATCTACATAACACGTCATTTGCTGTATATCTTGGTGTTTTCTTATGAGGATCCCATCATATGTTGTGCTTCTTAAATAAGCAATCAAGTTTTCCAGTGCATCCCAGTGATGTTGAGTAGTGTTCATGGAAAAACGCGCAAGGTAATTGACAGCGTAAGAAATATCTGGTTGCAAAGCTTGTGCAATGTATAACAACATGCCTATTTGTTTCAAGTATGGTTTATCCATGTCGTTTAGCAAAAAATTGGATTCTAGTTTACAGTTTGGCGGTAATGGTGACTTCGCAGTTATATTGCTTGGATTCAGGTTGACTAATTTTGTTATAAGGTCGGGTTGAGAAAATTTGAAACCCTCAGCTGTTTCTTCAATGGAAATTCCTACCAACCCTTTGATGATTGTGTCCCACTTGATTTTCAGGTGTGTATTCAGTTGAGTGGTAATCCAATGAAGAGTCTTGGCAGACAAAGCCGTTAATGCCCCATCATCAACGTGTATCCAAAGGATTGCATGTTGTCCATCCTTCTGAAAAGTGTACATGCTGGGATCCTCACCGTTGGCAGTAAAGCCAACCTTTTGCAGGACTTCTTTCAGATGAATCCACCAACATCGACTGGCCTGCTTTGTTCCATATAAAGCTTTGTGCAGTTTCAATACTTGATATTTTGGGACGTTCATTCCTTGAGGTGGCCATACATAGACCAGTTTATCAATGATACTATGTAGAAATGCTACCTTGACATCAAAAGTCTTGATTGGCCAATTGTTAGTTACAGCAATAGAAAATAATAATTGCAATGCACTAAAGGTTGGTGTTGGAGCAAATGTTTCTTTGTAGTTAATTCCATGTATTTGTCTGAAACCTTGTGCAACAAGCCTAGCCTTATATTGTTCAGGTTTTTGTACAAAAACCCATCAGGTGCTCAGGATGCTTTCACAAGGAACTTCCTTTAAGGCGTTGTTCAAATTCTTCATAATGAAAACTTCTTCTTCTTTCATACTGTCCATTTCTTCTTGTATCGCCGAATACCATTCAAGCGATTCGCTTGAGGTCATGGCTTCTCTGTATGTCATTGGGATGATCAAATCTGTATTCACTGTCTGTAACAATTTATTAATTAGGTCTTCTTGCCGTTTTATCTTGAAATTCATGGAGTCGCCAAAAAGATTGCTGGTCTGGATAGATTTAATGTGAGCGTGTTTATCAGCTAAGAAAGAAACACTTTCATCAAAAGTCACACTAGAAGATTTGATAACCATTCGCTTTTCAGGCACCCAAAAAACCCAGCCTTTTGAGTCTTCAGAAACACCCAGATGACAGCCAGTGGTAGCACGTGGAGGAAAATCTTTCCGGAATGTATGATTAAAAATGAAAGACTTTGCACCAAAAACCCTGAGTAACATCATGTCAGGCTTCTTGTGTCCAAGAATTTTGAAAGGGGTTTGTTTCGCGCCATCATGCAAGCACCTATTAAATATCCATACTGAATGTTGAAACGCCCAAGGCCACAAGTTACTGGGTAGATTCGCGGCTGTCACAGCCAAGGAGGCAGGGGCATTACCAATCATATTCAACAATCATTACTTCATTGATACCCCTCAAAACCCAATCAGCAAGGGGGTTTCATTCAACATTCTCCAAATACAGTTTTCATACAGGCAAGATCCAAATACAGTTTCAAACCTCAATACAGTTTCATACAGGCAAGACCCAAATACAGGATTCACCAAATACAGGCCTGTAATCAATACAGGCGCAAATACCTGTATTGACTGTATAACCTGTATTGGATTCACCAATACAGGATTCAATCCCACATCCAACTTCTTCCAGCATACAGACAAGTATCTCAACACTCAAACTCCAAGGCTGGTAGTTCTCACATATACCAGCCCCTCTTCACCCACCTGGGGGTTTTTCCCCCAGTTAATTAAAATATTGGATTTATTAATTAATATTATTTTATTTCTCCTTTAAGAAATATTATTTTATTATTTATTAAGTTAGTCTTTGCCTTCCCTCACCTGTTCAGTAGAGTCCTGGTGGCCATATCCTTTATTAATCCTTTTCTCTTTTCTGAACAGGTTGAAACAGTGGTACAGGATTATTTGTGGTTGGCTCTTTATTATTGCTTTTGTTTTCCTCTCATATCTTTTAACTCTCATTATTTTATGACTAGGAAATTATTATCTTATTTCATTACTCTTATCATTTGAGTATCTCATTTTGAGCCCTCCATAAATAAGTCTGTTCACTGAGTGCCAGGCCCTCTTCATTTAGAAGAGCCCCTGTGACAGCGGCTATCAAAGACGTTCTTGCCATCTCCAAAATTGTCCTGTTTGTTTGTTCTATCTGACCGTTTTGATGATGTTCATATGGCATTGAGAATTCATGATGGATGCCTTTCTCTTTTAGAAAATTGGAAAAAATGTTATTTTTAAACTCAGTACCATTGTCAGTTCTAATGGATTTAATCTTGTATTCCAACACATTCAAGAATTGCAGCATTGATTGAATGAGTCGATTTTTAGCTTCAGACTTGTCACTGAGTGCAATGGCTACCGTTACTCTAGAGAAAGCATCCTGAATTACTAGCGCATATTTTTTATCATTAATACTAGGGGGAAAGGGACCCATGAGGTCAGCAACAATCAAGTCACCCGGTTGTTGAATCATCTTTTGAGATGGACTTTTAATCGGTCGATGCTGACTCTTTGCTATAGAGCAGGGGTGACAAAGTTTAATTGGCATTAAAGTTCTTTTTGGAATGCCTGTAGCGGCGTTTAATTTCATCATAAGATTCAAATTTCTAATAGACAAGTGACCTAGACGTCAATGCCATAGTAAATCTATATTATCAGCCTGACTGTCATCAAGAATAGGAGCAGGCGAAGATGCAGTAATATGTGCTAATTTAATGGAAGGGGGATAATTATGGTGAAAAGGAATGAACCAGCGATTATTTCTTTTGCATGTTTGAAGTAGAATATTATCTTTAGAGATGGTAAAATTGTTCTGTTGAAAATGTACTTCGAAATCTTCATCTAATAGGTGAGCCAGCAACAGAATAGTGCCTGATATTTGTTTGCAATATAAGACATTTCTTATTTTGATTATTCCATTGGTTGTGTTCAATTGTATTTCTCCAATGCCATTTACTTTGAACGAATGAGATGATGCAACAGACAAGACCATGTCAGTTGATTTCAAAGACATAAATAGTGAAATGTTCCCTACAACCAAATGTGTTGCACCCGAGTCAAGCAATGCATCATCTTCTTCCAGGGTTGGCACAATTCCCATGCTCGCAATTGTCGCAACAGATTGACGGCTTCGGTTCCTAGCGTTGGCTGCTTTGGCTTTCGTTGGACAGTGTGGAGACCAGTGTCCTACCTCTCCACAATAATGACATGGATTGTTCATATTGTAATTTCTTGTTCTCTTTGTGTAAGATTGAGATTTAGGTGGAACCAACCTGCCATGCAAGGTGTATTGCCTGTTCGCATTAAGATTGTGAGTTGCATCCTTTTGAACAAATTGTGATGCAGCATTTATCCTTGCAATTTAAGTAGTATGATCAAAAGATGGAGAAGAAGTATTGATTTGTTGAATCATGTTAAGTAAGCCGTCAGGTCTTACAGCAAAATTTGGATTGGTTGCCATTAAGGTATTTATAGCAGCAGTAATGTGGTGTTTCATTGTTGGTACAGCATGAAATATAGCTAGCGTTGCTATGGTGTTACCATTCATTGGTCCCATAAGATTTTCCAAGTTCCTTATAGCCTCATTCACTTTCAGCAAGAAGTTGTTGATGTCATGGAGTTGATCATTGTTGTTTTGAAATATGACGTTTGCATTTAAGATGATTGAAGACCATGATGGTCTATTAAAACAATTTTTCAAAGCCTTATAGACAATACGAGCATTGTAAGCATTGATGTTTGAAGTTACCAACTCATAAGCCCTCGTGTTTACACTATGTTGCAGGGGTGGCATTGCGGTTCCAAAGCAGTTTGAAGTTTTACCGCTTAAATTCTCAATTGTTCCAAGTCTTACCAACATACACTGCATGTCGGTCTTTACTTAATAAGTCTCACAATACTAAAATTGTTATTCAGTTTCAGTTTTTACGGCCAAGAATTAAACCAGTACTCAATAAGAGTTTTCATTGCAGTCAAAAAGTAATAGCAATGCATTTTGTAACAAAAAAACTCTTGCATCCAATCCCTAAATAGTGTAGCCAACATCTGATGTGAAATCAGACCTGATTCAAAAAGGGGGTTGCTCATCATTGAGCCACTCCTTCAGGCAAGTAAGATGTGCAATTTTCTGGGATCCCAGACCGGCACGTGCTGGACACTTGAGCCGACCACTTTGGGAAAAGACTCGTTTGACTGAAGCAGATGAAGCTGGGATGCTCAAATATTGCAAGGCGATTTTCCCCAACAAGGGGAAATTGCCCATGACAATTTGACGCTACCCAATGGGGATGGCATTAGTATCACAGCCTGTTTCTCACATACGAGGGGATTACTCACCTTCCAGTGATCCACTATATGCTCACCTTTTGACATTGGATGAAGATTTTGGAAGTAAGCAACCACTTCGTCCTTGTGGGATAGTGGGGTTTCATCATTTGTTTCAATGGGAGTTTGACCCAGGTGACGAAGCAAATCATTGTCATCAGCTTCACTTATTCGATCAGATGAATCGACATCTGCCAGGTCCTCCATTTCCACAGCCCTGATGCAAGTCATGGTGGCACATTCATTCATTAGCTGGCCTACAATTGCATTTTCCCATGATGCTGGGACCTTCAAATGAGTAAATATTCCTTCGCGATATCTTGGGTTGAGGAGCGTTGCAATCAATGTATCATCATTTTTCACCTTGAGATCATAATACTTTTGGAGTTTTGCTTGTGCTGCCTCACATGCCTGACGCCAAGTGATCGGGCTAACACAAGCATAATGCTCCAATCGTTTCATTATCACCTGATAATAGGGCAGTACTAAATGTTTTGTTGGAGATTTTGACTGGAATACATTACACGCCTATTCAAATAGTACCAATATGGGCTCCATAAATTCCATGGAGCTCCATATCTCCTCGCTGAGATAGTAATTCTTGCCATCAGGAGTGCTTGTGTACAATTGGATGGAGAGCTTCAGGCGTTGTGCTCTCTGGATCTGGTGTAAGAAAAAATTCCAACGGGTCATTGGAATGTTGATTGGAAGGACCTTTGGGTCTTGCGTTTTATTTCGTGCTTGAATGAAGAGATCCCTTTGTTTTCCTGAGCCGCCTATGTGAGAGCACAGGTCTCTTAATGCTTGTACAATCGTGCGCCCGGCTAGAGTTGGATTGAGAACATATTAACATTGAGAAGATATGGGTAAGGCAAAGATCTCACCTGGAGGTTGTACACTTGGCATGATCTCACTGTCACTATCTACCCTGCATGAGCTGTTGTTGGCCATAATGCGATGAAGGGCTTCACTTTTGTCCTGCGTTTCTAACGTAACTTCATTGAATGCTTGATTTCTGCGTTTTTGGGATGTACAATGGTAGGAATTCACAGCTCTCTTGATGGGGACTATTAATAGGGAAAAATTTAGTTGTAAATATGTATATCACATAGTAGGCCCATGACTCACCTTGTAATTCTTGGGCCATTGGAGGGTGTTCATCTTTGCTATCTTCAATTAGTGCACGTTCCAGAGATAAGTAGTCATCAAAGAACTCGTAATCCTCATCGGTTAGTTCTCCCATATGCGATAAGAAGTCCTTGGCAACTAAATTGAGGACATGGCAGGCACACCGATGAAAGCGAGAATTGGGAGGCCACTTGATATTGACCCCACGAAATTTGCGCTCAAGGTCAATGGCCATTGCCGAATTATTTGCAGCATTATCCCCAGTGATGCTGTACAGCCGATGGACCATGCCACGCTCGGATAGAGACTCCCACACACTCCATGCAAGGGCCTTGCCTGTATGGACACCAGTAATGGTCTGAGATCACAGAGGATCAGCTATCTTTTTGCAAAAAAAAAATAGAAATACTCACCTCAAAAGAGAGAAGGCATTTCCAAAAGGTATACTTGATGGGGTCAACCCATTGACCTACCATAGCCACATAACTTTGTGTTTGATCTTTTGTTGTCCAACAATCGATTGCTGCACTGAGGTAGGTACCTTGAGGGAGATTGGCAACCTCCTGTATCAACTTCTGTTTGCGTTCAAAATAGAGATTGGTTGCCAGGGCTGCAATCTGTCAGCGTCTCGGCCAAACAAAAGTGGGAGATAGGCGGTGTAAAATTTGTCGCAGCCGGGGTGTTTCAAAAATTGAGAAGGAGACTTATATTGCCACAAGGGCCTCCACAAGACTCTTTTGTAGCGTTACCTGCTCTTCAGCTGCTAATTTGGCACCTAGGTTGGGATCAATTGAGCCAGGGCATTTGCTTTCCCAAGCAGAAAAGCGACCACAACATTTGGAGCGGTGCTTATTCAAATTTGATGTATTTCGGCCTAAGACTGCAATCAAAACACTTCAAGGCAATGATTTGTGATAACCCTCACTACTCACGTGCAGTGCCTACATTGGTATGTATATCAAAAATGACTCTTATCTTGCACCCACTCACCATTTGGGGTAAGACTCTAAAGTAACCAATGCATTAATTTGATAATGTTGGCATTGTAAGCAACTATTGGACTCACCTCATAATACTCATATACATCTAATTGTATACCTCGGCGTTTTTGTGGCTTTACTTGATGGCGATCATCATTAATGCATCTGGAATTTGCTGCACCACTAGCAGTTCCATTTAAGAGATCTTTGTCATCATATTCATCCGTGCTAGTCAGATCATCACCCATGCTGTTCAGTTGGTATTCACCTGCGTTTATTTCAAAAGAGGTAAGTCACAAATTTGTGATGAGAATAACAGAAAATTAGTGAATACTCACAAATGTACAGAGCAAGGGTCTGAAGTCCACTCTCAATGGATGATGTAACATTCAATTGCAGCCCAGCCATCACTGCTTATATAGGATATCCAAAGACCAAGGATGATGGTGGTTATTGTCAGATTTTGATGGATCGGTTGATAATAAAAGGAAGCGTGATGGATTAGAGTTCTGCCGTGATGTCAGAAATATGATGTTTGAATTCAAAATAAGACTGGTTCTGACGAATCAGAATGAAGCAGTTATCGGTCACGATTTAGGTAGGAAGGGGTACAGTGTTGGATCTGGAGTTATTGTTAGTTTGTGTTTGTTGATGTAATTCAAGATTGGAAAGTGAAAACAAAAAATTACAAAAAAAAGGTCAGTCATGAGGAGGGTGGGTGAGAAAGCGAGGAAGTTGGAGAGTACTTTCTGGGTTAAGGAGCTCGCGGTTATTGCTATGTGCGCAGGGACCACATCTTTTGGAGTTAGTTTTGGGGTTATCCGGTCTTGGTTAATTAGGCAGGTTACTTACCAACTTTGGGCTTATTAAACCAGATTTGGCATTTGGTTTATTTGGCCCGTTTGTACCGACCATCCAGACCGACATGCCACCGCTGCTATGTTGTATAAAGGATAATGCAACAATGTTTCTTTTCACATTAGTGTCAGTTGTAGTTTGTTCAAAGTAGTCGGGGTCACCCATGAAGTATGTTGTCCAGGCTAAAATCAGGCTCTTGGACCATTGATTGAAGTTTGTGCCATCAACTTCCAGTTGAGGTTTAATTTTTTCAGCAAGGGAAATAAACCGGTGCAATATTTCAGCTTGTTTATTGATATCAACGAGGTTTTCTAATACTTCATCAGATATGGTGTTTTCCTTCTGTTTAACAGATTCCATGTTGTTCTTCTTGGTTGAGAATTTCTTTCCGGATCTGGTTTGGAATTGTTCCAGGATGGATTAATAAAAATAAAAGAATATGATAGCAAGATGAATAGACAAGAAGTCCTGAAAATTATAAAAAGAATTGAGGGAGAAATTTTTGAATCGAATCGTAAACAGCAGGTGATTATGGTAGGCGGCCCATAACCTGTTATTAAAGAAATAAATTTTATTCAAATTGCTAATTGAAATAATTATTATATATATATGTCTACAAGATAGGTACTATCTCAATTAAGAAATGTATTAAAGATGATATATATATATATCTCCCCTTTTGAGAGATACGTACCTATAAGAGATAAAAATAATATAAAATTTTTATTTTGATTAGTAAATTTAAAAATAAAATTAATAAGAGAAAAGATCTCCCCTAAGGAGAGATCTTTCCTGAGTTGAATTTTTTTGTCTATATATAATAAATAATGTGTTATGCATATGCATCACTAGATTGTGGTTATGTATTAGGTTTCATTACATTAGTAACACAACAAAGACTGCAAAAATTGACTGCTTTCCCAGGCATTATACCAATTATTTTGCATGGCACTACAAATGGACTAAAAGATATCATTTCGGTTTGTCACGGGCTTTTTTTACGGCTCAAGGCTATGTAAAAGGGGGCAAACTTTGTAAAGAGGTTTTGACAGTTGTCAATAACCATAGTGAGTAAGGCAGAATGGGAGTGGCAGCAAACCTTTGTAAAGAGGTTTTGACAGTTGTCGATAACCGTAGTGAGTAAGGCAGAAGGGGAGTGGCAGCAAACCTATACGAACAGGAAAAAGGAAGACAGTAACATAAGGATGGAGCAAAAAAAAGAAGAGGTACATGATGGCCTTTTATGCCTCATCTATTTACAAGAGTTTGTAATACGTTAACTATCTATGTAAGTCTAATGACAAAGTGCATAATATTACGATAATGACTGAGTCTGTTCACAATGGACGTTTGAGGAGGTTGCCCATTGAGGCAGTTATTTCTTTTACTATGCTACCCACATCATGCCTCCTGCCATCAGGACCACTTATTTTTGGTTATTTCCTACAAAATTCTCCCACATAGCTCATTGCTTTTAGCTTTCAAAATTTTTTACCCAGGCTTCCGTCCAAAATCCCTTCCCCGGTAGGCTCGGTACTTGGAAGGGCTATGTCCCCGCTGTTATATCTTGTGAAAAGTGTAAATTGCTATCTCCAAGGGGGGTCAGTCCTTGCCTGATTCGGCCGTGGGACATGAGGAAATCCGAGTGACCAATTTTCAAATCAGTCATGCTGTATTTTCATCTCTCCCACAATAGTGCAGGCCACTTCCACCTCCCTGTCATAAACGCAAAATAAACGATTTCTTATGTTTGATACCATGTTGAGAAACGGTTCTCACGAAACAATTTTCCCTATAATCAGCTTGGGAAAATACTCAGAATTGCTCTGTCTGATAGAGTACGAGCAAATTACAAAGATGATAAGAGTTTTGTAATTAAGTGTAATTTACAATAAAGTAATAAATAATGTTTTATAAGGTGAAGACTCTCCAGTGGTCAATCCCCTTTACTTTCTATCACACGGTATGTATTTATAGTGAGAGCACAATTGTTTGATTAAGATCACTATGTGATTCCTTAATTATTGTTTGACAACAGCAATAGGCTGTAGTTTTTGATACGTCGGTGACTTAGGTCTGTAGGCATGGATCAGAGTTAGTTTCTGATCTATGCCTTGCTGCCTACGGAAGTTTTTGGATGTTTTGGGCTGGGATGGAACTAACCTTAGCTCTTCGTGGCTTTGTTTTTCAACACCCCCCCTTGACCCCAGCTTCAAAACTCCTAGGGCCTCAAGGGCCCTTTGTAAGTTTGGTTTTGGTACCGCTTTGGTTAACAAATCTGCTAGCATGCACGACGTTGGTGCATAGCAAAGCTGAATCAACTGATTTTGTATCGCCTCTTTCACGAAGTGGAGTTGGATGTCCACATGCTTCATCCTCTTTGTGTTAAGGTTGCAGTTACCGTTGGCAGTTTTGATACAACTCTGATTGTCTTCCCACACCGTGATAGCATTATTGAAGTGGAAGATATCTGCTTCCTGGCACCATTGTCTGAACCACAGTAGTTCTGAGGTCAGATCACAGAGTGATTTATACTCTGCCTCAGCAGTGGAAATTGATACCAATGGCTGTTTTCTGGTGTTCCAGAAAATTAAGCAGCCATGTAGTTGTGCTAGGTACCCCAAGGTGGAGCGTTGCATTAGATGGCAATTGCCCCAGTCAGCATCTGCAAAAGCAATCAAACCTGGATTGCATTTTCAATTGTAATATAATCCTATTTCTTGCGTTCCACGCAAATATTTGAGGATGTGAAGGAAAGCCTTCCAGTGTCGCATGCCTGGTTTCTCTAGGTATTGCAAAAGACTGCTCACTGCATGTGACAGGTCTGGGCGAGCTGCAGTGCTCAGGTAGTTTATGCTACCAACTGCGCTTCTGAAGTTGATCCCCAAGTTTTCAAATTCTTCTTTCTCGTCGTCGGTTGCGGGTAAGAGATATTCATTAGGTCCAAGAGGGGTGCCGATGGTCTTACAATTCTGCATGCCGTAGAGATCCAGTAAGGAATCAACAAAGTATTGTTGATCCAGAGTGATACCATTGTCCATTTGTTGGATTTTGACTCCCAACAGGAGATCAGCTGGGCCGATGTCTTTAATGCTGAACTCCCTGTTAATTTCTTCCTTAAACTGCTGGATGTCTTTCCCAAAGATTGCCATGTCATCAACGTGGACATAGATCCACAAGGCGTCGGGGTGTTTCCAATGAAATACACAGGGATCTAGCTTGCACGCGTTAAAGCCAACACTATGCAGCCAATCCCTGAGACAATTGTACCAGGCAAGGGGGGCTTGTTTGAGGCCATATATGGCCTTTTTGAGTCTCAGGCAGTATTTCTGTCGATCAATTTCCAGACCCTGAGGAATGGACAGATAAACTGTTTCTGTCAAAGAGGCATTTAAAAAGGCACTCTTTACATCTATCTGATGGAAATCTAAACCATTGGCACAGGAGTGAGCAATCAATGCTCTCAAGGAGTTTAATCTTCCTGTCGGCGCATATGTTTTGTCGAAATCAACTCCTGGTGTCTGAGTGAATCCTTGCGCACAAAGGCGCGCCTTGTATTCTATGGTTTGATGGAGATGGTCCCTTTTTAGCTTAAAAACCCATGTTGTACCTACCAACTTGTAGTCACTTCTGAGATCCACAATGTCCAATACCTTCAATTCGTTCATGGACAGGAGCTCTCTTCTTATGGCATCTATCCATTCGCTCCTGTCTTCACATTGTAGAGCAAGCCAATAGGTTTTTGGGACAGAGGTGGATGTAGTGATGAAGGTTTTTGCCCTTCTCGTATAAGGGAGAATGTGAATTGGATCTACGTTGGAGGTAATCAGAGTAGGATGGCGTGGGCCAATGATTTTAAGACGCTGTGTCCCGTTGTTGGTACTTTGTTGCTGTTGATTGGGTGAGTCTTCATGATTCATTGGATGATGATTGACAGAGGAAAGAGTAGGAGTGTTGAGAGCAGACATGGATTCAATGGATGATTCTTCAGGTGGCTCAGAGTGATTAAAGCGCTGGTTTTCCATTGTTTCAGTGTCAGTTGAAACTGAATCTTTGGTTGGCACCTTGATTGGTGTATTCATTTTCAATGCTCCAAGCTGCTGATCTTTTTCCTCCTGCTACAATTGGAAAGACTTTTTCATTGAAAGTAATATTTCTGGTAACAGCGACTTTTGAGTCAGAAAGTCTCAAAATTTGGTACGCTGTATTACCATTCTCAAAACCAAGAAGAATACCTTCTTGGCCAGGAGCAGCCAGCTTCCAGTCCCTTTGTCTTTTAAGACTATGGACAATAGCTTGGCATCCGAAGGTTCGAAGTTTGGTAATCTTGAAGGAGGAATTGGTCCAAAGAAAGTGGGGTGATTTATTTTCTCTTGATGCAGTAGGTGATAAGTTTGAAAGAAAGACGGCGGTGTTTACCGCTTCTGCCCAATACTGATTAGGCAGGTTGGAGTCATTCAAAAGGCAACGAGCCTTTTCCAGAATCATTCGGTTTGCCCTTTCGGCAAAGCCGTTATGTTCTGGTGTCTCCGGAGGTGAGAAGATGTGGACAAATCCACACTTAGTGGAGAGGTCTTTGAATATCTGATTAAGGAATTCTCCTCCTCTATCAGACACTAGCTTTTTTATTTTTCTGTCATGATGGTTCTCCATGTAGTTTTTTGCAATTACAAATTGGTCGAAGCTGTTGGATTTTTTAACAAGAAAATTGATTATTTTGTACGAGTTGGCTTGATCCACAATGGTGAGTAGGAAGCGACAGCCGGACACTGATTCAGGAGTAATGGGTCCTACCACATCAATATGTATGATAGCCAAAGGGTGATTAGCTGGCTCAAAATGTTCAAGGAAGGGAAGTCGACAACACTTGTTAGTCTTGCATGTGAGACAAGGGTGATTTAAGTCAGGTAGGCCAAGGTTTTTCAGCACAGTATGCCTGGGATGTCCTAGACGATAATGCCAAAGACTTGCGTCGACAGTGGTGAGCAGTGTTTTTGGAAAATCATAGGTGATATACATTAGTCTGTCACAAATTTCTCCTTCAAGAAATATTTTTCCTTTAGAACTGAGAGAGAAAAGATTATCTTCTCGTTGAATGGTCAGTTGGTCTTTGAAGAGCTCTAGCATACTAATCAGATTACATTTTAGTTTGGGCACGAACAGGCAGTTCTCAAGTTTAAGTACTTTGCCATTGCACTTGAGTTCTGCTTTACCTACTGCAAGAGCTAGGAGATTAATTTGAGAGTCTCCTGTGGCAACTTCGGATCTGATATTTTTAAAGGAGTCGGGAAAGAATTCAGGGGTATTGAACATGTGGTGAGTAGCACCACAATCAATTATAACTTGATTGCGCATAGGAGACATTGAGCCTCCTATTGTTGTCAGAGCCTGGGCTATGGAAAGGTGGGTCCTAGGATTGTTTTTACGTTTCTTTTCTTGTCGAGAGGGCCTTAAGTGTGGGTTTTCAACCCAACAGTCCGCTTTTTTGTGTGTTGTGCATCTATTGTTGTGTTTACCATTAGTGCAATAGAAAATTACCTTGTGCGGTTCCTCAAAGGAGGTAATCAAGGCAGAGGAGTCGCTCTCCTTTTTTGCGTTAGTGCTGTTAGTGTGGTTGATGTGGCTGGCAAAATCTTGAAGTCGTGATAGTATTATCATTGGTTTTTCAATTATGTCTTTGTTAAAGGTAAGAGTCTCAACAAACTGGCTTAAGTGAGGATTACCTCCCAGCTTTCCCAGCAAAGAGTATGAAAGGAGTTCGTTTGGAACTACTATGCTAACAGCATCTAACTCCATCATGAGTTTTCTACAATTGTCAATGTAGTTTTGCAGGTTTCCATCATAAAAACAGCGTTGCCAATCCATCCAGACTCGTCCTCTGTTTACAGGGCGTTTTGAGGCATACTGCTCTGAGATCTTCGTCCAAAGTAGATGTGAATTTTCGATAGTTTCAGGGTTGACCACTTCTCTGAATACTCTTTTGGTGACTCTAATGGTGATCAAGTTGATGGCTTTGAAGCTTGCCTTTTTCCATTTATTAGTTGAACTGGTTGAGGTATCATTATATCTTGAGTTTTCGCAGACATTGAGTAGATCTCTGGATCTTAAATGGATTTTCATTCTCATCTGCCAGTGCCCATAGTTTGTACCATCAAGCATGGGTATGGTAGAGATATCTTTGATGTCTAATGTCTTGTCATTCATTTTAATAATCTACTTTTTCAAGCTATATGAGCTAAGAGACGCCGAGACTGTAAATCTGATGGAGTACGAGCAAATTACAAAGATGATAAGAGTTTTGTAATTAAGTGTAATTTACAATAAAGTAATAAATAATGTTTTATAAGGTGAAGACTCTCCAGTAGTCGATCCCCTTTACTTTCTATCACACGGTATGTATTTATAGTGAGAGCACAATTGTTTGATTAAGATCACTATGTGATTCCTTAATTATTGTTTGACAACAGCAATAGGCTGTAGTTTTTGATACGTTGACTGTAGTTTGTGCTACGTCTGTGACTTAGGTCTGTAGGCATGGATCAGAGTTAGTTTCTGATCTATGCCTTGCTGCCTACGGCAGTTTTTGGATGTTTTGGGCTGGGATGGAACTAACCTTAGCTCTTTGTGGCTTTGTTTTTCAACACTGTCAACCTAAATAAGATCACAAGGATTGGTTTTTTTTATATGGATCATCTAACAACTCCACCTACAGACAACGCGATCATTGGGGTTTAATTTTTTGAGCAAATAAAAACTAAAAGATTCATTTAAATATCATGTATTTGTGTATTTTATGTATAAAAGAAAATAAATAAATACCTAAAAGACAAGATTTAAATATGATAACTATGACAACAATAAGAGTCCTCTTCTAAAACAAAGATAGATAGTTTATGTCAGACCAATGATCAGATAAGAGATGAATGAATATAAAATATTGTTATGATTTTTTTGTTTTTATTAATTGATACTTTTTAGATAGGAGATGCATTATAAATAAATAAAAAATGAGAATTGAGAATTGTTTGCTGAGGACGTTGTGAGTGGATAAGGTAGGATGTTAGGTTTAAATTTTTTTTTATTTTATATTTTTTACATGGAGCACTTCTCCAAAATTGGGATATTGGCATAAAAATAAAATTGAATAAATCTTGTAAACAAAATGTAAATAGATATAAATACTTGTAAATAAATTGTAGATTATGATTTTTTCCTTGGTCAAAATATTACCTTGTCTCATCTTACATAAAACCATCTTAACAAAATATTTTGACCTACTATTTTCTATGTTAAGAATTCAGAAAGAATCAAAGATAGAAACCTAGAATAACTTTTATGAAGAGAATTCAGAAAGAATTAAAATAAAAACCCAAAATAATTTTATGACAAATAGTTACCAACCTCCTCAATCACCTACCACATCAGATTCAGCAGATTTATCCATGGATAGTTCACCTTCAGAAGCAAATATGCTCAGCAGAATGTTAGAGCAATTTTTGAATAGACTAACGGATAGGAATCAAGAACCAAGACAATCAATAGAACCTTGGAATATTTACTATTATTATCAACCACCCCATTTATTATGTGTCCTGTTACTAGTGCTATGTCAAGGGATTACCCTTTTATTTCTCGGTCTCATTTCCTAAGTTATCATTGTTGTACTATCCTTTAGGTATTTATAGCATTCTCTATGTCTCCACTAATCTAATTTTACTGAAATACACCTTTAGTTTATACTTTGAATTTAACAAGTAACACAGAAAACCTACAGTTAAAATCACACCTGGATGAATTATTAAAGAAAGTTTTTATATATGTTTCCTCCTCTGATTCTGTGGCTCCTATTCTTCTTTTGAAAGGTCCAGGGAAGGAGGATGGTCCATGTGTTGATTACTGCAGTTTGAATGCTGTCAGCCTGTGACTCAAAATCAGAGCACAAGCATGACAGCCAAATACCATAAACTAATGGTAAAGCTAAGATCCCACCAAAACATGGAGCTGAGCCAAATCAGCTCAAAAGGTATCAAAAGAAAAAAAAACTCACTTCTTTCTAAATATACAAGTCCCATTGACATAGGACAAAGAATAACAAAGTTATTCCTGCTCAAAGTTGTTTCTGAGCATAAACCTTAATTTTCAACTCTCATCTGAAATTCAGAGGAACAAGCTTAGCCCAAGAAAAAGGGTATTCAGAATGAAGCTCTAGTTCAGGGATATCCATTGGTACTAGCCAAATTGAGCTAACACCAAAATCACAGAGGTTATGGCCAAAATAAGGTCAAATAAGGGTGAACAAAATATTCACCTCTCATCTAATTTCTACTTTTTTAGTATGAAATACACGGAGTGTGGTCTTTGTGGAAAGAGCAAAATCAAGGCTATCTTATCTTGCCTTCCATTTCTACATATCTCATCTAGAACAAAAGTTATGGGGAAAACAAGCTCCATACATATATTGAGAAAATCATATATCTGAATATCAAAACTTGTACATGGAAAACCTTTTCCATATTGAAACTACCCATAACAAATGAGGTACTATCATGTAAATCTCATCCAGGGATACACAAGGAACCAAATTTGAGCTCAAAATCTCAAAAGCTGACAAATTTATAGCAGTTTCAAGGTAAAATCCCACAATTGGGCCAATACACTTTTTCTGTGGGATAATATCCCACAACTATGATTATGAGGTGTTAAATAGACAAAGAAGCATGTTTATACTTTAATACCTCATAGTTCATTCAATACTGGGGTCTCATACAAGTTCTGTACAGCTTTCTACACATCATACACATCAGAAGAGGGCTGTATGGTCCCCAGATTAAAATTTTCACCCTGTATTTGTGAAAACCACCCAGATGTGTTTTCAAACCAACGTCTGAGCCCAATACAGTGCATACAGGCTTTGTGAAACCACAAGCCAATTCTCAGAATTGAAAAACTCTTCACTTTCTCTATGTGGATGGCCTAGAGGGCCATTCCACCCCATTTTAGGATAAAAAGAGGCCTTTTCTCCACCATAAAAGGTTTCCTCATCATTCTCTTGAATTTATATGTATCGCAACTGTCAAAAAACAGTTATACTCTTGGAGATCATCAGGTATAACTATAAATATAATTTTTGTAGTCTTTTATTATAATAATCCAATTGATAAAGCTGCACCCAGGGCTTTCAACAGTGCTCACCACCACTAAACCTCTTTTAGTAAAGCCCTTTTTATTTTGATTTAAACGTTTTCTAGCTTTATTATCTGTGTCACAGTAATTGTCTAGGTTGGAAATACTATTATCATCACCTCTTAATAGACTCAGCCTGACAAATGCGGTAACAATATGAGATAGCTACCCTATTCCTCATTTAGCTCTACTTTCAGACAACCTGAAAGGATGCCTTACCTTAACAGAATTCCAGACCCCTTGAGGCCTTTTTGAGTACCTTTTCATACCCTTTGGGATGGCCAATGCCCCAGCCATCTTACAATGGTTCATCCAACATATACCTTGGGAATATATGGATGTTTTTTACTTTGTGTATTTGTATGACATCCTCAACCTTTCCAAGACAGGTTAAAAACACCAATCCCGTCTTTTAAAGGTTTTTACAAAGCTAAGTGAGAACAAGGTAGCTCTCTCCCTGCAGAAATGTGTTGTCTTTCAGCAAGAAGTCATATTTTGAGGATTTAAGTTCTCTACCATGGGGATCAGCATGGATCCTGAAAAGTTGTCAATGATCACCATGTGGCCCTTCCCAACCAGCCTCCAATTTTTATGCCAGCTCCTGGGGTTTTGCAATTTCTGTTAACAATTTATCCAGGATTATCCTAGTATTGCCCAGCCTCTGCAAGATTTGACAAAAAAATGGAACAGACTTAGTTTTTGGCTTGAATTCATCCATAGTTCAAAACTCTTTTTAACAACTAATTAATTGCTTTTTGCAGGCACCCCTTCTTCATCATTTTGATTTCAATCTTCCATGTCTCATCTAGGTTGATTGTTCAGCTTTGCTATGGCAGGCATATTGTGTCAACCTGACAGTTCTAACAGGTTTCACCCAGTGTTTTTTTACTATTTGAAATGGACACTGGCTGAAAGGGCATGGAAGGTACATGACCAGGAGCTGGGGGCATTAATGATATTATTTCAGGAATGGAGGGCATGGTTAGCAGGGGCCCCACAGCCTGCAACCATTTTTTCTGATAATAATAATTTGTGTTACTTTATGACCTCTGATTGTCTTTCCCATTTAAAAGCTATATGGGCTGCATTTATGTCCCCTTTTTCCTTTTGCATAGCTCAAACTCTGTCACAAACCTGTAAATTAACCATCTTGGACCTCAATATTGCATATCCATTCCATATCAAATTTCTGGGAATTTGGCCATATCAAATTTATGGCAATTTGGCCATACCCATAATCATTGGCCAAATTGGCCATTTCATTCTTTTATGACATTTATGGTCATTTCATCATCTGGGGCCAACCTAGCCCCTTCATCATCATCAGGACCTTCCTGGCCAGGTTTTTTGTTTGGGCAGTCTTTTTTATTTTCCAGTCAACAGGGTAAATACCACCCAAAAGCCTGTCTTTCATTTTTCAAGCTTTAAATACAGATTTGGGCATTTTTCTGTATTTTATTTTAGGCCATTCTGCAATGTAATATGGGAAATATGCCCAAATGGCAATATTAGGCCATTTGGGCCTTAATTTCCAGATTTGCGCATTGTGTGCATTTTTTGCGCACCCTGTGCAAATACAGTTTTAAAGCTGTGTTAGCTGTATTTGGCCAAAACACCCAAAGACAGTCTTTCACCTTTGAAGCCATTCAAAAGCCAATTTTCACTTATATCCTCCTGGAATCAATTCAAATGCCTTTGGCCATTTCCACCCTCCAATAACCAGAATTGCCATAAATGGTGTTATACACCATTATGCATCTTTTTTCACCAGTAATCCAATGGCGCCAATATCAAAGGGTTATTTCAGCTTTTCATCAGGTCATCAAGGCGTGTGTGAGCCTTAGAGGTAATTTCATATACCCAAAAGACCACAAATATAAAAAATAACATATTAATATAAATAAAATAAATTTATTTATATTATTAAAATAAAAATAAAAAATATAAATATAAAATTATATTAAAAATAAAAAATTAATTATAATTTAAAAATAAAATTACTTTAAATTTTGTAAATATAAAATTACATTTATACTTGAAAAATTTAAGTAAAAAATGAAATTTTAACAAAATTGTGAAAAAATAAATAAATTTGGAAAAAAGTTAAATAAAATTTATTATAACTTTTTATCCAATAAATAAACATATAAATTTTATTTCACCATTGGATTCCTCATAAAAAATCAGGTGGGGTCACCTCTGAGTGAAATTTTTGTAACTCAACTCTAAATAAGCTTAAATTAAGTTTTTAGTATTTTCAATACAAAAGTTGAAAATCCTCAAAACCTTAATTTAATTCACACCACATGTGGTGTTAACCATCAATTTTTGTGTTAAAATTGAGGTGTTGTGTTTAGTTTAGAAGTTATGAGGAATTAACGTATTTTCAATTGAATTCAATTGAAATGTCAAAATGTGCGCGTGTATTACATAAGTGAACTTTGATTTACATATGAGGTGTCAATTATTACTGTATTGTACTGTACAATTGAATTGAATTACATGTGTAAATTATAAGTATAATACATGATGAGGAATTAAAGGAAAAATAAATTGGAAAGATTAAATTTGGGGGGGAAAAGGAACTCCAGCTCTAAGGGGGAGCTAGACCCCCAAAATCCTTGCTGACAGGCGTGGGATGTCAAAATTCACGCAAAAGTTCATCACTTTTGGCCTGGAATTGAGTTACAGGGTCTGTGGACTCAATTGATGATGAGGTTTTGATACCAACTGGGGTAGTTTTAGCTGTTGCCAAGAAGGTAAAACTACCCTTAAGATAAAACAATCATAATAAAAACAGTTTTAACTGGTTTCTACGCCTCTGACACACATTCTGACGTGTTTTGAAGGCTCTAGGCCTGGTATTGCTATAGTAATGGCTGATTTAAGGGTCTAAAATGGCTAAAAATGGCTAAAAATGGCTTAAACCAGCCCTTTTTGGTCTAAACCAGGGTTCAATGATGCCATAATTGGCTTTTCTGTTGTCAGACTGTTTTTCACGACTGACAAGAGTAAATTTTACTTTTGGAGTAAGAGAATTGATGGCTATAAAAGAATGTCTTCTTTGCCCCACTTTTCTCTTCATGTTAGAATCTTTTCCTTTTATTAATTAGTTTAAAACTGTTAAACCAATCAATCAAAGATTCCAACCACCACTTATAAATCATTTTAATCCTTTTAACCACGTGAAAAAATCATTATAATCATTGTTTGTAACTCTTATAATCATTTTTACCCCTGAACCACCCCAAAAGTGAATTAAAGCATCTTTCATCACTGTAAACTTTGTCACTTTGTTTCCAAATTCACTCTGGTCACTTTTGGGCGTGTTTTCTCTTTAATATTCTTTTTAAAGACTTTGTTCTTTAATTAATTGCTTGCAGTTCTTTGCTCAATTAATTCCAATTGAAATTGCTCTTGAAGAAATTTCTTTTGTAGCCTTAAAATATCTCTTGTAGAGTATTTTTTGGATAAATTTTTATTGTTGGTAAAACAATAAATTTTTATAATATTATTGTTTTATACTAATAAAGTTATAAACAATAAAATTGGCGTGTTTTCTCTTAAAAATAATATTTCATACTATTTTTAATTGATTTTTACCTTATACAAATTTTGAGGACAGGAAAAGTACTTGATTTTTAATCAAAGTTTCATATCCACACCTTACATTTGGGGGCCCAGCCGTGATATTTTACCTGTGACATATTTTTTTACTCTTTTTAAATCTTTTTTCTTATATTGAAAAATTTAAAAAACATATAAAAAATACTTATAATCCAAAAAATCCTTAAAAAATAATTTTTTTCATATTATAAGTGAGGCTTATATTTTTATTTCTTTTTTGAAATAACCTTTTTTTTACTTAATTAACTGGCTTTTTCATTAATTTTAGTGTCTGACAATGTGGTAAGACAAGAAAACATTGAAACAGCCTCAACAGTTACCAGTATTATTCCTGCAAGCACTGTGATTTCAGACCATAATAGCACTGTTATTGTGACTCAAAATAACCAACCTGAGCCAATAACCTCTGAATTAATTAACTTGGATATAAGTAATACCCTTCAGAGAGCTAAAAATTTGACAAATAGTGAGTTTTTTGACGTAAAATTACTATTTTTAACCTTTTTAATCATAAATATGCCTTCAACCAGATCAGGAGCAAGCTATAAACCCTCAAGCAGCTCCCAAAAAGGTCATAGACGTGATTATGGCAGAAGCCAATCAGATACAGAAGGACAAGGGTCAGTAAAAGACTTCCACAACAATAAATTGTCCAATTCTGAAGCTGATGACACTATTTTACCTTCAAAAAGAGCTGACACCGCCACAAGAAGCCTCAGTGGACATTTACAAAGCCAGCCAGAAGGCTTACAACAATGCACTTCAGTACAAAGAGTACCAGATCCTTGCAGATCTGTGGAGAAACTGCATGAATTCATACCTAACTGTAAGAAAATTCTTGGGCCATCCCAACACTTGCAAATTGCTCAATGGATGGCATCCATTGATGGAGAAGAAAAACATGATGCTTTTGACACTGGAATGGAGGAGAAACAACCCTCCACCACCAAAACCAGTGCCAAAAACAGCCCCAGTGGCCAGCAGCAGCAATTCCAACGTGAAAAAGCAGCCACAACCTCCAAACAAGGGCAAAGGGAAGGCACAAGCTCCAAAACCTTACAGCCAGGGCTACAGGATTCCAAAGATTCAACAGGATGCCATGGAAAATGTATTTCAGATGGCCAGAACCATGATGGAATTACAAAAGAAGGAGGAAGCCAGATTAAAGTTCCAGAAATGATTTCTGATATATTTGATTCCATCCCAGAGTTGTATGATGCTATAAATGACGTGAAAAAACATCTTTCTGATAAAAATGAATCCATTTGTAACAACATTAAAACAAACAACCTGAGTCTGTGCCAAATTAATGAAACACTTATGTGTTTTGAAAAAGTTTTAAGAACAATTAAAAATTCTAATAATGACAATTCTTCTAACATTAAAATAAATGAACAATCTGCCATTATTAAAGAATTAACAGATAAATATTCTAAATTCAATATAGATGACATGATTGAAACAAGAATTAAACAAGCCATAAACATTATCAAGACAGATAACAAGAAAGTCCTTGATGACATTTCAAATTCATTTACTGAAGTAAAGACATATACCATTGCCTTGAAAAAGTGTTTTGATGCTTCACAAGAAGAAGTATCAAAATTATCAATGAAATTGAATCAAGTCACTGCTGATAATACAAGACAGACAGAGTTATGGCAAGAACTTACACATAAAGAAGACATGTATAAAATTGAAGTAATAAATTTAATACAAAGCTTCCAACATGAATACAGAAATTCCCAAAGGTGTAGCAACAGTAAAATGAATGACATTGAACAATTACTGAACACCTTACCAAGAATGTCTACACCTCTAAATCAAAATGAGGGCACAAGAATTTCAAATCCACAAGTATTGGATCCTGATAATTCACAATTAAAAAATGAATTATCCACTTCTTTTCATAACTTGGAACCATCAATGGGCCAAGCACTCTTGAAAGAAGTTCCAAAACTTAAAGAATGGCCTCACTTCAGTGGTGAAGGAGAGTATGACCATATGGAATTCATTAGAGGTATTGACATGATCAAAGAGGATTTTGAATTACCAGACAGATTGGTAACAGCCAGGTTTAACACCTTGTTTACCAGATCAGCTCACAGATGGTACATCAAAATAAGACAAGCACATGGACACCAGAGTTGGACTTGGTGGAAAACCCAAATCATCAACAAATGGGCAAATGATGCTTGGAGGTTTAAAGTTGAAACAGCCTTTGAATCTGCCAAATTTAATGCTGATAAAGACAAAGCTTTACCATGGTTTTGCCAACAAAAGGACAGATTAACAGCATTATATCCTGACATGTCAGAATTTATGATCCATAGAAAAATTCTGAGACAATGTGGAGGTGACTTAGAGCATGCTGTCAAAAGCAGGACTACTGAACAATCTTCAGCAGAGGATATTATCAATATACTAGAAGAAGTAACCACCAGAACCAAAATTGGTTCTAGTAGGGTGAATCTTAAAACAAGGTTTAATACACCTTGGAAAGATTCTGTGGACAAAAACCCCAAAGAAAATTCTAGTAATATTAAATATAAATCTGCAGATACAGTCAGAAAATGCCATATTTGCCAAAGCACCACCCATTTAGCCAATACATGTCCAAAAAGGGGGAAAATCAATGAAATTGACATTGAAAAAGAACCAGATGTTGAAAAAGAAGACATAATTGAAGACAATTCAGATGATAAGTCATCCATATTCTCTGAATCTTCAAAAGATATAGAAAATATCAATGCCACTTTTGACATCATGGAATCTTATTCCCACTTACCACAATTGAGCAATGGTCAAGTTGATTTATCAAAAGTTCAAGATGCACAACTTATGAAGACAAAACCAAACAGAGGAAAAGGTTATACAGCTGGTAACTCCTGTATAACAGAAGTGGTGATTGACAACAAACCCACCAAACTTTTGCTTGACCCAGGAGCCTTCTGCTCTTGTGTTGGAAAATCTTTTCTTAAGACTTGTGTACCAAATTTTGAAGACCAATTGTTACCAATTGATGGTATAAAATTCAACAGTGCAAGTAACCCAATGAAAGCATTAGGAATCTTTGAGACCAATGTCATATTCCCACACATAAATGGGAATTTAAGGATCACAGTTGAATTTGTTGTTATGGAAAATTGCTCTAGTACCCATTTTATATTGGGAAATGACTATTTAATCATGTATGGAATAGATTTACATAATAACAAAGACAGATACTTTACAATTGGAGACAATAAGCGCCAGAAATTTGCCTTTTTACCCTTTAAAAGACAAATTACAGTAAACAAAGTATCACCAGTCAACTTAGAGTTAGAGAAATTCAAGTCTGAACAGTTAAATGAGGCTGAAATAAGCCTTCATCTGACTGATAAGCAAGAAAATGAACTTTCTTCCCTTTTGTATGACCACAGAGTAGCATTTGCTACAGACAAAGAACCCCTGGGAGCAATTATTGGTCATGAAGTTGACATCATTATTAACATTGAGAGACCTTATCCACCACTCTTAAGAAGACCTGCTTATCCAGCAAGTCCAAAATCAAGAGAAGCTCTAGAAATTCATATCAAAGAACTTCTAGACCTTGGTGTAATAAGAAAAGTAGGCCACAATGAGGAAGTAGAAATAACTACACCAGTCATAGTGGCGTGGCATAATGGAAAATCCAGAATGGTTGGGGACTTTAGAGCTCTGAACACTTACACTGTTCCAGACAGATACCCAATACCAAAAATCCAAATTGCCCTTACTCAAATATCTCAAGCAGTGTATATAACCACTATGGATGCCCTTAAAGGATTCCATCAAAATGTAGTAACACCAAGAGCAAGAAAATATTTGAGAATTATTGTTCATTGTGGAGTGTATGAATACTTAAGGATGCCCTTTGGTATCAAAAATGCACCTTCACACTTCCAAAGAATGATGAATGAAATCTTCCCTGAAGAACTCTCAGAAGGATGGTTAATCATTTACATTGATGACATTATTATCTGTTCAAAGACTTGGGAGGAGCACATGTACAGATTATCAAGAGTTTTGACAAAAATCCAATCAGTAAACATGAAAATCTCCTTGAAGAAATGTCATTTTGGATTTAAAGAACTTAAGGCACTAGGACATGTTGTATCTGGTTTTTCCCTTGGAATTGATAAAAACAAAGTTGCAGCAGTATTGTTAAAACCCATGCCTCAGAATAAGAAGGAAATTCAGTCATTCTTAGGTTTTGCAGGATATTACAGGCAACACATTAAAGACTTTGCATCCATAGCAAGACCACTTTATAAGTTGTGTGACAAAGACACAGTATTTGAGATGACAGTTGACAGAGTCAAAGCTTTTGAGTCTCTAAGAGAAGCATTGACCACTGCTCCACTCTTACTGATGCCAGACTTTAAATTGCCTTTCAAACTGTATATTGATGCATCAGGGGATGGACTAGGTGCTGCACTTCACCAAGTTCAGATCATAAATGACAAACCTGTAGAAGGACCAATATGTTTCATATCCAGGCAAATCAAACCAACTGAAGCCAGATATGGAGCAAGTCAAATGGAATGTCTATGCCTTGTCTGGGCCTTAGAGAAATTGAACTATTTCTTAGAGGGATGTGTTTTTGAAGTAATAACAGATTGTACAGCTGTGAAATCACTTTTGAACATGAAAACACCTAACAGACACATGCTCAGATGGCAAATAGCCATACAAGAATACAGAGGCAATATGACTATTGTTCATAAGGATGGGAATATTCATAAGAATGCAGATGGACTAAGCAGATGGCCATTACCAAATAACATTGATAATCCTGCTTATTTTCCAGAAGAAGCTTCACCACAAATTCCAATAGAAGGAATAAGTGTTACAGACTTGAACACCACCTTCTTTGAAGAAGTCAGAAATAGTTACACTCAAGATAAGAATTGTAGCATCTTATGCCAATTACTTAACAAAGACTGTAAAGACAACTCTCTAATACATGCCTTGGATGAAGTATGGAGAAAATCTTATAATGAAGGGAGATTTCACCTACTGGATGGTATAATTTACCACAGAACCAAGCACACATGTGTCATGACAGTTGTAGACAGGTCATTAATCAATCTTGTACTGAAAGAATGCCATGATAGTCCCTTTTCAGGACATCTTTCTGAGGACAGAACAAGAGAGAAAGTAAAGACCTGCATATGGTGGCCAATGTGGCAAAAAGATGTTGCAGAATATTGCAAAACCTGTGACAGATGCCAAAAGGCAAATAAATCCACTGGCAAAAGACTTGGAAATATGATGAAAATCCAAGAACCAAACAGACCTTGGGAAATTGTCCATATGGATTGGGTAACTGGTCTACCACCAGGAGGTGACAGGAGCTATAATGCTTGCCTAGTAATTGTGGACAGATTCAGTAAAACTCCAATCTTTTTACCATGTCACAAAGATGATACAGCCATGGATACAGCTCTTCTGATATGGAATAGAGTAGTGTCATGGACTGGGATATTTACAAATATCATCAGTGATAGAGATCCCAAATTCACTTCAGCTCTATGGACAAATCTTCACCAATTATTTGGCACAAAACTGTCTTTCTCTACAGCCTACCACCCACAAACTGATGGTCTGGCTGAAAGAATGATCCAAACCTTAGAGGACATGGTGAGAAGATTTTGTGCATATGGCCTTGAATTCAAAGATTGTGATGGATTTACCCATGATTGGTGTACTCTGTTACCAGCACTGGAATTAGCATATAAAACATCAATCCATGCTAGTACCAATCAGACTCCTGCTATTCTAGAAAAAGGATGGAACCCCAAGTTACCCCAAGACTCCTTGAGGAAAGACTTAATTGAAATACATCCCACAGCTGCTAGCTTCAAAGGAATGCTAGACAAAGCTAGAAAGCATGCAGTGAGATGCATGGAGGACTCTTTTGCATATGCTAAAGAAAAATGGGATAAATCTCATGCAACTCCAGATTTCAAAGTGGGGGACCTAGTTCTTGTATCCACCACTAACTTCAATAACATCAAAGGATGTAAAAAGTTAAAAGACTCCTTTGCAGGACCTTTTGTGATTAAGGCCCTCCATGGAGAAAATGCTGTTGAAGTAGAGTTATCTGAAGAACTTAGCAATAAGCACCCTACATTTCCAGTAAGCTTGATAAAGCCATACAAATCTAGTGATGCTGAGAAATTTCCCTTGAGGAATAAGATTCCCCAAGTTATACCTCCTATTGAGACATCTGGTACTAAGAAAATAACCAAAGTTCTTAAAGAAAGGAAATTAAGAACCAAGAAAGTAAGGGAATACCTTGTTAGGTACAGTGACCCAACTTGTGAAGATGAATGGTTAGAAGAGAAAGATATACCAGAAGCCACCAGACTCCTGAGGAGATTCAGACACACTAGAAACACCAATATTACAAAGTAATATTCTTTTTTAGGGGGAGGGAATGTGAGCCTTAGAGGTAATTTCATATACCCAAAAGACCACAAATATAAAAAATAACATATTAATATAAGTAAAATAAATTTATTTATATTATTAAAATAAAAATAAAAAATATAAATATAAAATTATATTAAAAATAAAAAATTAATTATAATTTAAAAATAAAATTACTTTAAATTTTGTAAATATAAAATTACATTTATACTTGAAAAATTTAAGTAAAAATGAAATTTTAACAAAATTGTGAAAAAATAAATAAATTTGGAAAAAAGTTAAATAAAATTTATTATAACTTTTTATCCAATAAATAAACATATAAATTTTATTTCACCATTGGATTCCTCATAAAAAATCAGGTGGGGTCACCTCTGAGTGAAATTTTTGTAACTCAACTCTAAATAAGCTTAAATTAAGTTTTTAGTATTTTCAATACAAAAGTTGAAAATCCTCAAAACTTTAATTTAATTCACACCACATGTGGTGTTAACCATCAATTTTTGTGTTAAAATTGAGGTGTTGTGTTTAGTTTAGAAGTTATGAGGAATTAAAGTATTTTCAATTGAATTCAATTGAAATGTCAAAATGTGCGCGTGTATTACATAAGTGAACTTTGATTTACATATGAGGTGTCAATTATTACTGTATTGTACTGTACAATTGAATTGAATTACATGTGTAAATTATAAGTATAATACATGATGAGGAATTAAAGGAAAAATAAATTGGAAAGATTAAATTTGGGGGGGAAAAGGAACTCCAGCTCTAAGGGGGAGCTAGACCCCCAAAATCCTTGCTGACAGGCGTGGGATGTCAAAATTCACGCAAAAGTTCATCACTTTTGGCCTGGAATTGAGTTACAGGGTCTGTGGACTCAATTGATGATGAGGTTTTGATACCAACTGGGGTAGTTTTAGCTGTTGCCAAGAAGGTAAAACTACCCTTAAGATAAAACAATCATAATAAAAACAGTTTTAACTGGTTTCTACGCCTCTGACACACATTCTGACGTGTTTTGAAGGCTCTAGGCCTGGTATTGCTATAGTAATGGCTGATTTAAGGGTCTAAAATGGCTAAAAATGGCTAAAAATGGCTTAAACCAGCCCTTTTTGGTCTAAACCAGGGTTCAATGATGCCATAATTGGCTTTTCTGTTGTCAGACTGTTTTTCACGACTGACAAGAGTAAATTTTACTTTTGGAGTAAGAGAATTGATGGCTATAAAAGAATGTCTTCTTTGCCCCACTTTTCTCTTCATGTTAGAATCTTTTCCTTTTATTAATTAGTTTAAAACTGTTAAACCAATCAATCAAAGATTCCAACCACCACTTATAAATCATTTTAATCCTTTTAACCACGTGAAAAAATCATTATAATCATTGTTTGTAACTCTTATAATCATTTTTACCCCTGAACCACCCCAAAAGTGAATTAAAGCATCTTTCATCACTGTAAACTTTGTCACTTTGTTTCCAAATTCACTCTGGTCACTTTTGGGCGTGTTTTCTCTTTAATATTCTTTTTAAAGACTTTGTTCTTTAATTAATTGCTTGCAGTTCTTTGCTCAATTAATTCCAATTGAAATTGCTCTTGAAGAAATTTCTTTTGTAGCCTTAAAATATCTCTTGTAGAGTATTTTTTGGATAAATTTTTATTGTTGGTAAAACAATAAATTTTTATAATATTATTGTTTTATACTAATAAAGTTATAAACAATAAAATTGGCGTGTTTTCTCTTAAAAATAATATTTCATACTATTTTTAATTGATTTTTACCTTATACAAATTTTGAGGACAGGAAAAGTACTTGATTTTTAATCAAAGTTTCATATCCACACCTTACAGCGTGTCATCCATAGGATTCATCAAGGCTCAAAAGAAAAGTGTCAGTCTCAATTACCAATGATGCCATCAAGCAATAATTGGTTATTCTCATTCACAGTATTCCTCCAAGGCAATACTGGCAGTTCATTTTCAAGGGATATTCAAGAGGAAGTTCCAAAACAATTTAACAAGAGTTAGTACTCCATCAATCCACCTTGGCAACCACATTCATTGAATACAATCTGGATTCATCAAGACCTGTATTTTCAATCATACACCATGGGAATTCCATTCAACCTGGTTCATTTCCCAATTTGGCAAGGTATACACTTTATCAAGCAGTCAATACAGATCAGCTGTCAGCCTGAAGGAGTCAAGCTCTCAATGTTTCAAATATACCAGCCTCCTTTGAACCTGGGGGGTTTTTGCCCCAGTTAATCAATAGATTTTTATTTTTTTTATCTTTATTTATGTTATCATTTTTGTTAAGTGAATACTGAGATTATCAAGTCAGTCATTTAGCACCTCTTTCTTTTTCTTTCTTTTCCTGTAAATGAATATTTGGTGGTCATATCCTTACTAATTCCATTATTAATTTTGGCAGGTTGAAACAGTAATTAAGAACTGACTTGGTTGGCTCTTTGGCCATTTTGCTTCTCATTTCTCTTATTGCACCTTGTCTTTGTACTTGCATCTTTCTTAGAGAAATTCAATTCAATTCTTTTATTTTCTTAATCCTTTTGGAGTCTTATAAGTGAATTCCCCGATTTCTGAGTGCCAGGCCACTCTTGTCTTCCACTAGAGCCCCTGTGACACACTTCTGGATGAGCCAATCCAGCTGGGCCCCTCTAGACAACAAGTTGATTGTATTCCTGATTTGGATACAACTGATGCTCCCATTCTCCAAATGATCAACCCACCTGAGGCCCTGGCCTTCCCACTGGCTTGATTTCTCTAGGGATCATTGTCATGTCCCAACTGTCTCTTTTGCAACATGATCCACATTTTGTTTTTCCTAGCCCTACCAAGCTGTCCTGTCCCCTTCAACTTGGAATGGGTTTTGAGCCCACCTGCCAAGATTTTTGGCAGGATGCCCAGGGTTTTTCATGGCACAAAGGGTGATTGTTTGTGCCACCGACTGTTAGTCAGTTGTTTTTTGAGAATTTTCATTCTTCACCAACAACAGGGAACCAGGGGTTGTCACAAATGATTTCCGCTATTATTTGGACTTTTTCCTGGCCAGGTTTTCAATGAGAGATTGCAGATTTTATCTCAACTTGTGACTAATTTCAACAAGCCAAGGCTTCACAAAAGGCACCTTCCGGGTTGTTAAAAAGTCTTTCAGTACCTTCCAGCTGTGGAGTTCCATTGGCATGGATGTTATTGTCAAGCTTCAAAAGTCTTTTGATTTTGATGCTATTCTGGTTATAGTGTATTTGTATACAAAGGGGGCTCATTTGGTCCTTTGTAATGAGTCCATGGATGCTCCCAAACTAGCTACAATATTTATCGATCAATATATCAGGCATCATGGTTTTCTGAAAAAAATTGTAACTAACAGAGGTTCTTTTTTTGTCAGTGTAAGGTGTAGATATGAAGATTTGATAAAATATCAAGTACTTTTCCTGTCCTGAAAATTTGTATAAGGTAAAATTATTTAAAAATAGTAAGAATAGTATTTTTAAAGAGAAAACATGCCAATTTCATTATTTTTAACTTTATAATTATGAAGCCATAATATAATAAAAATTTATTGTTTTACCAACAATAAAGATTTATCCAAAAATACTCTACAAGAGATATTTAAGGCTACAAAAGAAATTTCTTCAAGAGCAATTTCAATTGGAATTAATTGAGCAAAGGACTGCAAGCAATTGATTAAAGAAAAAAGTCTTTAAAAAAAGGTATTTAAAGAGAAAACACTCCCAAAAGTGACCAGAGTGAATTTGGAAACAAAGTGACAAAGTTTACAGTCATGAAAGATGCTTTAATTCACTTTTGGGGTGGTTCAGGGGTAAAAATGATTATAAGAGTTACAAACAATGATTATAATGATTTTTTCACATGGTTAAAAGGTTACAAAATGATACGAAATGGATGGTTGGAATCTTTGATTGATTGATTTAACAGTGTTTAAACTAATTATAAAAGGAAAAGATTCTAACATGAAGAGAAAAGTGGGGCAAAGAAGACATTCTTTTATAGCATCAAGTTTCTTACTCCAAAAGTAAAATTTACTCTTGTCAGTCGTGGAAATTACTCTGAAAACAGAAAAGCCAATTATGACATGATTGAACCCTGGTTTAAACCAAAAAAGGGCTGGTTTTAGCCATTTTTTGCTATTTTTAACCATTTTAGACCCTTAAATCAGCCATTATTATAGTAATACCTAGTCTAGAGCCTTCAAGACACGTCAGAATTTGTGTGAGAAATGTAAAACAGGGTTAAAACTGCTTTTACTAAGATTGTTTTATCTTAAGGGTAGCTTTACCCTCTTGGCAACAGTTAAAACTACCCTGGTTGGTATCAAGACCTCATCATCAATTGAGTCACAGACCCTGTGACTCAGTTCCAGGCAAAAAGTGATGAGTTTTTTAGTAGATTTTTACATCCCACGCATGTCAGAAAGGATTTTGGGGGCCTGGCTCCCACTTAGAGCTAGAGTTCCTTTTCCCCCCCCCAATTTTAATCTTTCCAATTTATTTTTTCCTTTAATTCCTCATCATTTATTATACTTGTAACTTGCATATGCAATTCAATTGAGCTCTACAGTAAAATACTGTAATAATTGATACCTCATATGTAAATCAAAGTTAACTTATGTAATACACGCACACATTTTGACATTTCAATTGAATTCAATTGAAAATACTTCAATTCCTCATAGCTTTTAAAATATACACAACACCTCAATTTTAACACAAAATTTGGTGATTAACACTATATGTGTTGTGAATTAAATTTAGGTTTTGAGGATTTTCAACTTTTGTACAGAAACTACTAAAAACTTAATTTAAGCTTATCTAGAGTTGAGTTACAGAAATTTCACTCAGAGGTGACCCCACCTAATTGCTTATGAGGAATCCAGTGGTGAAATAATTTTTGTATGTTTATTTATTGGATCAAAAGTTATGATAAATTCTTTTTAACGTTTTTCAAAATTTATTTTATTTTTGATAATTTTGTTTAGAATTCATTTTAACTTAATTTTTTCAAGTATAAATGTATTTTTATAATTTTAAAATTTAATGTATTTTTCTTTTTAAATTATAATTAAATTTTTAATTTTATATATAAATATATATTTATATTTTAATATTTATTTTAATAATATAAATAAATTTGTTTTATTTATATTGATATGTTAATTTTTTATTTGTGGTCTTTTGGGTATATGAAAATACCTCTGAGGCTCACAATCAGTACTTTCTGGAAACTCATCTATGCTAAGTTAGGGATCAAGCCAGCCCCTTCTACCATGTACCATCCCCAAATGGATGGTCAGATGGAGCACTTGAATCGGAAACTGGAGGAATACTTACACCATTTTTGTGGTTATCAGAAAGATGATTGGGCTGATCTTCTCCCTATGGCTGAGTTGTGTTTTAAAAACTCTACTGCAGCTTCCACTGGCTTCTCACCTTTTTTTCTATGGCAGGGATACCACCCACGTGTTAATGTGTTGCTAAAAACTTCTCTTTCAATTCAACCGCTTTCTGCAAAATTTTGGGGGGCTTGACTGATTCACACTTTTGCTGTCCGATTTGCCAGTTTCTCACGGGGCTCTTGAGATGAAAATTCAGAAAGCAAAATTGGTCAAATTTGTCAAGGACATACCCCCCTTATTTGTTTGTATCACTAATGGGTTTTCAGGCTTCTGCATGCATATTCAATTTATCTATTATACTGTTCAGTATAATCACAACACTCCCCTAAAAAACAAGTTTTTCTCAGTTAAAGTTCAATTGGTGTCAAACGTTCTGCGTCAGAACTTGACCTAGACTCTTGGTAAGAATGCTGCAAAGTTGGTCTTTTTTTGAGACCCAAGCTAGCATTAGTTTCTTCCTGAACAAATATTCATTTATAATATAGAATTCCCAGATGAGGTGTCTAGTCTGTTTCTGCCTGACAGAGTCACTTGAAATCCCAATAGCTGTTTTATTTTCAGATAACAGAGTCACAGCAGTATTGTTTAACAGATGAGAAAAAAGGTTTTATATTCATATACATTCTTTTGCAGAAAAGGAAAGAGAAATATATTTGGCTTGGGAAGTAGATGCAGCCATTGTGGCTTGCTGTTTTGATTTCCAAGATATTGGATTCTGGCCATGAAGAAGAAAAAAACCATGTGTTGAAAAATTGCCTTTACCCCCCAGTTTGCATCTATGTAGCAGCTGAGACTTAATTTAGCTGTATTCTTGAAGATTGAAATACCCAACTTGTTTGTACCCTGCAAGTACACAATCAGGTTCTCTATAGCTTACCAGTGCAATACATCAATGTCCATCAAGAACTGTGCGAGATAATTGATAGCATAGGATATATCAGGGCAAGATCTCTGTGCAATGGACAAAATAATGCCAATATGCTGGAGGTATTCACTATCCAGCTCCGTTGATTTGTTGGATTCTAGGTTGCAATTAATTGCAAGTAGAGATTTTGCAGTTATCGACCTTGGTATTAAGGAAATCAACTTATCAATAAGGTCTTGTTGGTGCAGCTTGTAACCACATTTTATGGGATTGATTGATATGCCCACTAGTCCCGTAACTTCAGCATCCCACTTTATCTTCAAGGTTTTGTTCAGCTTTTCGGGTATTTCATTGAGAGCCTTGTCTGATGATCCTGTGATCATATCATCATTGAAATGCATCCATAAGATCACAGACCCCTTTTGTGATTCATAAAAGTATGTGCTTTAATCTTTGTTATTTGGTACAAACCCGATCTCTCTAAGAATTAAAAAAACAAAGTTGCAAAATTAATAATAAAGCCTATTCCGCAGAAAAAGAAGGAAATCCAGTCATTTTTAGATTTTCAGGATACTAAAGGAAGCACATTAAAGACTTTGCATCCATAGCAAGACCTCTTTATAAATTGTGTGACAAAGACACAGTATTTGAAATTACTGTTGAAAGAGTCAAAGCTTTTGAATCCCTGAGACAAGCCTAAACTAATGCTCCACTCTTACTTATGCCAGATTTGAAGCCTCCCTTTAAGCTTCATATCTATGCAACTGGAGATGCACTTCATCAACTCCAGATTATTAATGAGAAACCTGTATAAGGACCCATATGTTTCATATGTAGGTAAATCAAACCTACTGAAGCCAGATATGGGGCAAGTCAAATGGAAGGAGTATGCATTGTCTGGTCCTTCAAGAAATTTAATCAATTCCTTGAAGGGTGTGTTTTTGAATTTATAACAGGTTGTAGCCCTTTTGAATCACTTCTAAACTTGAAACCACCCAACAGAAATATTCTCAGATGGAAAATAGCCATACAATAATATAGGGGTAATATGACCATTGTACACAAAGATGGAAAGACTCACGAAAATTCAGATGGAATGGTAAGATGGCCATTACCAAATGATATTAAAAACACTGATTATGTGCCAGAAGAAGCTTCCCCAAAAATCACAATAGAAGGAATTAGTGTTACAGACCTGAACACTACCTGTTTTGAGGAACTAAGGAACAGTTATACACAGGATAAGAACTGTATCATCCTATTCCAATGAATTGCTGAACACTCTATAGATAACTCCTTAATACATGCCTTTGATTATATCTGTAAGAAAAGAATATGATGAAGGAAGATTTCATCTCCTTGATGACAGATTGTACCATAGGACTAAATACACACTTGTAATCACGGGTGCAAGGTGTGGATATAAAGCTTTGATTAAAAATCAAGTACTTTTCCTGCTCTCCAAATCTGTATGAGGTATGATTCAATTAAAAAGAATAGAAATTAAGAGTTTTAAGGGAAAACACACCAAATTTATTGGCTTTAACTTTCTTAGTATGAAACAGCAATATTGTGAAGATTTAATTTTTTATTGACAATATAGATTTATCTGAATATACTCTACTAGAGATATTTGAGGCTAAAAAAGAGATTTCTTCAAGAGAAATTTCAATTGGAATAAATTGAGCAAAGAACTGCAGACAAGTAATATAAGAAAAGGATCTTCAAAATAATCATTAAAGAGAAAAAAAGCCCAAAAGTGATCAGAGTGAATTTGGAAACACAGTGACAAAGTTAACAGTGATGAAAGAAGATTCAATTCACTTATGGGCTGGCTCAAGGGTAAAAATGATTATAATGTTTTTCTATGTGGTTAGAAGGTTTGAAATGATTTAAGAAAGGGGATTGGAATCTTTTCATGGTTGGCTTAATAGTGTTTAAACTAAATATAAAAGGAAAAAGATTTTAACATGTAGAGAAATGTGGGGCAAAGAAGACATTTTTTATAGCCACCTATTTTCTAACTCCAAAAGTAAAATTTACTCCTGTTAGTCTTGGAAAAATCTCTGAAATCATAAAATCCAGTTATGGAATCAGTGAGCTTTGGTTTAGACCAAAAAAGGGCTGGTTTTAGCCATTGTTTGCCACTTTCAGCCATTATAGACCCTTAAATCAGCCATTGCTATAGTAATAACTAGTTTCAAGCCTTCAAAGCATGTCAGAATGGGTTTAAAAAACCTCAAAAACATTTAAAACTGTTTTTACTAGGATTTTTTTAGCTTGAGGGTAGTTTTACCCTCTTGGAAACAGTTAAATCTGACCTGGTTGGTATACAAACATCATCATCAGTTGAGTCACAGACCTTGTGACTCAATTCCAGGCAAAAAGTGATGAACTATTGCATGAATTTTGACAACCCATGCCTATCAGCAAGGAATGTGGGGGGTCTGGCATCCTTGGAGCCAAGATTCCTTTTCCCCCCAGAATTAATCTTTCCTGTTTATTTTTTCCTTAATTCCTCAACATGTATTATGTTTGTAATTTACATATGTAATTAAATTGACTTTTTACAGTACCCAACTGTAATAATTGATACCTCATATCAAAATGAAAGTTCAATTATTCAAGAAATGCACACATTCTAACATTTAAATTGGAAATAATTCAATTCCTCATAACTTCTAATCTACACACCACACCTAAATTTTAACACAAAGATGGATGGCTAACACCACATGTGGTGTGAATTTAATTAAGGTTACAAGCTGTACAGAATTTTCCCCTGCTGAGTTTGGTTTTCATTAGTTGTGCATCCTGGAATTTTAAAAAATAAAGTTGACTATTTCTCAATTGGGGCAAGTGGGAATAAGATTCCATGTGGTCAAATACAATATTGATATTTTATATATATTCCTGAACATTCAGAAAATATTGTTGATTTATCATCTGAGTTTTCTTCCTACACATCATCTTTTTAAACATCAGGTTCTTTCTCAATTTCAATTAAATTTATTTTTCCTCTTTTTGGGCATGAATTAGCTAAATGTGTGGTGCTTTGGCACATATGACACTTTCTGATTGAATCTTCAGACTTATACTTCATATTATGAGAATTTTCTTGGTGATTTTTGTCCACAGAATCTTTCCAGGGTGTATTAAACCTTGCTTTGAGATTCACCCTACTAGAACAAATTATGGTTCTAGTAGCTCCTTCTTCTAAGAAATTTATAACATCTTTTGCTGAAGATTTTTCAGTAGTCCTGCTTTTGACAGCATTCTATAAGTCACCTTCACATTGTCTTTTATTTTTCTGTGAATCATAAATCCTGAAATTTCAGGATATAATGCTGTTAATATGTTTTTCTGTTGGCAAAACAATGTTAAAGCTTTGATTTTTCATAATAAAATTTAGCATATTCAAAGGCTTTTTCCACTTTAAATCTCCAAGAATCATTGGCCCATTTATTGATAATTTGGGTTTTCCACCAAGTCCAGCTTTGGTGTCCATGTGCTTTTCTTAATTTGATATAACATCTATGAGCTTACTTAGTAAACAGGGTGTTAAAAATTGCTTTTACCAATATGTCTGGTAACTCAAAGTCTTCTTTTATCATGTAAATACCTCTGAATCATTCCATATGGTCAGATTCTCCTTCACCACTAAAGTGAGGCCATTCTTTAAGCTTTGGAACTTCTTTCAAGAGTGCTTGGCCCATTGATGATTCCAAGTTATGGAAAGAAGTGGAAAATTCATTCTTTAATTGTGAACTCTATATATGCAATACTTGTGAGTTGTAATTTCTTGTACCCTCATTTTGATTCAGAGGTGTAGGCATTCTTGGTAAGGTGTGCAGTAATTGCTCAATAGCATGCATTTTACTGGTGCTACACCTTTTCAAATTTATAAATTCATGTTGAAAATCTTGTATTAAATTTATTAACTCAATTTTCTAAATTTCTCCTTCAATTGGCATTTCTTTCCATAATTCATTTTGTCTAGTATTTTTGGGGATTACTTGATTCTATTTCATTGTTAATTTTGATAATACCTCCTGTGAGGTGTCAAAAAACCTTTTCAAGGCAATTGTATTCATATTCATTTCAGTACATGAATTTGAAATATAATCAAGGAATTTCTTATTATCTTCTTTGATAATATTTATGGCTTGTTTCACCCTGGTTTCAACTATGTCATCAATATTGAATTTAGAATATTTATCTGTCAAATGTTTTCTGATTCCAGATTGTTCATTTATCTTATTAACAAATCAACTTTGGTTATTTGAAGTTTTAATCATTTTTGGAACTTTTTCAAAACACATAAGTGTTTCATTTATTTGGCTCAAAATTAGATTATTTGTCTTCATATTGTTTGTTACAAATGGATAATCTCTCATAATAAATCTAACTTTTCATGACATTTATAGCTATATACAAGTTTGGAATTCAATACAGAATGTTAGAAATCATTTCTGATATTTTAATCTGGCTTCCTCCTTTCTCTGTAACTCCATCATGGTTCTGGTTATGTGAAACACATTTTCCATGACATTTTGCTGAATCTTTGCAATTCTGTAGCCTTGGCTGTATGGCTTTGTGGCTGGTGCCTTGCCTATTCCCTTTTTATTAGTCTGTGGCTTCTTTTTCACGTTGAAATTTTTGCTTTGAGCTTTTTGGGGCTGTTTTTAGCACTTTTTTGGGTGTTGGAGGGTTTTCTTTCCTCCATTCTACTGTTAAAAGGATCAGGTGTTTCTTTTCTGTTAATGGATGCTCTCCATTTAGTAATTTGCAATTTTTGGGATGGCCAAGAGACTTTCTCACACAGTTAAGAATTCATGCAGTTTTCCACAGATCTGTAAGAATCTGTTACTATTTGTGCTGCAAGGTATTGTTGTAAGGCTTCTGGCTGGCTTTATAAATGTCCACTGAGGCTTCTTGTGGCGATTTCAGCTCTTTTTGAGAGGAAAAGAAATGTTATTAGCTTCAGAATGGCATAATTTGTCTGTTTGGGATTCATTTGATGACCCTTGTATTTTTGTAAATGATTGGCTTTTGCCATAATCATGTTTATAACCTCTTAGGGAGATTTGTGAAAGTTTGTAGCTTGCTCCTGATTTTGTTGAGGGAATAATTATTATTGAAAAAGCTCAAAATAGTATTTTTCAGTCAAAAAGCTTATCATGTGCCCAACTATTTGCTTTTTGGAAAGTATTACTTATTTCCAATTTGATTAATTCAGAAGAAATTTCCTCTGGTTGATTATTCTGAGCTATAATGAATTTACTTTTATTATCAGAATTGACAGTACTTGCAGGGATAATGCTGGTGAATTTGGATGAAGTTTAAATTTTTTCTTCTCTCACCATGCTTTCAGACACTAAAATTAATGAAAAAAGAAGTTTAAATAAGCTCAAAAAATGTTTTTGCAAAAGAGAAATGGAAAAAATCCACACTTAGAATGAGAAAAAGGTTTATTTTTTTATAAATTTTTTGAATTGAAAATATTTTTTATGGATTTTGAAATTTCCAATATAATGAGAAAGATTGAAAAAGTAAATAAAATTATGTCAAAGGAAAAATATTATTTCTGGGATCTCAAATTCAAGGTGTGGATATGGAACTCTGATTAAAAATCAAGTACTTTTCCTGTCCTCAAAATTTTTATAAGGTAGAATTCAATTAAAAAGAATAAAAATTGAGAGTTTTAAGGGAAAACACACAAAATTTATTGGTTTGAGCTTTATAAGTATATAAAAAAATATTAGAAAGATTTCTTTTTTTTACAAACAATGAAAATTCATCCAAAAATCCTCCACTAGAGATATTTAAAGCTAAAAAAGAAAATTCTATAAGAGGAATTTAAATTGGAGAAGATTGAGAAAAGAACTGCAGAAAATGAATATAAGAAAAAAATCTTCAAAATTATCATTAAAGAGAAAATAAGCCCAAAAGTGATCAGAGTGAATTTGGAAACAAATTGACAAAGTTAATGGTGATGAATGATGCTTTAATTCACTTATGGGGTAGTTCAAGGGTAAAAATGATTATAATAATTTTTCACCTGGCTAAAAGGGTTAAAACCTATTGAAAAAGAGTTGGTTGGAATATTTTACTGATTGGTTCAACAGTGTTTAAACTAATTATAAAAGAAAAGATTCTAACATGAAGAGAAAAGTGGGGCAAGGAAGACATTCTTTTATAGCAATCAATTCTCTTACTCCAAAAGTGAATTTTGCTCTTCTCAGTCGTGGAAAACAATATGACAACAGAAAAGTCAATTATGGCATCATTGAACCCTGGTTTAGGCTAACAAAGGGTGGGTTTTAGCCATTTTTTGCTATTTTCTGCCACTTTAGACCCTTAAATCAGCCATTGCTATAGTGATACCTGGTCTTAAGATTTCAAAACACATCAGAATGTGTGTAAGAGAAGTAAAAAAACAGTTAAAGCTGTTTTTACAATGATTGTTTTATCTTAAGGGTAGTTTTACCCTCTTGGCAACAGTTAAAACTGCCCTGGTTGGTATCAAAACCTCATCATCAATTGAGTCACAGACCCTGTGACTCAATTCCAGGCAAAACATGATTCACATTTGCGTGGATTTTGACATCTCATGCCTGCCAGTAAGAAATTCAGGGGTCTGGCTCCCTTGAAGCCAAGATTCTTCTTCCCCCTCCATAATTAATCTTTCCAATTTATTTTTTCCACAATTCCTCATCATGTAACATGCTTATAATTTACACATGCAATTTAACTGGGTTTTACAGTTACACAGCTTTAATAATTGATACCTCATATGTAAATTACAGTTCACTTATGTAATACACACGCACATTTTGACATTTTAATTTAAAATACTTCAATTCCTCATAGCTTTTAAGCTACACACCAAACCTCAATTTTAACACAAAAATTTATGGTTAGCACCACATGTGGTGTGAATTAAATTAAGGTTTTGAGGTTTTTCATACAGAAAATACTAAAAAATTAATTTAAGCTTGTTTAAAGCTGAGTTATAGAAATTTCACCCAGAGGTGACCCAACCTTATTTTTCTACAAGGAATCCAATGGTAAATTTTCATAAGTTTAATTATTCAATAAAAATTCATAGAAAATTATTTTTAGCTTTTTTCCAAAAGTATTTTAATTTTAATATTACAATATAATTTTAATTTTAAACTATAATTAAGATTTCATTTTTATATATAAATCATATATTCATATTTCAATTCTTGGTTTTATAATATAAATGAATTTATTCATAATTATACAATGATTTGTTATGTGTGGTCTTTTGGGTATATATAAATACCTCTAAGGCTCACAACAGTTGTGGAAATATTCTTAATCAACTTTTTACTGAAAGAATTCCATGAAAACCCTTCTCAGGATAGCTATTTGAAGACAGAACAAGGGAGAAAATAAGTACCTGTATATGGTAGCTGATGTGGCAAAAGGATGTTGCAGAATATTTCAAAACCTGTGAAAGATGTCAAAAGGCAAATAAATTCACTGGAAAAAATATTCCAAAATATGATCAAAATCCAAGAACCCAATAGAAATTGTGGAATTGTCCATATGGATTGGGTAATGGCCTACCACCAGGTGACAGAAGCTATAATTCTTTCCTTATTATTGTTGACAGGTTCAGTGAGACTCCAATCTTGTTTCCATGTCACAAAGCTGATACAGTCATGGATACAGCTTATCCAATATGGAATAGAGTGGTATCATGGACTGGAATTTTTAAAAAAAAATAAGTGAAAGGAATTCCAAATTCACATCAGCAATTTTGAGCAAAGCTATTGTTTTCTAAAGCTTGCCACCCAAAACCTGATGGTCTAGCTGAATGAATGATCCAAACTTGGGAAGACATGGTCAGAAGATTTTGTGTATATGACCTAGAGCTCAAAGATGGGGTTAATTCGCCCTTGATTGGTGTACCCTTCTACCTGCACTGGAATCAGAATAGAAAACATCCATTCATGCCAGTACCAATCACACTACTGCTATTCTAGCAAAAGGATGAAATCCCAGACTACCCCAAGATTTGTTGAGGAATAATTTTGTTGGCATACATCCCACAGCTGTTAGCTTAAAAATAATTCCAGAAAAAGCTAGAAAGAATGCATTAAGGTGCATGGAGGACTCATTTGCATATGCCAAAAACAAATGGGACAAATTAAATGCTACTCCTGACTTCAAAGTAGGAGATTTAGTATTTGTATCTACCACTAAGCTCAATAAAATCAAGGGATGTAAAAAGCTCAAAAAATCCTTTCAAGGACCTCCATGGGGAAAATGCTGCTGAAGTCAAATTTTCTGAGGAACTTAGTTAGAAGCATCCTACATTTCCAGTAATCTGATAAAGCCTTACAGCTCAGGTGATGCTGAAAACGTCCCCTTAAGTCATAAAGTTCCCAGAATATACCCCCTGTTGAATCATCTGGTCTTAAGAAAATTACCAAATTTCTCAAAGAAAGGAAATTGAGAACTAAGAAAATAAATGAGTACCTGGTCAGGTACAGTGACCCAACTTGTGAAGATGAATGGTTGGCAGAAAAAGACATACCTAAAGCTACAAAACTTCTCAGAAGGTTTAAACACACTAGAAATAGCAATATTACAAATTACCATCCCTTTTTTAGGGAGAGGGAATGTGAGCCTTAAAGGTATTTTCACATACCCAAAAGACCACAAATAACAAATCATGTTATAATTATATATAAATTTATTTATATTATAACAAATAGTACAATAAAAATATAAAATTTATATGTAAAATTATAGTCTCAATTATTGTTTAAAATTGAAATTACATTGAAATTTAAAATTGTGAAAACAAATTTTTACTTGAAAAAAATTAAGTAAAAATAAATTTTCAACAAAAATATTTTTGGAAAAAAGTCAAATAAAAATTATTATAAATTTTTATCCAATGAATAATCCCATAAAAATCATTTTACCATTGGATTCCTCATAAAAAATAAGGTGGGGTCACCTCTGGGTGAAATTCCTTCAACTAAACTCTAAATAAGCTTAAATTAAGTTTTCAGTATTTTCTGTATGAAAATCTAAAATCCTCAAAGCCTTTATTTAATTCACATCACATGTGGTGTTAACCATCAATTTTTGTGTTAAAATTTAGGTGTGGTGTGTAACTTAGAAGTTATGAGGAATTGAAGTATTTTAAATGGAAATGTCAAAATGTGTGTGTTTATCACATGAGTGAGCTTTGATTTAGATATGAGTTATCAATTATTACAATTTCTTACTTTAAAAAGTCAATTGAATCACACATGTAAATTAAAATTATAATATATGATGAGGAATTAAAGAAAAAATAAATTAGAAACATTAATTCTGGGGGAAAAGGAATCTTGGCTCCAAGGGTTCCAGACTCCCCCAAATTCCATGCTGACAGGCATTGGTTTTTAAAATACTTGCAAAATCTCATCACTTTTGGCCTGCAATTGATTCATAGGGTCCATGACTGAATTGATGATGATGTTTTGATACCAACCACATCAGTTTTAACTGTTTCCAACGGGGTCAAACTACCCTTAATTTAAAACAATCTTAGTAAAAACAGTTTGAACTGTCTTTGAAGTCTCTTACACACATTCTGACATGTTTTGACAGCTTGAAACCAGGTATTACTATAGAAATGGCAGATTTAAGCGTCTAAAATGGCTGAAACCAGCCCTTTCTTGGTCCAAACCAGGGCTCAATGATTCCATAATTGACTTTTCTGTGGTCAGAGTGTTTCTCACCACTGACATGAGTGAATTCTACTTTTGGGGTAATAAAATTGGTGGCTATAAAATAGTGTCTTCTTTTCCCCACTCTTCTCTTAATGTTAGAATCTTCTCCTTTTATAATTAGTTTGAACACTGCTAAAACACTCAATAAAAGATTCCACACACATTTCTTAAATCATTTCAAGCCTTTCAACAATGTTTAATAATCATTATAAAAATTGTTTGGAAATCTTATAATCATATCACCCTTGAACCACCCCATAAGTGAATTAATGCATCTTTCATCACTGTTAACTTTGTCACTTTGTTTCCAAATTCACTCTGGTCAATTTTGGGAATTTTTTCCCTTTACTGATTTTTCTGGAGACTTTGTTCTTATATTAATTTCCTGCAGTTCTTTTCTCAATTGATTCCAATTGAAAGTGCTCCTGAAGAAATTTTTTTTGTAGCCTTAAATATCTCTAGTAGAGTATTTTTGCATAAATTTTTATTGTTGGTAAAACAATAAACCTTTAAAATATTGGTTTTTTGTACTTATAAAGTTAAAAGAAACAAATTTGGCATTATTTCTGTTAAAAATATTAAATCTTACTATTTTTAATTATATTGTTCCTTATACAATTTGTGAGGACAGGCAAAGTACTTGATTTTTGATCAAAGCTTCATATCCACATCTCAAAAGCTGTATGAGTTCACATTTTGGAAAAGAAGTTCAAGAATCACCACCCCAATCTTTCTTTAGTTGGTCTGTCAGAACCGGCCCAATTCACAACCCAATTTGCAGAATTGGAAACCACATGTAATAGCCATAACAAGCTTCAACAAGTTTATTGTAAATATTTTCTGATGTATGAAGGTATTTGAGATTTGGATACCAGCTTGTGACATATATTAATGGGCCTGGTGACTCTGGAAAAACTTGTTTATTAAGAACCATCTCAAAAGCATATCAAGAAATAAAAATAAAAACTTTTCAGTGTCTTCTCAGCCATTGCTACACTACTACTTATTGGAAGGAGTATAGCACACTCTATATTTGGAATTCCTTTGAATTTACAGGCGGAATTGACATGTAGTAGGTTACCAACAGACCCAAATGCTAGATTTTTGGAAACTTTTGATTGAATCTTAAGGCCCAAAATCTCACTTCAACACAAATATAATGTCAAGGTAGTCAAATTATCATGACAGGACCCAATGCAAAATACTCTTCCATTTGGGGGTATGTCAATTTCTTTTTCTGAGGATTTCCAACAGACATTTCCAATGTTCAGAAATGACGAAATTCATGGTCAAAAATTGGTATTTTTAAAGCAATCATCCATCTGGAATTTATTGACACTAGAAAATCTCTGTGAGAACCTTTATCTGTTAGCTTGCAGTTCCAACCCATGCATTTTGAAATTTTCTGATTCGCTATTGCAAATAGGGGATGGAGCAAATCAAGATTAATATTCTAGCCATGTTAGTTTGCAAAAGATAACTAATATTTCTCATCCATTGGGGGAACATGTCATATCAAAATTCAACAAATTTATTTATGAAGACATAAACAAAGTAATCATTCAAAAAAGACTATGGTTCATGTCATTACATTAAATAAATGGGCTTGCTTTCTCCTTTGACTGTTATAAAAGCCAAATTAGATGGCTCTTCACTGAGCTCGGCACCTAGTTGACGTATATATCAACATCTATTGATCAAATGGCAGAAGACACCCCTCACATAGTTCCAAAAGAAGTGCTGAGAAGCATAAACCACCAGGATTTTCCGCTCATTTATTGGAATTAAAGAAAGGAATACCCCTGGTTTTCTTCGTAATCTCAATGTGGCAAAGGGTTTGGTAAATGGTACTCAATTGCTGGTGCAGGACAGCAAATGGCACATCTTAAAATATGTATTCATGACTGGGGCACAAAAAGGTGTTGAGGTCCTGATCTCAACAGTCAACTTGGATGTTGAAGATGATGATGAGCTTGGAATCAACTTTGCTAAGTATCAGTTTTCAGTAACTGCTGCCCTTTCAATTATACTAACAGGTCTCGGGGGCAGTGATTGGCGATAGTGGGTGTATACTTGCAGAAGCATGTATTTATACATGGCCAACTGTATGTGGCCCCATCACGGACCCGAAATATTTTAGGACGTTTGGTAGATGCAGTAGGTCCAACATCAGAAACCAGCACAACCAACATGTATGCACGTATGTAGAGATATTAATGATTGAGTTTTTCTAATACATGCTTCAATCTCTTGATGAAATTGTGAACCCGATACATATGGGCTGTGAGTCGGCACACCGGACCGGGCCTTCTAGGTTATAATATAAGCATTAACGCACGAAAGAGCAGAAATATGTTAAGTTTCAAATATAATTTTAGATAAGTTTAAAGGAGAGGTAAGTAATGATCAAATTGAGTTCTCCGAAGAGAAAGAAGTCACGTCAGTCAAATTCTTGTTTTTAAATACTAACGATATCTTTGAATAACCGGGGATGATACTTTTTGCTTCTGCCAAAGAGAAGTGGTCTTTTGTTGAAAACTCATTTGTAGGTTCTTTTCATTTGAGGAATGGTTTTTCTTATTTGTCAGAATTCCTACACATCTCTGGACGAGTTATTCTCATCAGATTCATTACCATGTGTGGAATCTACGTACAATTCAAATCCTTACGGAAAGGGGTTGACAATTGAGTTTTGTATGAAGACAAAAAATTTGGAGCAATTGTACCAAAATTTCAAACTTAGAAAAAAAAAACTTCCAATCGGGTGTCCATTGACCTGAGTCTTCTCAAGTCTGAATGCAATCAATGGACAGAATGATCCGCGATGGAAGATATTGAAATTGGTATTCTTGCTCTGTCAGTCAGAGTAATTTCAAGCGCTTGTCAAGTCTTTCATGGATGTTACACGTTGCAACTATCGCAGGCTAATATGGTAGTAAAAGTTGAGCAAAAGCTTTTTAGCTGGATGGAGTTGGTAGGTACCTACTTGGTCGTTTGGCATTGCGGTCAGAATTATTTGTCCAATAACAACGAAGATTCGCTGGTATATTATATTTTGCTTGAGTTCGTTCCCGGCTCCATTTCCCCTGGTGGACCACTGAGATTGCATCAACAGGAAAATCACTTGGTCAAGATGCCACGAGAAATTAAATCTGTGCAAGGATATTGCTACTTACCAACCCTTTTGGCTTGGTCATCAGCGGTGAACACTTCGGGGAAAACAAAAGGATAAGACCATGTCTTGTTCCTAACTGTGCCTAAGCAGTTGACGAAGAAGAGGTCTTGGACGACTTCAATAAATTTTCAGTTAATGATACCCCAGCTGCCCTTCTGAAACAGATGAGAAATTGGGATAACTGTCGACAAAACCCACTTTGAAGTCCATTGTCCATGTGACATGATTCCCTTTTGCAAAAGGACAACTGGTCTTGAGAAGTTTGGCAGGCTGAAAGGAATAGATGAGATTTGAGTGAGAGAGAAGTGGTGAATTCCAGACGCGGACTGACGTTTTTGAATCGCCATGAGGAAGTGGATGAACACTTACCAGCATTTTCTCCAGGAGGAGGTTCTCTAAAAAGATGCCCACAAGTCTGCGGAGTTTGAGCAAACACGCGCGAAAAAAAAACTAATGAAAGAGCAACGGTTAAAAGATAAGAGCTAGACATCTTGAGCTGGTTACTTCTTCCTGTTCGTGGTTGAAGCTGGGGAAAAGGGGCAAGGAAGTTGGTGTGAGCTTTCTATCTTGGAGAGCCTTTGCAGGGACCAAATTTGTGAGTGCTCCTGTCCAAAAATACAAGCTTGAGACCTTTGATTCCGATGCTCTCGAGTACTACTTGTTCTCAGGGCCTTGATGGGACATCTATTGGCTCTGGTAAGTTTCTCATGCCATCTCAAAAGTCCCACTCAGCTTGAAGTAGCTTAAGACTGCAAAAATTGACTGATTTCCCAGGCATTATACCAATTATTTTGCACGGCACTGCAAACGGACTAAGAAGATATCATTTTGGTTTGTCATGGGCTTTTTTTCGCGTGAGGGGGGTCAGTCCTTGCCTGATTCGGCCGTGGGACATGAGGAAATCCGAGTGACCGATCGTCAAATCAGTCATGCTGTATTTTCATCTCTCCCACAATAGTGCAGGCCACTTCCACCTCCCTGTCATAAACGCAAAATAAACGATTTCTCGCGTTTGATACCATGTTGAGAAACGGTTCTCACGAAACGATTTTCCCTATAATCAGCTTGAGAAAATACTCAGAATCGCTCTGTCAACCTAAATAAGATCACAAGGATTGGTTTTTTTTTTATACGGATCATCTAACAACTCCACCTACAGACAACGCGATCATAGGAGTATTATTTTTTGAGCAAATGAAAACTAAAAGATTCATTTAAATATCATGTATTTGTGTATTATATGTATAAAAGAAAATAAATAAACACCTAAAAGACAAGATTTTAATATGATAACTATGACAACGATAAGAGTCCTCTTCTAAGACAAAGATAGATAGTTTATGTCAGACCAATGATCAGATAAGAGATGAATGAATATAAAATATTTTTATGATTGTTTTGTTTTTTATTAATTGATCCTTTTTAGATAGGAGATGCATTATAAATAAATAAAAAATGAGAAATGAGAAGTGTTTGCTGAGGACGTCGCGAGTGGATAAGGTAGGATGTTAGGTTTAAATTTTTTATATTTTTTACAAGGAGCACTTCTCCAAAATTGGGATATTGGCATAAAAATAAAATTAAATAAATCTTGTAAACAAAATGTAAATAGATATAAATACTTGTAAATAAATTGTAGATAATGATCTTTTCCTTCGTTGAGATATTACCTTGCTTCATCTTACATAAAACTGTAGGGTTTCAGGCATAAAACTAAAGGACAAGTAGAGAGTATAAGATATAAAAATAAGAAGGCAATGATACACGTGCGTGTTAGAGAAATAATGGACTGCGGAGTTAGATAATGGATAAATAAATAATAGTTATAAATAAAAGAGTATTAATCACTAGATGATTGAAATATACCATGGAGAAAGAGATAGATAGCTAAAAGAAGAGAGGGATTAGGGGAGTCAATCTTTGCCGAATTTGGCCGTGCAATATCACAAAATGAGATTATCTCATTTTGGAAACAGGCGAGCCGCATTTGGTGGTATCTCATACACTAAGCCCCTCTGTCCCCCGTAATAACTCAGGTTTTTCGCTCCACCAAAAACCCACCATTGGCCCTCAAAACCAACCAAGAAGGCAACATTCGGGGGGCTGCTGGAAATATGGTAAGGGTGGTTCCCGTGGAATTTTCCTGCCCTCCTGACCATCCCGTGTCCTGTACCTAGCCAACCCACCAGAAATGGTTGGTCCTTTTTACGGTCCCGGATGATACACTCCGGGAACAACCGGGTCCGGGCAGGACCATCGAGATTTTTTTTTGTTTCAATATAAATTGACACCCTTTCCTTCTCTCATCATCTTTCTCCCCATCGGCTTTGCTGATTTCTTTTTTCCTCACTACATTATCTTTGCTTCAATATAAATTGATTGGAAACAGACTGTTTCCTTCTTTCATTGGCTTGGCTGCTTTTCTTTTTTTCTTAAATCTCTGTATTCTTTTTGGTTTTATTTTTAAACCCCACTGTTTCCTTCTCTCATCATCTTTCTCCCCATTGGCTTCGCCAATTTCTTTTTTCCTCACTACATTATCTTTGCTTCAATATAAATTGATTGGAAACGGACTGTTTCCTTCTTTCATTGGCTTGGCTGCTTTTCTTTTTTTCTTATGTCTCTGTATTCTTTTTGGTTTTATTTTTAAACCCCACTGTTTCCTTCTCTCATCATCTTTCTCCCCATCGGCTTTGCCGATTTCTTTTTTCCTCACTACATTATCCTTGCTTCAATATAAATTGATTGGAAATGGACTGTTTCCTTCTTTCATTGGCTTGGCTGCTTTTCTTTTTTTCTTACGTCTCTGTATTCTTTTTGGTTTTATTTTCAAACCCCACTGTTTCCTTCTCTCATCAGCTTTCTCCCCATTGCCTTTTCCAATTTCATTTTTCCTCACTCTTACCTCAATCATGTCTTCAGCACCGCCATCTTGTCCTTCAACACCTATTGATCTGGACAATACACTGCCCAACAACCCCTCCCAAAAGCGATCTTGGGTGTGGATGTACTTTTCCCATGTTGACAAAGAATACGTGAAATGTCATGTGATGAATCGGGCTGGAAATCCATGTTCAAAGAAGATTAAACGCGATTGCACTGGTAGTACTAAAGGTATGAGCCATCATCTCACTGTGAAACATCGAGTGGCCAACCCAAAGTCCAGTGCAATATCCCAAAGCACCAATTGCACTCTTGATTGATTTGTCCAGGCTTCAAAGACTAAACAGGTGAGTATTTTTTTTCTGGTTTTCAGGCACTTTACTGATACTTATCCTGTTATGTTTCCAGCAATTATGTTTAGAGTCTCTCAAAACTTCCCTTGTGAAGTTCATCTCTGATTGTGACCTCCCATTGTCTATTACCAAATCAACCTCCTTCCACGAACTACTTCAAATATGCAATCCCAAGATCTTAGAAATATTAGTTGGACGAGCTGCTGTCACCTGCCACTTATCCAGTGTCTATTTTTTTCAGCAATCACACATTTGCAACATCCTAGAATGCAACAACCAATCAATTTCTTTCACAACTGATTGTTGGACCAGTCCCAATGTGACTGCCTTCATGGCAGTCACAGGACATTATTTGGACCCTGATTTCAATCTTAAATCAATCCTGCGTGGTCTAACCAATATAGAATGTAAGCTGGTCTTCTTCCTAACCAACAAGGTAGCTTGCTGACAACCCCCACCAACAAAGGCAATCATTCTGAAATCTCACTTGCCAATCACTTTCTCCAGGTAATTAACCGTTACAAAATTGCCACCAAAATGATCTGCATCACTACTGATGATGCCTCAGTAAATAATTTCATGGCTCAAGAAATCAGTTGGAGTGTACCAACTTTCCATGCCGACACCCATTCAATAGGGTGTATGGCACATATTATCCACCTGGCTCCTCGCGATGGTCTCAGTGCTCTCACAAATACAAATAACACTGCAACACCAATTGGCAATTGAATGGACTTATCAAATCTCCTGGACACACCTGATGGCACCCATTTGCAATATGACTCAATCATCTTGCAAATTGCTAAGCTGAGATCTTATTTACAACAAAGCTCACAATGCCGTGAAAAGTTTATTACAATGGTCAGTCTAGTCTATGATGGCTCAAAGCCAACAAAAGCATCAACCCTCTTGACACATGTCTGCACAAGATGGAATTCAACTTACAAAATGCTGCAGTGAGCCTTAAATCTCAAGGATGCTTTTAATCAGTTTTGTAGCCCTGACAATATGGCACCATTCTGACTAACACCACTTGAATGGGAAAAGGTAGTGGTAATAGTTAACTTTCTTCTTCCATTATATGAAGCAACCCTTATCATCTGTAAAGAGAAATACCCAATGATAAATCAGGCTTTGCCTCTATATATTTTTCTAATCGAAAGAATTCAACAAGTAAGTCACTTATGTCAGATAATTATTTATTTGTATATTTACTCACAAGCCTGTACTTGAGGCATCTCAACAATATGATGTAGCTCCCATTGAACCTGCAACCGAAGCAATGACTGACAAACTTTCAAAATACCTAAAAATTTTACTGTGCAAGAAACCGGTCATATGTGCCACGTTCCTCAATCCATGCTTCAAATTTAAGTTTTTCAATACTTATGATTCCACTTTGACTCACTTTGGTACCTCTCCAGCAAATTTGAGAGCTATCTTTGAAGAAGACGCAAGGCTTCATTTTGAAAAAGCCAATCCAGCTGACAATAATGCTGAGATACCCAGCACAACCACTACGAATTGCCAGGCTTTAGACAATGAGATGTATCCAACATCTTCAATAGAGGCCAGCACCTTGGAAAGAGAGATTGAACAATTTTTTTCAGAGCCTCCGGAATGCAAGGAGACTGATATGCTACTCTTTTGGAATAGTAGGAAATCAATGTTCCCAACCCTTTATGTAATGGCCTGCAAATACTTATCAATACCAGCCACCAGATCCCCCTCAGAGAATGTTTTCTCAGGAGGGCGCAAAATCCTTAGCTATCAGCGGGCAACTTTGTCAAGTATGCATGTGGAACAATTGGCTTGTGTAAAGAACTGGGAACAGGTCTTTGTCCCCATTCATTATTCTCATTCTTAGGTGGTTTAATTTTGATTACTTAGTATTTTTATGATGAAGTAAATAAAATTATACATGCAAAATTAAGACGGTCCCCTGTCAGGGTTAACCATTTAGCCCATTCCCCATTCCATTTGGGAATAAGGCTTTTTTGGATGACAAATCATGGGCCAGTCTTTCAAATGGAAGGGAATTCCCTTTGGGAATGGGGAGCACCCTTATATGGGACGGAATCTCATATTGAACTTTCACACATGCTCTTTAGGTGACATATATAGAGAGAAAGTGAGAAAGTGAAATGATTGAGAGAGACAGTCAAAGAAGGATAACCAAGAGTGGTGGTTATTTATCAAAGAGATTGATTGACATAAGTGGTTAGTAGTTTTTATCAAGGAGAGAGTTTCTACATAAGTGGTTAGGTTAGCAATGGCTGGCTGGTGGGTCTGGGAAAAATGGTCAATTGAAGTTTCTAGTAGGTTTTGGAAATCAATAGCCTCCCTTACAAGGAAGAGGAGAGTAGAAAGGTCGGAGGAGATTTATGAATGCTCTTGATCTGAGCAAGATTGTTTTTCCCACAGACCTGGTGAGAAAGTCTGCTGCCATATATCCATGTGTTTAGTTTTGAATCCATTGTGATTGATGTTGGAGTGAGCTAAGTCAATAGCCCCTTTGTTGTCATTGAAGAGGGTTGAGGCTGAATCATTTCCTGGAATCTCTATGTTGATTTCTTGTAGTAGTTGCTAAAACCAGAGTATTTATTTAGAGGCATTGGACAGGGATTTACATCTGGCCTCAGTGGTTGAGTGTGATAGTGTTCTTTGTTGTTTTGTTCTACAAGATATAAGGTGATGGTTTAGAAAAAGAGCAAACCAACCTACTGATCTTCTGTCTATCAGTGAATTGCCCCAATTGGCATTGTCATAGGTAATGATGTTCTTCTTTCCTATTTTGTAGTAGTTGAGCGTAAGTTTTTTAGTTTGATAGAGATAACACAATACTTGTAGACTGGCTACCCAATGGTTGAGACTGGGGTGTTCTAGGAATTGGGACAGATGACTTATTTCAAAGGAAATATCTGGTGTGGTGTTGGTGCTGATGTAGTTGAGCGCACCTATGATACTTCTGTAATTTAATCCTAGCTTATTAAAAGCCCTTACTTCATCTTTGGAGGCTTTGTAAGCTGCAGTCCTGGCTTAAGAGGTGTGTTTACTGGGGGTAAATTGATGAAGTCAAAGCTTTTGGCAATATTGTCTATTTAATGTTCTTGAGAGACAGAAGCCAGATTTGCTATGTAAGATTTTTATTCCCAGTAGCAGATCTGCCTTTCCCAGATCTTTCATTTCAAAAGCTTTTTGAATTTCCTTTTTAAAAGGTTCTAGGTTTGGTCTGAAGAGTGCCAGATCATCTAGGTGTACATAGATCCAGATGGGGTAGGTTCCTTCTCTGTAGAAAACACATGAATCCAACAGGGAAAATATGAAACCTACCAAGATTAACCACTTTGCTAGATGATTGTACCAGGCCAGCGGAGCCTTTCTTAGTCCATATATTGCCTTGTTGAGGTGTAAAATTTTGGATTTTGGGATGTTGACCCCTTCAGGTATGGCAAGACAGATATTTTCATCTAGTGGGGCATTGAGGAATGCGCTCTTCACATCCATTTGATGGAATTGATAATTGTTGATGGCTGCATTTGAAATGTGTGCTCTTAGTGAGCTGATTAGGCCAGTTGGTGAAAATGTTTGTGAGTAGTATATTCCTTGAATTTGATGGAATCCTTGTGTGCAGAGTCTGGCTTTATGCTTGATAATCTGTTGTTGGTCATTCTTCTTGGTTTTGAAGAGCCAAGTACAGGTAATGGGATGATTTTTGGGGTTCTTGTCTCTGATTGACCATACTTTCAGTTTTTCCATGTTGTCCAGTTCCTTGGCTATTTTTTTCATTCATCCTGTTGTTCACTATTGATTTCTTGTTGGTAATTATTTGGTACTGTAACTTAATAGGCTTGATGCACTCTTCTTCTGTATGGTAATATGTTTCTGGAGGATATGTCCCAAGTAATTAGGGTTGGGTGTCTTGGTCCAATGACACCAATTATTCAAGAGGCTGTTCTTCCACTGTATCATGGTATTTGTCCTCTGAAGCACTGCAAACATCATCTTTGTGAGCAGCTGTTTCTCTAATTTCAGGACAGTAGTAAGAGAGATTTTGAGGGAGGATTGGATATTGGTTGTTCATAAGTTTTGAAGAGAGAGATGAAGTGAGAGAAGGAAAGCAAGATTCATCAAACTTCACATGCCTACTAATAACCACTTGTTTGTCCAAAATCAGCGAGATTCAATAGGCAGATGCATGATTTTCATACACCAGCATTATTCCCTCCCAGACAATGGCATAAAACTTAGATTGTCACTTGATAGGAGAAATTCTCACCCACACCTTACACCCAAAACACCCATAGGTTTGAAACTGGCGGCTTAGTACCAGACCATTTTTCATATGGTGGTAAGCTGTTGTTTTTTGGTGCTAAGTTGAGAAGGAAGGTTGCAGTTGACATTTCTTTGGCCCAGAATTGGTCAGTTACTTCTGATTTTTGCATTAGACACCTCTTTTTTTCCATTATCGACCTGTTCCCCCTCTCAAAAAATGCATTGTGTTCTGGAATATAAGGTGGGCTGATGCAGTTTTCAAATCCCTCTTATTCAGCCAAAGTTTTGAAACAATTATTGACAAACTCGCCGCCTCCATCAAATACTACTTTTACAATCTTTCTCCCTTGTAGGTTCTCTTCCTAGGCATTTTAGATTTTGAAGCTCTTATGAGCTTCTTCCTTACGCCTCAGGAATTTGGTGGTAGTGTGACCTGTGAATTGATTGATCAGTATCAGGAAATATCTTGCTCCAGATAGTGACTAAGTGTGCAGAGGTCCTCAAAGATCCATGTGTATGACTTCAGGAGCATGCTAGGTGGGTCAAAACGGGTGAGAGAAAAGAAGACCAGTCAGCTTACCCTTAACACACTCATCACACCCCTCTCTTGCAGCCGAGTAAGTTGGTATTAGTCTTTTGGTTTCTCTGTCATTGAGGTGGCCTAACCATTGATGAAATAGATTATCTTTTGTCATAGACAAACGCCTTGTATTTAACTTCAATTTGGTTTCTAGTACCTGGCATTTCTTTGGGTACATGAAGGAAGGGTTAGCTGCATTATTTAAGAAGATGTTCACACTTTATTTCTCTGATTTGATAGTTGTTTGAGGAGGAATATGAGATAGGGAAACCAGGTTAGTGTTTAACTTCAATACATAAAAAGAGTTTCTTAGAATCCAGCACATTCCATTTTGGTCCAAGAGTTTAGCTGTTCTTCTCCTGATGGCGATAAGTGATGAAGAGTCACAACCTGTAGAGATGGTAGAGCCATCTATACTGGTAATTGAGGAAAAGAATCTTCTATTGTTGAAAATATTATCTGAAGCCCCAGTATCCAATACTATGCTCAGGATGTTTTCCTGGTGTTTGTATCCATTTACTGACAGTAGTGCTTGAGAAAAGTTGTAGTTTGTTTTTGTGTCTTTGCAATATCTGTCAGGTCGGCTTTCTGGGTGGAGTTTCCAGAATTTTTCTGGAGGGTGATTGGCCAAAGGATTGTGTTGGCCATTACTACAATAGTGAATTGTTTTTGACTTTAAGATTTCTCTATTTAAGGCCATTATACTATCAGTATGGGATTTGTTTGAAGTTTTTAAGGCTTCTTTAAGGGCAGTGTCATGTAAGAGATTGAGAATTGCATCAGGTTTCCCTTGGGTTTCTGTGTTGAGGGTGATTTTTTCTATTAAGCTGTTGAACTCATGGCGTAGTTTGGTGAGGATAGCGAAAGCAAGTGTCTTAGTACCCACTTCAATACCCACCGTCTTACACTTTTTTCAGACTTTTTCCGAGCTCAGTGATAAAGGATCGCAGATTACTGTTGTAGGTGATTTTGGAGAATCTGCTCCAAATGCTTGCTTGACTTTTGAAAGTAGAAAAAGAAGAAAAATTTGTTAGTTTTCTCCACAGAAGGTAAGCATTTTCCATTTCCTTATCACCAAACAAAATCTCAGAAAAAGTGCTTGAGTTGAGGCTGTTGGTGATAATGTTGCACATTTCAATGTTAGCATTGATGATTTTGTTGTTCGAAGCTGAGGATTGTGTGTCTTCAGGAATTGAAGGAAAAGTTTCTTCAATGAAATGGACTTAGATTTTTTTCTGCCATAGTAAAGCAATTGTTCTTCTTCTCCATTCTGGAAATTTGTTTTCAGTAATAAGGGGAAGTGGTCTTTTATGATTGGTATCTGTATCATTAGCCATGATGAGAGTAGTGTTACTTGTCCTTTGTCAAGGAGGGAGAGATCAAGACTGTAAATCTGTAAGGTTTCAGGCGTAAAACTCAAGGTCAAGTAGAGAGTATAATATTTAAAAATAAGAAGGCAATTATACGCGTGCATGTTAGGGAAATAATGGACTGTGGAGTTAGATAATGGATAAATAAATAATAGTTATAAATAAAAGAATAAGATGAAAGAGTATTCATAAATAGATGATTGAAATATAATATGGACGAAGGGATAGATAGCTAAAAGAAGAGAGGGATTAAGTAGTGTTTGGGAGATAGAGAGAAAGAGAGAAAGAGAGATGAATAAGAGAGATGGTCGAAGAAGGATAACCAAGAGTAGTGGTTATTCATCGAAGAGATTTATTGATGTAAGTGGTTAGTAGTTTTTATTAAGATCATAGTTTCAACATAAGTGGTTAGGTTAGATATGGCTGGCTGGTGGGTCCGGGAAAAATAGTCGATGGAAGTTTCTAGTAGGTTGTGGAAATCAACAAAAACCCTCTTGACATAAAATTTCGACCTATTATTTTCTATGCTAAGAATCCAGAAAGTAAAATAATTGATTACTGTATGATATCAATTTACCCATAGAATGGCCTTTAGCTATTGTAACCTACTCTGTAATCAGCTAAGCTTGTTAATACCTACCAGATTGGTACCCCTATAGTTCTTTTGTACCCAATCCCCAAAGCCAATGGGGTTTTTCATCCTAAATGGTTCATGTATCTTGTTCTATCCTTATTCCCCAACTTTTTTTGTCCCTTTCTCCCTTGAACAGGTTTGCTGCGACTCTCCTGTCTCTGATACTACTTTGGCTCAAGACTTACATCTTTGTTTCCCATCTTAGGTCTTTACCTTGTTAGCTTGTCTCCCTCTTTTATCGCAATTAATATCTTGTTTTGTTCCTTTCTCCCTTTTCCAGGCTCGCTGAAACTCTCCTGTCCCTGATACTCCTTTGGCTCAAGAATTACGTCTTTGTTGCCCATCTTAGTTACCTTTTTATAGATTATGAGACTGGTTTTTCCTTCAACATGAACAATTGTAACTTGGAGCTTCCTGAAGATCTCAAACTATTAAGTTTCAACTACTTACAATGGAAGCCTCAAATGAAGAATCTCCTCACTCTTTGTGGGTAATACCATCTCATAACCAGGACTGAAACCAACAAGGAGTCAGATGCTGCTTAAAAACTAAATCCACATTGAAAAGAAAAGGCCCTAGATATCTTGTGCATCAACTGAAATGTGAAAATTGCCAATCAATTTATCCTAGAAAGCAATGACAATCCCAGCACCTTCTGGGAAGTCATTGATAAACGCTTTTCCCCCAAGTCACTCCAAAATCAAACTTAATATCTGAACAAAATCTTTCCCTTTGACCTATCTTCTGGACAAATAGACAATAACATCAAGGACGTAATGACCATTACCCAAAATCTTTGCAGCCTTATTGACAGCCACCAGACTAAACCTTCTCTTCCTATATATTCCATGATTTCTATGTGGGTAATCATCAATCTTCCCACTCACCTAGAACTGATTGGCAAATATTTTCTGCAAAACTATAACAGTGATAAAAAACCTCCCTCTTTGAAAAATCTCTGGGAAGAGTTTTCTCTCTATATGCAAAGAAAAGGCTACAGAACCAACAATAAGTCCTCAGCCCTTGTTTCCATTCAAGGAAATCCCACTATCAATGCCTCAAATGTCCTTCCTTAACAAAACCCAAATCAAAGTCACTTCAGTAATTCCTTCAACTCAAACTTACTTTGACAGAACCAATTCAAAAACTTCCCTCACTGTGATCCTGGATGAAAAAATCCCTCAGCTAAACATAAAGAAGAAGACTGCTCCCACCTCAAACCCAAAATATCTAAACCTACTGTAGCCCTAACCACTCAAGAAACAAATCTCAGTGATTCAGTATTCATCCTAGATTCCAGAGAAACTGACTCAATTTTCAACAAACTCTTCTACTTTGTCAATTCGAATGAATCTCCAAAAACAATTTCTCTAGCAAATGGCTCCCAAATAACCTCAAAAGGACTAGGCACTGTCAAGATCAAATTACCTTATTTGCACCTCAAAATCAAAGACACACTTTAATGTCCCAAGTTATGCAACTGCCTTCTAAGCATGGGCTCACTTCTGAAAAATCATTATACCTTTTAACCTGGTAATAATGATAAATTCAAAAGTTTTAATCAATTGAATCAAACTCTTCTAGACAGAAATTATTCCTCTGGCCCCTTGATAATTAAACAAGCTGGACAGCACTGGAAAAACTCCATTAAATTTTTCTAAAATCAACTAATGACCCTTTATCAATCCAGAGGACATCCATCCTCCAAATATCTCAAGAAGATGTATCCCCACCTCAATATTCCACCTATTTCCTGCTTGACCTGTGATCTTTTCAAGATGACCAAAATGCCTTTGTCTGGTCACTTTCCCAATGCTTTATTGAAAGAAGAGACACTCCATCTTTATCTATGTGGTCCTGTCACCCCCCTTCAGAATCAGGAACTAAATACTTCCTTTGAGGGGTTGACTCTTTCTCTTGATATGTCTGGGTATTTTTCCTAAAATTCAAATCTGAAGGAAAAGAAAAAATCAATAATATGATCCTCAAGACTCAAAAGACTACAAAATAAATGGTTTCAAATATTGGTTCTGACAATGGATTTTAGTTCAAAAATCAGGAATTGCTTCTGTCCTTTCAAAAACAAGGAAGAACTCATCTGGTCACTTCCCCATACCCTCCTCAACAGAATCCAGTCGCTGAGAGAGGTAAACAAACCATTTTTAACAAGGCTAGATGCCTTCTAAAATATTCTGGTTTTCCTCTATCATACTGGGATTAGGCTTTTAATACTCCTTTTTACTTAGAAAGCCTCACTCCCAACAGTCCCATTGACTTTGAAAAACCCTCCAAAAGATGGCACTGTAGAGAACTGTGTCTCAAACATCTTCACCCTTTTGAATGCCAAGCTATCTACTATAATAATTATATCCATGAAAGATTTTCAGACAGGGGGGTCAGGTGGACATTCTTAGAGTATGGAGAGGGACACTGCAGTTTTCAAATCCTGGACATGCATAAAGGTAACATCATTATTTCTCACCATGTAGAGTTTGATGATAATATATTCCCTTATAAAGAAATCTCTTCCTCTGAAAAAGGATCTATTGACTTACTTTTCCACAATAATCCTGACTCATCTTCTGATCTATCCTCCTTGCTACCATCCAATTTAGCTCCTTAATCTAGAAATGATTCACTGACTCTGTCTTCTGTTGAAACAGAAAACATCCCCAACACTCCCTACTCTATTCCTTCAACTGACGTACCCAAACATAAAGGATATGCTTGGGTTCCAAATATTTCCAATCCAAATCAGAATGAAATTATCAGAAATATAAACTCTCAAAATATTCTCAATAACTCAAGGAAAAAAGAATTCACTCTATCAACTCTGTAAGCTCCCTCAATCCCAATCCAAAAACCTACTTAGAAGCCATTCACATCCCCAAAAAGGATTTTTGGATTGATGTTATATAATCTGAACTTGTCAAGATGACTACTCACCAAGTTTGGACCCCCTCCAACCATTCTTCCCACTTGAGACCACTAACTACCACCTGGGTGTTCAAAAAGAAAACTGATGAAAATGGAAATCATGGAAAGCTCAAGGCTTCAATAAAAAGAAGGATATTGACTACAATGAAGTACTTGCCCCCACTGGCAGATTTTCCTCTCTTTGAATTCTCCTAACTCTTTGTTCACTCAATACATTTGAAGTCCATCAAATAAATGTCTGATGTGCTTTTCTAAATGGAAAACATAAAGAAGAACTCTACATTTTCTATCATGATGGCCTTCCCCATCCCAGTTCCAACAATTTCAAGAAGCTCTGATTGAGAAAATCTCTATATGGGCTCAAACAGAGCCTTTGATGCTGGTATTCTGAGCTACATAGCACTTTGATCAAACTTGATTTAAGCCCATCCAAAATTGATCCACATTTATTCTTCTGTAAAGATTGGCTTAAACCATTTTATCTCAATGTACATGTAGATGATCTCCTTTTTGGAGGAAGCTGGGTTTGTGACTTCAAGAGAAGAATACAATATTTATTTCATATGGAGGATCTTCACATTAGTAGATATTCCCAAGGTATTTGAATCATTAAAAAATAACACTACACCAGCCTCTTAAAAGACAAAATGATATCAAAGATCCTCTCCAAGTTTCAAGTTGAAAAAGTAGGGGAAACACTTCCCCCCTTTCTTCAAACTATCAGGAACTTAAAGACCCCAAACTGCTAGAGCCTGTGCACCCTTTGTTCAATTACCAACAAGTTATTGGTCTCTTACAATAGCTGGTTTAGTGCACCCAGCCTACTCTTGCTTTTTCCATTTCTTATTTGTCACAATTTCTTGAATCTCCTAGAGATTGACATTATCAGGCAGTTATTCATATTCTAAAGGATCCAAACTTCACAAAAACTCTTGATCTTAGATGTCAGGCTGAGTCTATGATAAAAGGGTAATAAGACTATTTACAATTCTTAACTATGACTGTGACACGGTAAAATTTAATAAAAAAGGTTTGATAATGAAGAATAAGGTTTTTAAGTTGAATATTAAGGGCTTTACTATTATGAAATAATAGTGGTGAGTGCTGTTGAAAGCCCTGGGTGCAGCTTTGCCTGTTGGATGACAATAATAAAGACTACAATGATTAATATTATAATTATACCTGGTTATATTCCAAGAGTATAGCTTTTTTTGACAGTTGTACTACATAGAAATGTAAGAGAAGGATAATGAAAACATTTCTGGCTGTGAAAAGCCTCCTTTTTATCCTGAAATGGGGTGGAAAGGCTGTTAGACCTTTCCACATAGAGGAAGTGAAGATTTTTTAACTCTCTGAGACAGGCTTGTGGTTTTCAAGGACCTGTTTAGCCTTTATTGGGCTCAGATGGGGTTTTAAACCACATCTGGGCAGTTTTCACCAATACAGGGTGAAAACTTTCATCTGGGGACCACATAGCCCTCTTCTGATGTGTATGATGCATAGAATGCTGTAGGGAAACTGTATGGGACCCCAGTATTGACTGAATTATTAGGTATTGAATTATAAACATGCTTCTTTGTCTGCTTGACACCTCATAATCATGGTTATGGGATATTATCCCATGGTAAGACTGTATTGAACAAAATGTGGGATTTTGACCTTAAAACAGCCATAACTTTGTCAGTTTTTGAGATATGAAACTCAAAATGGGTTCAGTGTGTAGCCCTGTATGTGATCTACACAATTTTGCTTTATTTGATATGGTTATCATTAAATATGACAAAGTTATCCCATGTACAAGATATTTTGTACATATGTGTGTTTTGGGCAAAAGCTGTATTGGGCTTGTTTGCCCCATAACTTTTGCTCTAGTTGAGATATGAAGAAATTGATGCCACCATCAGATAGTCCTGATTGTATGCTTTTCAAAAAGACCCCACTTTAGGTATCTCACACTAAAACTGTAGAAGTTAGATGGGAGGTGAATGTTTTGTTCAACCTTATTTGGCCTGAATTTGACCATAACTTCTGTAACACTGGTGCTATCTCAGTTTGGCTGGTACCATTGGATAGCCCTGACTTAGAGCTTTATTTTTCATACCCACTTGATAGGGTTAAGCCGCTTCCTCTGTATTACATACAGGAGGTGAAAATTAAGGTTTATGCTCATTAATAACTTTGAGCATGAATAACTTTGTTATTCTTTGTCCTATGATGATGGGACTTGCATATTTGGAAGAGGTTTAGTTTCCTCTTTCTTTTGATACCTTTTGAGCTAATTTGGCTCAGATCCATGTTTTGGTGGTATCTTGGCTATACCATTGGTTTATGGTATTTTGGCTGTCATGCTTTTGCTCTGGTTTTGAGTCACAGGCTGAAATACCTTCCCTCTAAAAAAGGCTCATTATTGATGAGACTGTTCATTCCTCCTAGAGGCTCTGAATCTCCTTAAATGAAGGTTCCCATCTGGTATGGAATCTTCTGCCAACCATATGTCCTTATCAGCTGTTTGGTTCTTGAATCTGACTAAATATTGCCTTTGATCCTTCCCATTAAGTCTGATCTTCCTGGCCCTGATGATTTTACTCACAGGTCCAGGGGAATCCTCCACTTCCACTATCTCTGGTGGTGTGGGGTTCTTCCTCCTGGAGCAGAATTTTACCTCCTCTGTTTGGAAGTATGGCTTGACCAAACTCACTGGAAGGACTGGGTGCTTTCTGAAAAATTCCTCTGTAATTTTGACTTCCACTGCATTCTTCCCTATCAGCTTAATGATAGTGAAGGGCCCTACAAATGAGTCTCTCATTTTCTTAGGTACTTTAAGATTATTATAGTTCAGTGTAGACACTAGCACCTGGTCCCCTTCCTTAAAGTCAGGTGCCATGTGTGTCTTGTCCTACCTATGCTTATTATATTCTTTTGCCTCAGCTATGCATTTGGAAGCTGTGTCACAAGCCCTCTTCCACATATCATGGAAGTCTTTGGCTGTGGGGTGGATTGTCAGAAGATACTTCTTCAAGTGATCCACAGGCAGCAGGGGATTCCACCCTTTCTCTACCACTGCAGGTTTTTTTCCTGTGGTAGAGTGCTAACTTGTATTATAAGCCAGTTGGACAGCTGGTAGGAGGGTAACCCAGTCAAGGGTGTATCCCTCATGGTCCTTGTATTCCTTGCCATAGGCACAGAATCTTCTAAGGATGTCCACCATTTTCTAGATCATCCTCTCAGCTAGGCCATCTGTTTGTGGATGGTAAGCTGTGAAAAATGCAAGCTTGGTGTCACAATCGCAAAAAATGACCCTCCGCCATTGGTGTTGCGGAAATTACAACCTGGGACCAAGTTGGGGCCAATTGGCCACACCATATCTTTATTTCCAATTTGGCCCCTTCTGGTGCTCTACGGCATTTTGGCCATATCACCATCCCCTGGCCTTTTATGGCCTCAGGAAATATCCTGCCATCATTGGCCTCCTGGCCAATTTCCATATTCTCAACCCCCAGGCCTGGGGGGGTGTCTTTGTCTCCTAGCCCTCATCATGGGCTCTGGGCCAACCCTTTTCATTAAGGGGTCCCTGCACTAAATGGCCTTATTGGGCCATTTAGGCCCCCTACAGCCTCTACAGTCCATGGGCAATTTGGGCCCCTTTTGGCCTAATCCAATGAGTCCAAAAGGGGCCAAAGGGGGCAGCCAATTAGCCCCCAAGCCACAATTGGGCCCACCTGAGCTAGTCTTGGCCACAAATTCCATCAAACCCCAAAATGGCCATAAGACCCTCAGGACACATTTTGGCCCAGATTCACTATGGACCATTGTTTTAGCCTATGGCCTCTGTAACCACCAGAGGCCACTAGATCTGCTCAGATCAATCCTTCTCCTCACCTCAAGGTGAATTTTTTCACTCCTTCATGCACCCCGTACTCAAGGTTGCAGGAGTGGTGCATATATGGTATTATATACCATTATGCACCATTTTTTCTCAGCAATTCAATGGTGACGTTTTCAGGACCCAATTCCATCTTTCCAAATCAAGGTCCCAAAATTCAATGCCCATTTCGAAGGAGGATTTCTTAACTCATCAGTCTGGCAATTCATGGCGGCAATCAGAAGACCATTCAAGGATCCCAATCACCTGGCCCTGCAGGAATTGGGTTGGCAATTTCATTCAGGATTATTCCAAGGGAATTCTCAGAGGCTATACAGTCTTTCAATCAGGTGTCAAGGCATCAAGTATTTCAATACTCCTTGGACAACTCAATTGGTCCATACAGGTGTCAATCAATCAACCTGTATGTACTTGGCCCAATTGGGCCAATTCACATTCCACTGTGGGAATTCAGTCACATAATTCAAATTCCAAGATGGCCAGATCTTTATTGACCCAATTCAGGCAATACAGCCAGTGACTCACCTTCCAGGATCAGTCTTTCAGCTTTTCACATATACTGGCCACCTTTCAGCACCTGGCAACTTTTTCCCCAGCTAATTGATATATTGGATTTATTATTATCTTTATTTTCTTTTCCCCAGCTAATTGATATATTGGATTTATTATTATCTTTATTTTCTTTTACATTATTAAAGTTAATACTGATAATCTTAAGTCAGTCATTCAGCACCCTTTCTCTTTTCCTTCCTTGCCTGTCAGTGGATATTGGTGGTCATATCCTTTACTAATTCCATTTCCTTTTCTGGCAGGTTGAATCAGTGAATTGAGGATTCACTTCATTGGCTTCTTTGCCTTTGGCTTCTTATCTTTGGCATACTTTTCTCTTCCCTTTCTTCTTCTTTAAAGAAAATTAATCTTTATTATTCCTTATATCTTTTGGAGCCCCCCAAGTGAGTTCTTGATTCCTGAGTGCCAGGCCCTCTTGCTTCCATAAGAGCCCCTGTGAAATTATATTAATTAACTCATAATTTATCTTCTTTTCATTCATTCTTATATTTTGAATTCATTCATTTCACTTCATCAAAATTATGACTCTTTAACGTTTTATGATCTTATGATTTCATCATCACCTCTCAAATTTCTCTCATTCATTTCTTCATTCTGAAATTTGAAAGCTGACCCCAATTTTATCTTTTGTTTCTCTTTTTTTAAATCTTATCTCATTTTCATTTTCATTCAATTAATCAAATCCTTTGTATTCAGGCATCATTATTGAAATTCAAATTGATCTTTAATATCATTCAGACACGTCTTCACATCAAGATTCACATTTGATTTTTTCTTCAAGAATTTTGATTTTTTCAAGAAAATTTCAATTGATTTTGACTTTGACTGATTGATTTGACATATATTGACATTGACTTCAAGATAATTGATTGACCTGAAGATTTTATTGATTTTTCTGATTGTTCACATCAAGAATTTTGACATACATTGATTGACCTCAAGAATTCATTTTGATTGATTGATTTTCTGCACAATTTTGATTTTGAATTGATTTGACATTTGATTTTGATTGATTTGACTTACTTGATTCATTGACTCCAAGTTTTCATTTGATATTTAATTGATTGATTTACCTGAAGATCTCATTTGATTCATTGATGATTGATTTTTCCTCAAGATTTGATTTGATTTGATCTTCAAGACTATTTTGGTTTTGCCTCAAGTTGTTTGATTCAAATTTTGATTATTATCATTTAAATTTTATTTTATTTCAATCATGCCACTCCAACATTCACCTCCTGCAAGACAGACAAGATCTCAGGCCCGAACTCAAGCTGTTCTCGCTCCAACCGCAAGGGCTCCTCTTGATTGCACCTCAGCAGTTTCTTAACTGAGGGCCAAATTGGACAGAGAACCCATTTTGGAAGGAAGGAAGAGTGCCAAGAAGATAAAATTCTTTTTCAGGAGTAGTTGGCGGTTTTCCAGGCATGTCAAGGACTACTTTTAGAGGTCCAGGTGAAGATGGTGAAGAGGAGGAGGAGAATTCTGTGGAAGAGGAATAGTCTGATGGCACTGAGGCTTCTCCTGCTCCTGTGGGAGCATCTGAAGGCACCAGAGGACCAACTCTAGCCCAGTATGATCAGCCTGTCTCTCACCAGACTGAACCATCCAAATTGGCCATCATGCAGCAAATGACCCAAATTATGGCCAAACTTCAAGCAGCTGCATCTTATGAAGTTTCCAGACCACCAGCCCTCAAGACTCCATCTATGAAGGCACCAGAATGTTTTGATGGGACTCAACCCTTCAAAGTCAGAAGTTTCATTCAGTCTTGTCAGTTTATCTTTCATAATGACCCGGCAAATTTCTCTCAAGAAAGAAAGAAAGTTCTTTATGCCACTTCATTCTTAGTTGGTAGGGCTGCAAAATGGATTGAGCCTTACCTTTCCAATCCCAATAATCAAGACTCAAGTTATCTTCTCAATTCTTGGCCATTGTTTGAATCCCAACTCTTCACTCTATTTGGAGACCCAAATGAAGTTGGAAAAGCTGAAGCAGAGTTGGATGGCCTTAGAATGAAAGAAGGTGGGCATGTTGCCTTATACATTTCCGATTTCAGTAGTTTGGTTTCAAGAATTGGAGATTGGGGTGAAAGGGATCTTATTCATCATTTAAGGAAGGGTTTCGCCTTCAGGATTCTGGATCAATTGGCCTCCCATTCTTCAAATACTGATTCTCTTCAAGACTTAATGGACATCAGCCTGGAACCTGATACCAGGTACAATGAGAGGCAAAAGGAGAAAAATCATCATCAAGAGAGGAAGCCTGAAGCCTCAAAGTCAAACTCTTCTCATCATCAAAATTCTTCAAGCTCAAGTCATAAGAAGAAGAATTTTCATTCTCAAAAGCAGGACAAGCCCCATTCTTCCTTGTTGAATAAGGACTTCAAGTTGAAAGGTTCTGAAAAAGAAAGAAGAATCAAGGAGGGCTTTTTTACTTATTGTGGTGGGAAGCATAGTCTTGAGTCCTGTATCAAAAGGCCTCAAAACAAGCTTACCCAACTTACAGGTAGTTTTCCCAGCCAGGGAAAAGCCTGAGTGAAGCTCATGTTGTGTTCAATGGTATTTACTATTTTCCATCCAGAGCACAATCATGCATTCTGAATACTGGTGTCAAGAATTCTCTTAAACTTTTTGTTTTTTCTTCTCTTTCTGATGTTTTTTACAGTAGTCTCATTGATTCTGGTGCTAAACACTCATTTATTGCAAAGCAGTTTGTTCACAAGTACTCATTGACTATGTCAGAGCTTCCAGAGAAGATTCCTCTTATCATTTTGGACTCCTCTGAGTCCCCTTCCTTATTTGTGACTCACCATACTAAATATATGGTTGAGCTCCCTTCCTTCCCAAGCTCTGAATGGGACTTTTTAGTCATTGATACTCCCAAGGGAGAAGACCTCATATTGGACTTTGACTTTCTAAATCATTTTAATCCTTCTATTGATTGGCGGCAAGGGCTGATCACCTTTAATGCTGATCTTAAGGACTATTCTGATACTTCTATTTTTTTCCGTAATGACTTTTCTTCTGCCAAATCATGTGCAGCTCTGGTTGGGAATTCTAGAACACCACCATTTCCATCTTCTGTCCATATTCCTTCCATAAATTCCCCTCAGTCATTACCATTATCTGGAGATGAAGTCTTCAAATAGATCCAAGATTTTGAAGAAGATAATTCTTTATCTTCACTTCATCTCTTCTTTGGGAATATGGACCTTCCTCCTTCATCTTATCATGACTCCCTGGAGGAGTTGTGGGATGAAGAGGAAGAGCGAGAAGAATTAGAAACTGTGTTGAAGGTTGTCCCTTCTGTCTATCACCAATATTTGGATGTATTCTCCAAGGTGAAAGCAGAAAACCTTCCTCCTCACCACGCCTGTGATCATCATATTGAGCTTGAGGGGTCTCTACCTCCAGTTGGGGTGATCTAATCTTTATCCAAACAAGAGTCAGATACACTCAGGGCCTACATTTCAGAGAATGTAGAGAAAGGTTTCATCCAGCCAAGCTCCTCTTCAACAGGAGCACCTGTCCTCTTTGTCAAAAAGAAAGATGGTGGCCTCTGTTTGTGTGTTGATTACCGCAAACTCAATGCTGCTACTAGGAAGAACAAGTATCCTGTTCCTCCTATGAATCAGCTTCTTAATTTTTTGAATGGTTCTTCTATCTTCTCCAAGATTGATTTGCATTGTGCATATAAACTGCTCAGAATCAAGGAGGGTGATGAACATTGGACATGCTTCAGAACTAAATATGGCAGTTTTGAGTACTTGGTTATGCCATTTGGGCTCACCAATGCTGCTGCCTCTTTTCAGAATCTTGTTAATGATATTTTCCAAGATCTTCTTGATGTTTATGTTGTGGTTTATTTGGATGAAATTAGGGTCTTTTCCAAATCTGAGGAAGAACATGTCACTCATGTGTCCACTGTTCTTTCCAGACTCAGAGCCAATAACGTTTTTGCTAAGGCTTCAAAGGGCCTATTTCATGTCTCTAGTGTAGAATAACTTGGTTATGTTGTTTCTTCTGAAGCCCTCAAGATGGACCAAGCAAAAGTCCAGCAGATTCTCAATTGGCCACCTCCAAGAAACCTCAAGGCTCTTCAATCTTTCCTTGGCTTCGCCAACTTCTACCACCGTTTCATCAAGAATTATTCAAAGAAGATCAGTTCACTCACCAGTTTCCTCAAAAAAGAACCTGTTTCCCCCTCAATGAGGAAGCTCTTAGTCAGTTTCACCACCACTCCAATCCTTCTCTACCCACCATTATAGAGACCGATGCATCCAATTATGCCTTGGGTGCTGTACTGAGTCAGGTCTCTTCCTTGGGAAAACATCCCATTGAATTTGACAGCCGCAAGCCTATCCCAGCAGAGCTCAACTATGAGATTCATGACAAGGAACTCCTTGGCATAGTCTGGGCTCTCAAGCACTGGAGAGCTTTTATTCTTTCTCTGTCCTCTCCTTTTGAACTTCTCACCAATCATTCCTCTCTTCAGTAATTTATGTCTTCAAAAGTCCTTACTTGCCATCAAGCCCGCTGGGCTGAGTTCCTTTCTTAATCCCATTTCTAAATCACTTACTGCCCTGGCCAACTAGCTACTCTTCTGGATGCCTTATCACGTCAGGACAACCTCTATCCAGAGAGGATTTCATCAGCAAGAATTCAATGAACTTCCAACAGCTCATCAAGCAGGATGAAGTCCAACCTTCAGGATATTTTGCAGTCAAGGTGGAATCTTTTTCAAATTTGATTGATTTAATTCAGAAGGCTCTATGGCAAGATTCTCAGTACATAAGTATCCTTCAAGAATTGGGCAAAGGTAACTTCATTCAGGATTATTCTCTTGATTCCTCTTCCCAACTTCTTCTCTTTAAAGATTGGGTGGTGGTCCCAAATGACTCCACAATTCAGCTCAGCATTCTTCAAAAGCGTCATGATTCTCCTCTAGCTGGGCACCCTGGCCAAGAGAAGACTCTCAAACTTGTCAAGCGGGATTTCTGCTGGTCCGGAATGACTCAATTCATCAAGGATTTTGTCTCATCCTGTCAACAGTGTTCAAGAAACAAGAATATCCATCATAAGAAGTTTGGACTCCTCAAACCTCTTCCAATTCCAAATGGTCTTTGGATTTGTCTTTCAATGGATTTAATCACTCAACTGCCACTGTCCAATTCATTTGACTCAATCCTTGTCATATTGGACAGATTCTCAAAAATGGCGGTTTTTATTCCAACAATGTCTTCAAAAACTTCACTAGATTTGGCACATTTATTCAGCAAGAATATTTTTTCAAAGCATGGCCTTCTTTCAAGAATTGTCAGTGTTGGAGGCCCTCTTTTTGTTTTTTCCTGTAAGATGTGTCTATGAAGCTGATGATAATATTACTATTAATCAACAGTAATATGACTGTTCTTATGAGATATAATAACAAAATGTTATTATAACCACAATTAAATAGTTAAAGAATTATTTCTTTCACGTGTTAAACACTGCTAGTGATTTTAACAGTGAGCAAGTAATTGTCTACAAGAATTAATTACAAGAATATTTTAATAATAAAACTTCTTTTATTAAAATAATAAAATTATTTTAATATATAATTATCTTTTGCAAGAATAATTATACATATAATTCTTGAAGAAAACTAATTATTTAGAGAAAAACTTTAAGACTTAAATCAGATCACTCACTAATATTCCAAAGAGCTTATTGAAAGATAAGATAGAGAGATTTGATGTAGAATTGTGGATTTAAAGGATCAAAAATGTATTTATAACAGTATCACAACAATATATAGTTCAATTCTATGATTTCACGTCTTTATGATTGATTCTGAAAGATTTAAAACACTTAAGAATAGCTTTACTAATACTTACTTGCTGGTAATAATGGTTTAAATGAATAATAAGATGATGATTGGAAAAAAACAGCAAGAGGAGGCCTCTTTTAAGTCAACAACAGCTCACAGAGGCGTGCCATGGAGCAAACTGAAAAACCAGTGGGTGAGAAAACAATAAAACTTTTTGGATTATTGATTGCATCATCTGTTGTCAGGTAAGATTATCATAATTACTTAATTGATGCTTTTATGTGACTACCAACCCCAATATGGTTAAGAATAAAAGGAGTAACATCTGTAAGTCTTCTTTTATTCCAAAATCATCATTGATTTCTCAAAGTTATCAATGTTATTGGAATTTTCATCACAGGTTGTAATTACTGTGAGTTTTTTGAAGATTCAGTGTTTCACGTAGAATAGTCAAAAAGGGACTGCAAGTAAACCTTTTAATTTTACTAGTAAAACTGTAATTCTTTTTGGTTTTACCATAGATAGTACAGTTTTACATTGGTCCTGGAGGTTTCAGAAAGATTCATTCAGAATTGTATTTTTAATGAATTTTTGAAGTTTTTACCTCATGTCTATGTAGAATTGCAAATATCAGTGTTTAACTGGTTGCTATGAGGTAAATCAATGGATAAAAGTCCAAAAAGGGTTTTAATTAATCTTTTGGGGTTTATGCATGGAAAATCATTAAGAATTGACATGGTTACAGGAGTCTAAGTAGCTTTTTACCTCCTTGGCACATCAAAATAGCAGGTTATTTGCTATTTTCTTAAGATTTACTGTAGTTGTAACATGGTAACCAAGTTCCCAAAGTGTTTCAGTTTACTAATTGGGTCAAGATCAGCCATGGATCCAAGCTTTGGAGATGTCCACGCCTCTGAGGCCTCAGAAGTTGGATACACTGGCTCTCGTTGATGTCTTTTGTCCCCCTTGCTTATTTTTCACGTCAAAATTGTAATTCAAGCTACAAGTGAGATATACACTATGGGTGTACCAAAATTCCATGTAAGAATACCATGATATTAAGTGCTCAAAACATGCATAACAATATTCTTAGTGTATATGTAACATGGGATTTCTCACATTCCCATTATTTTGGTGTGAAATTAAGAAAAACAAAGATTTTCACGGATCTTTTATGTGGTATTGATGATGTGGTATTGAAGTATTTTCCATATTACCACCTCAAATAGTTAATTTGAGCTTATTCACTGTATGGAGCTACCCTAGGTTAATTTTTTGTGTAGAATCCAAATCTGGCCTTAAATCCATGAACTCACTTACTCAATAAAAAGTTATTCATCTTTTCTGAAATCAAAAATGATGAATTTTGGATATATGCATGACTTATGAGTTATGCATAATTCAAAATTTCTTTTTAGGATAATTGTGGCCTATTTGGGTATGTAAAATATACCTCAAGGCTCACATTCCCTCCCATCAAACAATAAAATTGTACTACAATTTTATCAATGGTATAAGTAATAAAAGCCCCAAAGGGGGGTTAATGTCCACTGTCCAACCTCTTTACATCACTCAGATCAAGTAATTTAAAGCACATTTATAGACATATTCAGGCTTGTGGCCTTCTTTCATGTCTGAATCTTCTCAAGAGTTTATCTGAGTCAGGTATGTCTGATTCTGCCAGCCATTCATCTTCATGTACTGGATTTCTATATCTGACAAGATATTCTCTCTGATTTTTACCCCTAAGTCTCCTTTCTTTAATGACTTTATTTATCTTCTTGTATTCATTCTGTTCCACTGGTGGAACAGTTAAAGGAGTTGGGTTCCTTAAAGGAAACAATTATTTATCAGCTGGTTGATAAGGCTTTATCAAGCTGACTGGAAAAGTGGGGTGTTTATTTTCCAATTCACCACTCAATTCCACTTGAACTGCATTGGTTCCATGTAAGGCAACAATAACAAAAGGTCCTACATAAGAATCTTTAAGTTTCTTTGGGCCTTTGCTATTATTAAAATTCAAGGTTGAAACTAGAACTAAGTCTCCTACTTTGAAGTCTGGTGCTTTATGACTCTTGTCCCACTTTTGTTCTGCATAATCAAAAGCATAATTCATACTTTGTTTTGGATGATGTTTTACTTTATCAAGCATTATATTTAAGCTGGAAGCTGTAGGATGAATGTCAATCAAGTCTTTCCTCAGTGTGTCTGCTGGGAGTGTTGGATTCCATCCTTTTTCTAACATAGCAGGAGTTTGTCCTGTGGAAGAATGGACTGATGTCTTGTATGCCAATTCTAATGCAGTTATAAGAGTGCACCAGTCATGGGTAAAGCCATTGGAGTCTCTGAATTCTAACTAATAAGCACAAAATCTCCTGATCATGTCTTCTAAAGTTTGAATCATCCTCTCTGCTAGCCCATCTGTTTGAGGGTGGTATGCTGTAGAGAATGATAACTTAGTCCCAAACAATCTATGAAGATTGGTCCAAAGTGCAGATGTGAACTTGGGATCTTTGTAACTTATGATATTCTCAAATAATCCTGTATGAGAAATAACTCTACTCCATAGAAGAAGAGCTTTATCCATAGCAGTTTCATCTTTATGACATGGTAAGAATATGGGAGTCTTGCTATATCTTTCTACAATGACTAAACAAGCATTATAAATTTTGTCACCACTTGGAGGAAGTGCTGTGACCCAATCCATGTGAACAACTTCCCAGGGGGATTTTGGTTCTTGAATATGGATCATAAGTCCAAATTTCTTGCCTGTACTCCGGTTTGCTTTCTGACATCTGTCACAGGTATGGCAATATTCAATGGTTTCTTTTCTCCAAGATGGCCACCATGCACAGTTCTTCACTTATTCAAGTCTTCTGTCCTCTGACAGGTGTCCAGAGTAGATGCTATCATGGAATTCATGAAGAATTGTATTGATAAGCAATCTGCTGCATAATGCCATTACACAAGAATGTTTGGTTCTGTGGTAAATAAGCCCATCAAACAAGTTAAATCTTCCTTCAGAATAGGAATTCCTCCAAACTTCATCTAGTGCATTTACCAAAGATGTATCTTTGCAGTCTTTATCTAATAAAGAAGTCAAGATATGGCAATTATTGTCTTGCTTATAAGATTCTCTGACCTCTTCAAAGAATCCAGTCCCAATATCAGTTATGTTAATCCCTTCAATTGAAATCTGTGGTTCAGCTTCCAAAGGTACATAAGCTGGATTATCAGGAGTGTTGGCTAATGCCCACCTGCTAAGTCCATCAGAATTCTTGTGAATGTTTCCTGCTTTGTGGACTATAGTCATGTTTCCTCTATATTCTTGAATGGCTATTTGCCATCTCAACATATGTCTGTGGGAGTTTTCATGTTAAGAAGTGATTTTACTGCATTAAAGTCAGTTTTCACTTCAAAAACACTGCCATCAAGATAATAGTGTAATTTCTCAAGTGCCCATACCAAACATAAGCACTCCATTTGGCTTGCACCATATCTGGCCTCTGTTTGTTTGATTTGTCTTGAGATGTAACAAACTGGTCCTTCTGTAGGTTTGTCATCAATAATTTGGCCTTGATGTAGGGCTGCCCCTAATCCATCTCCACATGCATCAATGTACAATTTAAAAGGAATATTCCAGTCACAAATGAGGAGTAAAGGCGCTTCTGTAAGAGCTTTCTTTATCTTCTCATAAGCTTCAATTCTCTCCTGTGTCATCTCAAATACAGTCTGTTGATCACAGATTCTATAAAGTGATTTGGCTAGAATTGCAAAGTCTTTCAAGTGTTGCCTATAATAACTGGAAAACCCAAGAAAAGACATTATTTCTTTTTTACTCTGGGGTATTGGATTAAGTAACACTGCTGCTACTTTGTTTTTTTCAATACCCAAGCTTAAACCAGAAAAAATATGTCCTAATTCTTTGAGCTCTTCAAAAACAAAATTGCATTTCTTAAGTGAAATTTTCATGTTCACTCCTGCAACCTTGTGAAGTACTATTGCAAGTCTTTCAAGGTGCAAAGACCATGAATCAGAACATATGATAATATCATCAATATAAATGATGAGCCATCCTTCAGAAAATTCTGTGGGAAAGATGGTATTCATCATTCTTTGCTAGTGGGATGGAGCATTTTTAATGCCAAATGGCGTTCTAAGATACTAATAAATACCACAGTGAGTGATAATTCTAAATAATCTCTTAGCTTTAGGCATTAAAACATTTTGATGGAAGCCTTTCAATGCATCCATTGATTTTATATACTTGGCTTTAGACAATTGAGTCAAGGTTTCTTGAATGCTAGGGATTGGATACCTATCTGGAACTGTGTAGGTATTCAATTCTCTGAAATCTCCAACCATTCTTGACTTGTCATTATTCCAGGCAATAATAACAGGTGTTGTCACTTCAACTTCCTCATTATGGCCTACTTTCCTTAGTACACCAAGCTGGATTAACTCTTGGATATGTTTTTCCAAGGCTTCTCTAGCTCTGGGACTGGCTGGATAAGCTGGTCTTCTAAGTACTGGAGGATATGGCCTGTCAATATTAAGAGTAATATCAACTTCATGTCCCCTTATAGCACCTAATGCTTCATTATCAGAGGCAAATGCATTATTGTATGTGTATAACACATTAATAAGTTCATTCCTCATTTTTGGTGATAATGATGGATTAATTTGTGCTTCAGCAAGTTGATTAGACACAAATTCATCTTCATAAGTATCCTTAACAGAAGATACCACAGATATTTGTTTTGGCATATTGGAAAAAGCAAATTTTTGTCTTTTGTTCTCCCCAATTGTGAAATATCTGTCTTTATGGTTATTGATGTCAATACCATAAATATTAAAGTAATCATTTCCATGAATGATGTGTTGAGATGTGCAATTATTCATTAACACAATCTAAGTTTTCATCCTCACAGTTCCTGCTGGGTGTGGAAATACATGATTAGTATCTAATATACCCAAGGGGTACATATTGTTACTGGTACTACTGAATTGCACACCTTCTATTGGTAATAGATGGTTTTTCCATTCAGGAAGTATAACTTGGAGATAATCTTTGCCCACACAAGTGCAAAATGCCCCTGTATCCAAATTTATTTGGCTTCAATATCACTAATCAATACTGATGTGGAACAGGATGCTCCAGCAGTGTAACCTTTACCTCTAGCAGGTTTTTTTTACACATTCTGGAATCTTGGATACTGATCAGGTTTCAGCAATCCTCACTGTACTGTGGCAAGTGGGTATGGACTTCTGTGACCTCAAAGAAAGCTGTAATGTTTTCAATGGGATAGTCCTCCACTGCTGTATCCTCAGAGACTGCAGAATCTTGATCAGATTCCTCTTTCTCTTCAGTAAACTGAATACCTTCAATGACTTGAAATTCATTTATTTTTGCCTTTTTGGTGCAAGTGTTTTTTAAATGTGAAGTACTTCCACATTTATGAAACTTCAAGACAGGTCTTTCTGGTCTTTTATCCTCTCTGGGAATCTTTGGGACCATCTTGGATTCCATAGGGATTCTAGTCCAAGTTTTACCAATTCTTGTTCTGGTAATGATATCCTCCATTGCATTGATGTAGTCTTCTGTTGAACAGGGTTCTACACATCTGCTTTTGATAGCATGTTCCAGTTCTCCTCCACACTTTCTTAATATTTTCATATTAATCATAGTGTCAGACATATCTGGGTGTAAAGCAGATAATCTGTCTTTCTGCTTGAAGAATCAAGTAAGTGGTTTATCTTTCTCTGAGTTAAAAATGACACTTTCAAAAGCATTCTCCATTTTAAATCTCCAAGAATTATTGGCCCATTTGGTAATCATTTCAGATTTCCACCAAGACCAATCATGTTTCCCATGATCCATCCTCATCTTGTAATACCATTTCTTTTCAGTTCTGGTAAACAGAGAGTGTAATTTTCCCACTATGATTTCATCAGGTATATTAAAGTCTTCCTGTAACATATCAATAGTCCTGATGAACTCAATATGGTTGTATTCCCCTTCACCAAGGAATGTTGGCCATTCTTCTAATTTGGGAATATCTTTGACAGATACAACATTTTCTCCTAAAAGTGGGGTAAAACTTCCTTTAACAGAAAGTTTTTCTTCAGTCAAAGGTGTAGAATGTCTTGGCATATGTGGTTTATAATTCTTATGAATTTGTTCTACATTTGCAATGATTTCATTTTTTAACTTCTGCCTTTCACTGTCACTTTTTTGCTAAATGTGTAGCAAACTTATTGGTATTTTCAACTATCTTTAAGACATGATCTTTTAGAATTGTAAGTTGATCATTCATTTTAAAAATAGAAAGATCTTCCATTTCATCATTATGGATCTGATATGTACTCTCAATTCTGCTACAAGCATTGATAATTGAATCAAATTTGGCATTTGTCAATTCATACCATTCAGTATATTTCTTGTCATATTTTTTCAATTCATTAATATCCAATGTTATTTTAGTTAACTTTGAATCAAGTTTACCAATTTCTACATTAATACCTCTTTGTACATGATCTATATGCGTGGAAAGGTTCTGTTCATTCTTTTCTGCTCCTTGGCTGTGAATTCCATGAGAGTTATGGCCATGTTGAACACACTGTCAACAGCTGAAGGCTCCAATTTGGGGATCCTGTACGCCTGTGGGTAAGGTCTGTGCCAATTGCCTTTGCCTTTGCCCTTGCCTTGATGTTTCTTGGGACCTCTCTGCTTCTTCTGAGATCCTTTGGGCTTTTCTTTGGGCATTTCTACAGCTGGTTTGGAACTGGTAGATGCTACTGGGGCCTCTGTCTCCAAAGCTGGAGTCATTTCCAGTTCTTTCTTCTGGTCTACGGATAAAAGACTTTGGTTCTTCAACCAATTCTTTATCTTTTTGACCTTGTCTTTGCAAGACAGGGGGCTCCATCCTCCTAAGAGTTCTATGGTCTTCTCCTGACCCAGAAAGCTCTTGATGTGTAAGTAGGAGTTCATGGCCCCCTGCCAAAGGCTTGGGCATATTTCCCACTCCTCTTCTTTGGCTGCTCTGAACCAGTTTTTGTACCGGCATTGAGACACACCTTTTGGTGGTGATTTAGTCTTTTCTGAGTTAAATAAGGTGCCTCTTTTAGCAACTTTCACCTCAATACTTTCTTCAGATTCTGGACTAGTGATATATATTCTACTGAGTCTGTTGCCAGCTGCACAGTATTTGATTAAAGACACTAGAAAAATTATTAAAGAGAAAAAATTATTTTTTATACTTTTTAAAATATTTTTCAAATATTTTTTATAAGTTTTATATTTTTTAATATTAAAAAAATTATTCTTTTTAAAGAAAAAATTAAAATTCAAGATTTTGAATGAAAATTAATTCAGAGTAACTCAAAGAATAATTTTATAAGTTTTTGGATGTGAAAAAGCCATGTGTAAAAACATTATAAAATTGGACCAAATTCCTCAATGAAAAGATCTACAAAACAATTTGAAAAATAAGAATTATTTCAACTTCAAAATGAAAGAAAAAATTATTCAATTAATATATTTTAGAACTTAAAAATATATTAATTAAGGGTACAAGGTTCAAAAAACACGGCCAGGCCCCCAAATGTAAGATGTGGTAGGTATGGTGGTTTTTTAGAACACAAATCTGAAGTCTAGAATATGATTAAAGCCAAGTATATGCATACAATCACAGCCAGGCCCCCAAATGTAAGATGTGTCTATGAAACTGATGATAATATTACTATTAATCAACAGTACTATGACTGTTCTTATGAAATAAAATAACAAAATGTTATTATAACCACAATTAAGTAATTAAAGAATCATTTCTTTCACGTGTTAAACACTACTAATGATTTTAACAGTGAGCAAGTAATTGTCTACAAGAATCAATTACAAGAATATTTTAATAATAAAACTTCTTTTATTAAAATAATAGAATTATTTTAATATAAAATTATCTTTTGCAATAATAATTATAAATATAATTCTTGAAGGAAACTAATTATTTAGAGAAAAACTTTAAGAACTAAATTAAATCACTCACTAATATTCCAAAGAGCTTATTTAAAGATAAGATAGAGATATTTGATGTAGAATTGTGGATTTAAAGGATCAAAAATGTATTTATAACAGTATTACAACAATATATAATTGGATTCCATGATTTCATGTCTTTCTGATTGATTCTGAAAGATTCAAAACACTTAATAATAGCTTTACTAATACTTAATTGTTGGTAATAATGGTTTAAATGAATAATAAGATGATGATTGGAAAAAAACAGCAAGAGGAGGCCTCTTTTAAGTCAACAACAGCTCACAGAGGCGTGCCATGGAGCAAACTGGAAAAACAGTGAGTGAGAAAACAATAAACCTTTTTGGATTATTGATTGCATCATCTGTTGTCACGTAAGATTATCATAATTACTTAATTGATGCTTTTACGTGACTACCAACCCCAATATGGTTAAGAATAAAAGGAGTAACATCTGTAAATCTTCTTTTATTCCAAAATCATCATTGATTTCTCAAAGTTATCAATGTTATTTCCAATTTCCATATCCTCAACCCCCAGGCCTCTATCTTTGTTTTGGGCCTGGGGAGTCTATTTGTCTCCTAGGGGGTTCTGGGCCAACCCTTTTCATTAAGGGGTCCCTGGCCTAAATGGCCTTTTTGGGCCATTTAGGCCCTCTATGGTCTGTGGGAAATTTAGGCCCCTTTTGGCCTAATCCAATGAGGCCAAAAGGGGCCAAAGGGGCAGCTCATCAGACCCAAGGCCAGGTGGGTCCCAAACTACAATTGGGCCCACCTGAGCCAGTCTTGGCCACAAATTTCATCAAACCCCAAAATGGCCATAAGACCCTCAGGACCCATTTTGGCCCAGATTCACTATGAACCATTGCTTCAGCCCATGGCCACTAGATCTGCTCAGCTCAATCCTTCCCCTCACCTTAAGGGGAATTCTTTCACTCCTTCATGCACCCCATACTGAAGGTTGCAGGAGTGCTGCATATATGGTATTATATACCATTATGCACCATTTTTGCTCAGCAATTTAATGGTGACATTTTCAGGACCCAATTTCATCTTTCCAAATCAAGGTCCCAAACTCCAACACCCATTTCAAAGGAGGGTTTATTAACTCATCAGTCTGGCAATCCATGGCTGCAATCAGAAGACCATTCAAGGATCCCAATCACCTGCACCTGCAGGAGTTGAGTTGGCAATTTCATTCAGGATTATTCCAAGGAAATTCTCAGAGGCTATACAGTCTTTCAATCAGTTGTCAATGCATCAAGAATTTCAATACTCCTTGGACAGCTCAATTGGTCCAGACAGGCGTCAATCAATCAACCTGTATATACCTCGCCCAATTGGGACAATTCATATTCCACTGTGGGAATTCAGTAACATAGCTCAAAGTTCAAAATGGCCAGATCTGTATTGACCAAATTCAGGCAATACAGCCAATGACTCACCTTCCAGGATCAGTCTTTCAGCTTTTCACATATACTGGCCACCTTTCAGCACCTGGCGGCTTTTTACCCATTTAATTAATATATTGGATTTATTATTATATTTATTTTCTTTTACATTATTGAGGTTGATACTGATAATCTTAAGTCAGTCATTAAGCACCCTTTCAAGTTTCCTTCCTTGCCTCTTAGTGGATATTGGTGGTCATATTGTTTACTAATTCCATTTCCTTTTCTAGCAGGTTGAAACGGTGAATTGAGGATTCACTTGGTTGGATTCTTGGCCTTTGGCTTCTTTTATTATCTTTGGCATACTTGTCTCTTCCCTTTCTTCTTCTTTAAAGAAAATTAATCTTTATTATTCCTTATATCTTTTGGAGCCCTCCAAGTGAGCTCTTGATTCCTGAGTGCCAGGCCCTCTTGCTTCAATAAGAGCCCCTGTGACACTTGATGCCAAGCATGTCATATAAGTTGGTCCAAAATTCAGATGTGAACTTGGGGTCCCTATCACTAATGATTATCTTAGGGACTCCACAGGTGGATATTATGTTATTCCAGAATAACAGAGCAGTATCCATGGCTATGTCCTCTTTATGGCATGGTAGACACCTCATGCTCTTGCTGAACCTATCAACTATGATCAAGCCAGAATTTTAGTTTTCTTTTCCCCCTGGGACAAGTCCTGTGACCCAGTCCATATTGATGGTTTCCCATGGGTGTTTGGGTTCCTCTATATGTTGAAGTAACCCATACTTCTTCCCATGTTTCCTATTTTCCTTTAGGCATCTTTGACAAGTGTTGATGTATTCACTCAACTCTTGTTCCCACTTGGGCCACCAAGCTGTGCTTGCTACCCTCTCTTTGGTCCTTTTCTCACTCATGTGACCCATATAGGGGCAGTCATGGCCTTCCTTCAGGATCAGGGAGATGTGGTTTCTATCTACCACTGTGAGTGCACTTGTGTGCTTCTCTCTGTGGTAAAGCAGGCCATCTACAAGGAAGAACTTGTTATCCTTTTAGGCCCTCAACCAGGGTTCTTCCAGCTGGGATTCCAGCTCTGGACTCCTGTACTTTTGTTGAAGGAGTTGTAGTAATATGCCAAACTGTTTGTGTTTGGCATAAGACTCCAGTACTGCACCAAAAAATTCATTGTGCAGTTCTGGGGAGCTTATTCCCAGTATGGGAGTTTCTGTTCCTTCTTAATCAGTGTTCACACTGTCAAAGGTACCACTTCCAGGTGCCCATTCAGAGAATCTGAAGTTCCTCCTCCTGTCCACCCATGAACTGGATAGGGATCTTGGCTGCAACTTCAGGGTCATAAGCTGGATTTCTCTTGACATTATCTAGTGCCATCTGCATTGGTATGACTTTTACCTTCTTTCTATATGATGGTCATATTCTCTCTATACTCTTGGATGGCTATTTGCTATCTCAGCATGTGTCAATTTGTAGTCTTCATGTTCAGTAAAGACTTCAAGGCTGTGCAGTCTGTGTAGACTTCAAAGACTGAACCCTCCAGATAATAATGGAGTTTTTCAAGAGCCCAGACTAAGCATAGACATTCAGTCTAGGTGGCCCCATACCTGGCTTCTGAATCTTTCAGTTGCCTAGAGATGTAACATATTACTCCCTCTCTTGGTTCACCATCTACAATTTGTCTTTGGTGAAGGGCTGCTCCTAAGCCTTGGCTACATGCTGCATGTATATATAACTTGAATGGTAGTTCAAAGTAAGGCAAGATGAGCACAGGTGCGTTTGTGAGTTAATGTTTGATCCTCTCATATGCATCCCTTCTTTCCTTGGTAATTTCAAAAACTACATCTTTTGAACATAGCTTGTATAAACTACTAGTTATGTGGGAAAAATTCTTGATGTGGTTTCTGTAGTAGCTAGAAAACCCAAGGAAAGATTTTGTCTTTTGATGCTCTTTGGTACTGGATTTTTCAGTACTGTGGCTACTTTATTCTAGTCAATTGCCAGACTAAGACCTGAGACTTTATGTCTCAGAGCTAGTAGCTCTTGTTGGCCAAAATTACACTTTTTCAGTGAAATCTTCAGATTGATGGGTGTACAATTACTTAGCACTCTGTCTATGTATTGTACATGGTCTTCCGATGTCTCTGAGTATATAATGATATCATCAATATATACCACCATCCAGCCTTCCAATATTTCTTCTTGAAATATTGTGTCCATCATCTTTTGGAAGTGGGCTGGTGCATTTTTTGATGCCAAATGGCCTCCTGGTATATTCATATATGCCCATATGGCATATTATTCTGAGCAATTTCATGGATTTTGGTTTAACTCCATTTTGGTGGAAGCCTTTAATACAATCCATTTTGGTTATGTATTTGGCTTTAGCCAGTTTATTGAAGGCATGAGATATACTGTGTATAGGGTACCTGTCTGCTTTTGTGTAGTTATTTAGAGCTCTAAAGTCTCCACACAGTCTAGACTTGCCATCATTCCAGGTGATTAGGACAGGAGTGGTGATTTCCACTACTTCATTATGTTTAATCTTCCTGATGACATCCATGTTCAGGAGTTCATTTATGTGTTTTTCAATTTCTTTCCTGGTTTCCAGGCTTGCTGGATAAGGAGGTCTCCTAAGCATGGGTGGATAAGGTCTTTCTACATCCAGATATAATTCTATATCATGACCTTTGATCTTGCCTAATGGTTCTTCACCAATGGCAAATGATAGTCTGTTCTTCCTCAACATGTTTGGTAAGCTTAGTTTTTGTTTACTGGTGAGGGTAGTGCTAAACTGTCCCTCCCTGAATTCATTCGGAAGTTCTTCCAGTGGATCTTGAGAAGATATCTGGTATACACAAGCAAAAATTTCTTTTCCTTGTTGGTACCAATGGTAATGCGCCTATTTTTAATGTTCTAAATATCTATGCCATACATCCTCTGGTAGTCTGTTCCCAGTAAGAACCCTTGGATGTGGGCACCATCAAGCACTACAAACTCTGGGTTGAGTCTGATATTACCTTTCCTATGGGGTATAATTATCTCTTTGATAATTGTCTTAATGGAAGTCATCTTCCCTGATGCACTTTTGAAGTTCTTTGCCTTGGTGGGCAAGAGCTGTTCTTCCCAATTTGGGAATTGGTTATCCAGATAATTTCTGGCCACTATGGAGCAGTGTGCTCCACTATCAATGATCAGTGGATGTTGAGCATTGTGAATACAGACAGTCACTTTTGTGGCTGTTCCATGTATATATGGCATTCCTTTGGTTGGTGTAACCAGGAATGTTTGTGAATCTTGTGTATGTTTGCACAAGTTTTTGTTGGTAGTATCCTGTGGAATGCCTGCTTCTAACTTTATGTCCTGAATTTCTAGTGGGGTTTCCTCTTCATATTCTACTAGAAATTCTTCTCTGATGTCTTGGTAATCATCAGATGGTTCTCTGATGGCATCACCCATGGAGTCTGATTCAGAATCCTCTGTTGGGGATTCCTCCTCTGGGACTTCCTCAATTGCATAGAATTTTTTCTTTGCCTTTGGGCAGTTGTTGGCATAGTGGTCTGTTGAACCACAATTGTAACAAGTATTCTTCTTCTTTGCCACTTCTGCCACTCTTTCTCTGGGTTTTTTATTAAACTCCACCCTGAGAGGTTGTTTCTCTTTGAAACTACTGCTTCTATATAGGCTGAATTTCCCTATATTAGTTCTTTTCCTTATATCTTGTAAGGTATTAGCAATGTCATCTAGAGTGAAATTTTGGTTGCATCTGCTTTTTACTGCTTGCTCTAGTTCTCCTGGAAGTTGTGTCAGAAGTTTGTGATTCCTCATTTGGATGTTCATCTGAGGATCAATGACTTTAAGTCTTTTAGACTGTCTAAGACACCACTCATATGGATCTTTGTCTACAGAGTATTTGTCATTGTCAAATGAAATTGTCTTTTGCCATATCCAAGTTCCATTACTTTGCTTTTGGATGAGTTGACTCTTCCACCATGGCCAGTTCCTTCTGCCATGGATTTCTTTCATTTCTGTGTACCATATACTAGCATGAATTTTAAATGCTGTATTTAGCTTAGAAGTAATCCAGTAATCTGGTATGCTTGGTACATCAATGAAGAGTCCATAAATATAATCTATGAGTTCCATATGATCATATTCTCCTGTTCCAGAGAATTTGGGCCAGATTGAGGCCTCAGGAAGCTGTTTAAAGGCTTCCTTTTCTGAATAAGACATGCCATCTCCATCCTGGTATTGGGATGGAGATCTTTCCTTATTCATCAACATGGTATCTGGTTTGATGTCATCTGGTTGATATGGATTCTCCATAACATGGCCTTGTGGTTGGGGATTCATGTTATGGTAGGAATTAAACAATTTGTTTATGTCTTGATCCAGACAATCCCTGTCCCTTTTGCTGTGGTGTTGTTCTTCAAAGACTAGGTTCAGCCTTTTGTTGGTCTCTTCAGAAGCTTTGTTCAATTGAGCATGTCCTTCTTGAAGAGTCTTAACAATTTTATCCATTGATGCTGTTAATTTTTTCATCCTCTCATGGCTTGCTTCAAGTTCTGCAAGCTGTTTTTGAGTTTTCTCAGCATATTGGGACATTTGTAACCACAGTGCATAAATGTTCAAGTTGCTCTCAGGTGTGATAACATTATGTTCAATATGAGTGGGGGTAATATTTCTATTAATGGGACTACTGATTCTAGAGTGGTTTACAACTACTTCTAGTTCTTGTGTACTTCTTTTATGAAGTCCAACAGCTTCTGGATCATAGGGTCTGACTCTTTCCTCCTCTAGCTGAAGGAGGTTTTTTTCCTGCCCTTGTTTCCTTGTCTTCCCCTGGAAACTTCCTGGAATTGTGAAGAATGGTGACTCTTGGCCACTGATCTGTTGGTTTCTGAATGGTGTGAAGCCACTGGAGAGCTGATTTGGCCTTCTCCTTGTGAGCCTGAAGGAATCTGAGTAGGCCCTGTCTGGTTTAGCTGTTCTTCTATAGCTTGGTTAGTGGCTTGATTCTCCTTTATCCTCTTTGCCCTTGCCTCCACAAGTCTGAACTGCCTGGTAGGATTCCAAACTATGGTGATTAACATAAGGTCCTTGAAGTCTATTTCTTTTAGAAAGATATTCTGGCAACTTGCTCCAAGTTCTTCCCAGTGAGATGCCAGGTTGAACCTCTTGTTGTCCATGCTCAATTGAAATAAACCTTTGAGGAGTTGGTGGAGCTGAAGAACTTGATCCATATCCTTCCAGTCCTCTCGTTTGAGGTTCCTGTTGAATTGGAGTGTGAATGGCAAGGTTGATATTATCTCCCTCATTGTTTTGCCATCCACCACTGTGTCCAAGGTGTCCTCTTCCAGGTCTTGTGGTTGTGGACAATCCTTCTCTATCCTCTGGTTGGTTCCTTTGGAAGCCAAGGTTTCTGAGGTGTACAGGTTACATATCAGTTTTTGCAAGCAGTCAAAAACTTTATGTTCTTAGTTTATTTAACTTTGACTGTGCCTTGTACAAATTTGTTGTCTACTGCTTTTGGCAATTTACCTTTAGAGGTCACAACTGGGTTAATTATAGTAATCTTCCTTGTACAAGATGTTAAGGTTGGATTACCTTGTATTGATGAAGAGTTTTGTGGCTTTCTACTCCTCTGGGTGGCTATTGGTGTCCACTTCTTTGCTGTGATCAGGCCTTCACTGTGCCTCTTTCCTTTGCCCTTGCTGCCCTCTGGTTCTGAGGGTGTCACTGGTTTGTTGGCCTGTGACTGGATCCCAAGTGGTATGAAGTTTTCTTCCACTGAATCAAAACAGGAAAAAAGAGGGCTTAATTTCAGTTAAGACTTCTTGAACTGCTGTTTGCACATCTAAGAATGGCCTCTGGGCTTGTATATTACTACAATGTGCCCTTGTACAATGACAGTGTAATTGAATTAACAATTCCACGTCAGAAATAAAGCTTACAGATATTTGGTATGCTGTCTCTATACCAATATCTTACAGATAACTTGTAATTAGCAAGTATAATCTGTCAAAAAGTGGTATATAAGAGGGTAATTGAATGAACAATATGCCCAACCACGCCTCAACTGCTGGTTTATCAGTAAGAGGTGTCTTAATTTATTTAAAAAATAAGACTGTATTAATGGCTTAAAGGTGTTTTTATATGTAAAACATGCCAAAAATACGGGTCTTGTGGTTATTGGCCACGTGACAAATATTCTTATAATAAGAATATAATATGGTGTATACACCAATTAATAAGAAAAATAAATAAGATATATATATTTCTAAGAAAATTATGCCTGAAAATGATAAAGCAATTGTCAGAAATAAAGAATATAAGAGAAAAAACTCACTTGTAATGGTCCAAATAAGCTAAAACATGGCCAGGCCCCCAAAATGTCCGGCTGAGTCTATGATAAAAAGGTAATAAGACTAGTTACAATTTTTAACTATGACTGTGACATGGTACAATTTAATAAAAAAGGTTTGATAATAAAGAGTAAGGGTTTTAAGTTGAATATTAAGGGCTTTACTATTATGAAATAGTGGTGGTGAGCTCTGTTGAAAGCCCTGGGTGCAGCTTTACCTGTTGGATGACAATAAGGGAGACTACAATAATTAATATTATAATTATACCTGGTTATATTCCAAGAGTATATCTGTTTTTGACAGTTGTACTACATAGGAATGTAAGAGCAGGATAATGAAAGCATTTCTGGCTGTGAAAAGCCTCCTTTTTATCCTGAAATGGGGTGGAAAGGCTGTTAGACCTTTCCACAGAGAGGAAGTGAAGATTTTTTCACTCTCTGAGACAGGCTTGTGGTTTTCAAGGACATTTATAGCCTGTATTGGGCTCAGATGGGGTTTTGAAACCACATCTGGTCAGTTTTCACCAATATAGGGTGAACATTTTCATCTGGGAACCACATAGCCCTCTTCTGACATGTATGACGCATAGAATTCTGTAAAGAAACTGTATGGGACCCCAGTATTGACTGAATTATGAGGTATTGAAGTATAAACATGCTTCTTTGTCTGTTTTACACCTCATAATCATGGTTATGGGATATTATCCCATGGTAAGACTGTATTGAACAAAATGTGGGATTTTGACCTTAAAACAGCCATAACTTTGTCAGTTCTTGAGATATCAACATCAAAATGGGTTCAGTGTGTAGCCCTGTATGTGATATACACGATGGTACTTTATTAAATATGGTTATGATTCAATATGAAAAAGGTATCCTATGTACAAGATATTTTGTACATATGCGTGTTTTGGGCAAAAGCTGTATTGGGCTTGTTTGCCCCTTAACTTTTGTTCTAGTTGAGATATGAGGTAATGGATAACACCATCAGATAGGCCTGATTGTGCTCTTTCCAAAAAAGAACCCACTTTAGGTATCTCACACTAAAACTGTAGAAGGTAGTTGAGAGGTGAATGTTTTGTTCACCCTTATTTGGCCTGAATTTGACCATAACTTCTGTAATACTGGTGCTAGCTCAGTTTGGCTGGTACCATTGGATAGCCCTGACTTAGAGCTTTATTATGCATACCCATTTGATGGGGTTAAGCCTCTTACTCTGTATTTCAGATGAGAGGTGAAAATTAAGGTTTATGCTCAGCAATGACTTTGAAAATAAATAACTTTGTTATTATTTGTCCTATGATGATGGGACTTGTATATTTGGAAAGGAGCGGGTTTCCTCTCTCTTTATATACCTTTTGAGCTAATTTGGCTCAGCTCCATGTTTTGGTGGTACCTTGGCTATACAATTGGTTTATGCTATTTTGACTGTCATGCTTGTGCTCTGGTTTTGATTCACAAGCTGACATTAGACTTGGTTTTAAAGGACTGACTCATCCAACTGAAGGGGTTATTTGTTTCACAGACTCAGATTGGGGAGGAGCTAAAGAAAATAGATCCTTCTCAGGATTAATCATTTACTACTAGGGCACTATTAGTTGGAAGTCTCAAAAACAATGTGTGGTTTCTCTTTCATCTGCCAAAGCCAAGTATAATTCTCTCAGCAGCTACTGTGAAGAAAGTGAACGGATTTGTCAAATTATTTTTGAAGCTACCAATGAAAGAATTACCTCTATTATTTTCTCTGAAAATCAAAGTTCAATAGCTCTTTCCTCAAATAGTATTTATCACCACAGCACACGACACATAGATTTCAGGATTAACTTTGTGTGCTCACCCATTGAAGATAAAAATATCTTTTAAAATAAATCCTGAATCAATTACTGTTAGCTGACTTAATCACTAAGAATTTACCATTTTCTAAATCCCAAAACCTCATCAAGACAATTTTTGGTCAAGAAATTCTGTACAAGTTGACAGGTATGGGGGAGTAAAATAATTGATTACTCCATGATATGAATTTACCCATGGAATATTCTTTAGCTATTGCAAACTACTATTCAATAAGCTTAGCTTGTGATTACCTACCAGATTGGTACCCCTATAGTTCATTTGTACCCCAACCCCAAAACCGCTGGGGTTGTTCATCTCAAATAGACCATGTCTCTTGTTCCATCCTTGTTCCCCATATTGTTTTTTCCTTTCTCCTGTTTCCAGGTTTTCTGCAACTCTCCTGTCCATGATACTCCTTTGGCTCAAGACTTACATCTTTGTTGCCCATATTAGGTCTTTACATTGTCAATTTGTCTCCCTCAGCTATTGCAATTAATATCATGTTTTGTTCCTTTCTTCCTTTTCCAGGTTTTCTGCAGCTCTCCTGTCCCTGATATTCCTTTGAGTCAAGAGTTACATCTTTGCTTCCCATCTTAGGTCTTTACCTTGTGAGCTTGTCTCCCTCCTTTATACCAATTAATATCCTGTTTTGTTCCTTTCTCCCTTGTCCAAGTTTGCTGCAACTTTCCTGTCCCTGATACTCCTTTGGCTCAAGTCTTATGTCTCTGTTTCCTAGAAACCTAGAATAAGTTTTATTAAGAGAATTCAGAATGAATTAAAATAAAAACCTAAAATAATTTTATGAAAAATAGTTAAAAACCTCCTCTATCCCCTACCACATCAAATTAAGAAGATTTATCAATGGATAGTTCAACTTCAGAAGGAAATATGCTATGTAGAATGTTGGAACAAGTTTTGAATATACTAAAAGATAGGGATCAAGAACCAACACAAGCAATAGAGCCTCTGGATCTTTCCCATTTATGTTTTACAGGGAACCCAGCAGAGCTGGGCCCCTTTTATATGCAATCAATGATTATTTGCCTTTGGTATCTTCCAGCTTTGCATCAGAAAAATGCAAAATTTATTGGGTAGCCCTCCATTTTTGCTATGATTCTTTGAGAAAAGCTACAACAACCACTCATCCACCTTTGTATGATTGGTGGTTATCAATATTACAAGAAAACACACCTTGCCAACACCTACCCTTTGAGTCCAATTTTCTCCCATCTAACCCCTAAATTCTTCCTAGTCTCCTCTCTCTACCTGCTTTTCTTGACCACTTGACCAATAAATTTAGTGATACGTTTGCCTAAGATAATGCTAAGTGAGCCCTTTCTTCGTGAAAACAAGGGTCCAGAACTGTGGGTGACCAAAAAGTACAATTTAGCTCACTGGAAGGTTCAGTAGATTTTTCTAATGAGAGTAATTGTAACCTGTATTGAAAAGGTTTAAGTTTCAAAATACTCAATATTGCATATTGACAAGATGATTTCTTCTTGTGTGACAATTTAGACACCATAAAAAAAGTGGCAGTCAGATGTTCCCAGATTCAGGATTGCCTTTCTGACTTATATGCAGCTCATTTCAATAAACCAAACACATCTCATCAACCACACCCCCACTCTTCTTCTCCAACTATGCAACAAGTGGAAAAACCTATGTTCAGAACCCCAGTAATGATTCCAGATACCTCTTCTCCTTTGGATCTTGATGCAGTGACTAGGGCATTCCAGCCAGCATCATTATTTAGAAGGTTATGTCTCACACATAAAATTTGTTGTGACTGCTTACACCTTATACCCCATCACACAAGATTGGACCCAACCACATATGCCCCAATCCTAAGGCTTCTGAAAAAGAGCATGGTACATTTCTTCATTCCAAGCCTACCAAGGTCTCAGTGGAAGCAGTTGATGAAGAAATCCCAGTCATTGCAGATGAGGAAATTCCCTTCAAAGCTTCCAGAGACTTGCCTTTAGGATTTTCTTCTTTGTCTTTGAAGGACAGTCATTCCCTCCAAATCCTGGCTATGCAGGAAGCTTTGGAATTGAAAAATCCAGAGGTAACATTACATGTCTTTTTGGTTCAAAGCTTGGTAACACCAATTGATTCTGCTTTCCTGGTGCTCCAATTTGGTTTTTAAATAAATGATTGAGCCATTGAGGGGCTGTAATTAATAGATTCAGGAGCCGCTGGGTCATTTATTAGCAGGATATTTGCCAAAAAAAATCCTTACCCTTTCAAAGTCAACCTATGGCACTTCAGGTGCAGGGGTACAATGGCAACAGAGGCAAAGACCTCACCCATTACTGGAATGGTGCTTTCTCCCTTGAAGAATAACAGGGAAAACCATTTCATTTGGTGATTCAGGTGAATGTCACAAACATTGGCCAGGTTGACATTATTCTTAAAATGCTGTGGTTATGGAGGGCAAATGCATGGGTAGGGGAAGGACATTTTCAATGATTATTGATAAACAGGTATTTATAGGTGTGCTCCATGTTCCTGTTGCTAACAATGAGCCTAGCATAGTGGACCTTCTCCCCATTTTGGTGGTTGATACTGCATTCTTACAGGTAGCGTTTGCCAATAACTACCTGCCATCTTTTCTTCTCCCTTATCCTCTATGGTTCACAATGAGGGGAATCAAATCCCAATTCTACCTAATAGACCAGGGTTTTATTGTAGCATTTGTTTAAAGCCAAATTGTATTTCCCCATTTGGGGTATTGTACCAGTTTAGTAGTGTTGGTATCTGGTAAAACCACTGCAAGTCAGCAGTTTTTCTCAGACACAATCCATCATTGCAATCTAAACAGACATCAGATGACTGATTATGGTCATCTCTATTCAATGGCTGAAGGCAAATCTGTAAGAATGCCATCTCCTTGTTCTCTATAAATAAATCTTACTTTCCATATCTACCTAACCATCATTGCCTGAAATCTTTGTACTCATCCTTTCTTCATTTAATATTACTCTTATTTTTATCTCTCCTGTTACATGTTGTGGTCAGAACTCTCAAAAGGTTTGTAATATTTTTATCAACCAACTCATTCATTATGTGTCCTGTTACTAGTTTTACATCAATGGATTACCCTGTCATTTCTCAGTCTCATTTACTAAGCTATCATTCTTGTACTATCCTTTAGGTATTTGTAGAATTCCCTATGTCTCCACTAATCTAATGTTACTGAAATAGACCTTTAATTTATATGTTGAATTTAACAAGTAGGACAGAAAAACTACAGTTACAATCATACCTTGATGAATTATTAAAGAAAGGTTTTATATGTGTTTCCTCCTCCCATGCTGAAGCTCCTATTTTTTTTGTTAAAACTCCAGGGAAGGACAATTGTCCATGTGTTGGTTACTGCTAGTTGAATGTGGTGACAATATGAGATAGCTACCCTATTCCTCACTTAATTCTACCGTTAGACAACCTTAAAGGATGCAAACATTTGGCTAAATTGGATTTGAAGTCAGCATTTAATCTCATAAGGGTGTCACCCAAGAGTGCTCCCTTAACAGTGTTCTGGACCCCTTGGGGCCTTTTTGAGTACCTTGTCATTCCCTGTGGGCTGGCCAATGCCCCAGCCACGTTCCAATGGTTCATCAAACATATACTTGAGGAATATCTGGATGTTTTTTGCTTTGTGTATCTTGATGACTTCCCCATCTTTTCCAAGAAACATGACAAACACCAATCCCATCTTATAAAGGTTTTTGCAAAGCTAAGTGAGAACAAGCTATCTCTCTCAATGCAGAAATGTGTTTTCTTTAAGCAAGAAGTCATATTTCTAGGTGTTAAGTTCTCTACCACAGGCCTAAGCATGAAACCTGCCAAGCCATCTATGATCACCACATGGCCCTTTCCAACCAACCTCCAATCATTATTCCAGTTCCTGGGGCTTTGCAATTTCTATCAACAATTTATCAAGGATTATTCTAGTAATTCCCAGCGTCTGCCATATTTTACAAAAAATGGGGCAGACATAGTTTCTGGGTTGAATTAATTCATAGTTAAAATTTCTTTTTGACAAATCATTACTTCCTTTTTTAAGGCTCCCCTTCTTCATCATTTCAATTTCAGCTTTCCATGTGTCATCCAGGTCAATTTCTCAGATTTTGCTATGGCAGGAAAATTGTGTCAATACAGCAGTTCTAACAGGTTGCATCCAGTGTGTTATTACTCTTGAAAATAGACACTTGCTGAAAGGGCATGGAAGGTAAAGTCCCAGGAGCTGGGGGCTATTATGATATTATTCCAGGATTGAAAGGCATATTTAGTAGGGGCCCCACACCCTGTGACCATTTTTTCTGATCATAATAATTTGCATTAATTTATGACCTCTGTTTCTCTTTCCCCTTGACAGGCTAGATGGGCTGTGTTGCTGTCCCCTTTTCTCCTTTGGCATAGCCCACACTGCTGGATGAGCCAATCCGGCTGACCCCCCTAGCCAAAAAGTCAATTATATTCCTGATTTAGACACAACTGGTGCTCCCAATCTCCAAATGATTAACCCACCTGAGGCCTCCAGCCCGCCCCCTGGCTCAATTTCTCTAGGGACATTTGACACGTCCTTAATGTCTCTTTTTTGACCTCATCCACTTTTTTTTCGCTAGCTCTACAGAGCTGGCCCGTCTCCTTTGACTCAGAACAGGTTTTGAGCCCACCTGCCAAGATTTTTGGTGGGATGCCCAAGGTTTTTTATGGCACCAGGGGCTATTTTTTGTGCCACCAACTGGTAGACAGTTGTTTTTTGAAACTTTTCATTCTTCACCAATGGGAGCGCATTAATGCTTGGCACAAATGCTTTTGGGTATTGCTTGGACCTTTTTATGGCCAGGTTTGCAATGAGAGCTTTCAGATTTTATCTAAACTTTTGACTTGTTTCAATGAGCCAAGGCTTCATGAAAGGCACCTTCTGGGTTTTTACAAAGTCTTTCAGTACCTTCCCAGCTGTTGAGCTCCATTGGGATGAATTTTATTGTCAAGCTTCCCAATGCTTGTGTTTTTGATGCTATTCTGGTTAAAGTGGATTTGTATACAAAGGGGGCTCATCGGGTCCCTTTTAATGAGGCCAGGGATGATCCTAAACTAGCTACAATCTTTATTGATTGATTTATCAGGCATCATAGTTTTTGCCAAAAAATCATAACTGACAGAGGTTCTTTGTTTGTCAGTACCTTCTGGAAACTCATCTGTAAGAGCAATTTCAATTGGAATTAATTTAGCAAAGTACTGCAGGCAATTAATATGAAAAATAGTCTTCAGAAAGATTATTACAGAGAAAACATTCTCAAAAGTGACCAGAGTGAATTTGGAAACAAAGTGACAAAGCTAACAGTGATGGAAGATGCTTTCATTCACTTATGGGGTGGTTCAGGGGTAAAAATGATTATAAGAGTTACAAAAATTATTATAATGACTTATTCACGTGGTTAGAAGGTTTAAAATGATTAAAAAAGGGTGGTTGGAATATTTTATTAATTGGTTGAACAGTGCTTAAACTGATTATAAAAGGAAAAGATTCTAACATGAAGAGAAAAGTGGGGCAAAGGAGCCATTCTTTTATAACCACCAATCTTCTTACTGCAAAAGTAAAATCTACTCTTTCCAGTTGTGGAAAACACTCTGACAACAGAAAATCCAGCTATGGCATCATTGAACCCTGGTTTAGACCAAAAAAGGGCTGGTTTTAGCCATTTTGAACCCTTAAATCAGCCATTGCTACAGTAATACCTGATTTTAACCCTTCAAAACACGTCAGAATGTGTGTAAGAGATGTAGAAACCAGTTAAAGCTGTTTTGAATAAGATATTTTTAGCTTAAGGGTAGCTTTACCCTTTTGGCAACAGTCAAAACTGCCCTGGTTGGTATCAAAACCTCATCATCAATTGAGACACAGACCCTGTGACTTTATTCCAGGCTAAAAGGGATGAACTTTTGTGTTGATTTTGACATCTCAGGCCCTTCAGCAAGGAATTTGGGGGTCTAGCTCCCCCTTTGAGCTAAGATTCCTTTCCCCCCCAGAATTAATCTTTCCAATTTATTTTTTCTTGAATTCTTCATCATTTATTATAGTTACAATTTACATATGTAATTAAATTGACTTTTTAAAGTACACACTGTAATAATTGATACCTCATATGTAAATCAAAGTTCACTTATGTGATACATGCACACATTTTGACATTTCAATTGAAAATACTTTGATTCCTCATAACTTCTAAACTACACACAGCAACTCAACTCAACACAAAGATCAATGGTTAACACCACATTTGATGTGAATTAAATTTAGGTTTTGAGGATTTGCAACTTTTGTACAGAAAATACTAAAAACCTCATTTAAGCTTATTTAGAGTTGAGTTACAGAAACTTTACCCAGAGGTGACCCCACCTTATTTTTTATGAGTCCAATGGTGAAATTATTTTCATATGTTTATGTGTTGGATACAAAGTTTTGATAATTTTTATTTAAACCTTTTCCAAAAATATTTTAATTTTAGTAATTTTGTTAAAAATTCATTTTTACTTGATTTTTTCAAGTAAAAATGTGTTTTATTAATTTTAATTTTCAATGTAATTTTATTTTTGAATTGTACTTAAGATTTAATTTTTGTGTATAAATTTGTATTTATATTTCAAATTTTGCTTTGATAATATAACTAAATTTATTCTATTCATAATTGTATTTTGGTTTTATTCTTTGTAGTCTTTTGGGTAAATGAAAATATCTCTAAGGCTCACATTCCCTCCCCCCAAAAAAGTAGATTGCTTTGTAATATTGTTATTTCTAGTGTATCTGAAACTTCTGAGAAGTTTGGTAGCTTCAGGTATGTCTATTTCTGCTAACCATTAATCTTCAAAAGTTGGGTCACTGTACCTCACAAGGTATTCCCTTACTTTCTTAGTCCTCAATTTCCTTTCTTTGAGTACTTTGGTAATTCTCTTAGTAACAGGTTATTCAACAGGAGTTATATGCTGGGGAACCCTTTTGCTTAAAGGGAATTTCTCACCATCACCAGATTTATAAGGCTTTATTAAGCTTACTGGAAATGTAGGATGCTTATTACTAAGCTCCTCAGATAGTTCTACTTCTACAGCATTTTCTCCATGGAGGGCCTTAATAACAAAAGGTCCTCCAAAGGAGTCTTTGAGCTTTTTGCATCCTTTTATTTGATTGAAGTTAGTGGTAGATACAAGTACTAAATCTCCCACTTTGAAGTCTGGGGTTGCATGTGATTTGTCCCACTTGTCTTTGGAATATGCGAATGAGTCTTCCATGCACCTTCCTGCATGTTTCCTAGCTTTCTACAAAATTCCTTTGAAGCTAGCAGCTGTGGGATTTAACTCAACCAAATTCTTCCTCAAGGAATCTTAGGGTAATATGGGATTCAATCCTTTCTCTAGGACAGCAGGAGTCTGATTGGTACTGGAATGAATGGAAGTTTTTTATTCCAATTCCATTTCAGGTAAAAGGGTGCACCAATAATTGTTTAATCTATCACAATCTTTAAGTTGAAGACCATATGCACAAAATCTTCTCACCATATCTTCCAATGTTTGGATCATTCTTTCAGCCAGACCATCAGTTTGTGGGTGGTAGGCTGTAGAGAAGGACAAATTTGTTCCAAATAATTGTTAAAGATTTGTCCATAGCACTGAGGTGAATTTGGAATCTCTTTCACTAATGATATTTGTGAATATCCCAGTCCATTATATTACTATATTCCATATCAGAAGAGCTGTATCCATGGCTGTATCATCCTTGTGACATGGTAGAAAGATTGGAGTTTCACTAAATCTGTCAAAAATCACTAGGCATGCATTATAACTTCTATCACCTCCTGGTGGTAGGCCAGCTACCCAATACATATTGACAATTTCGCAAGGTCTGCTGGGCTATTTAATCTTGATCATATCTCCCAGTCTTTTGCCAGTGTATTTATTTGCCCTTTGACATCTGTCACAGGTTTTTAAATACTCTGCAACATCTTTCTTCCACATTGGCCACCATATACAGGTTTTTATCTTCTCTCTTTTGCTGTCTTGAAAAAGATGTCCTGAGAAGGGGCTGTCATAGCATTCTTTTAGTACAAGATTGATTAAGTATCTGTCCACAACTGTCATGACACATGTATTCTTAGTTCTGTGGTAAATTATACCATCCAGTAAGTGAACTCTTCCTTCATCATATGATTTTTTCCATATTTCATCTGAGGCATGTATCAAAAGATTTTCTTTACAGTCTTTAGTAATTAATTTGCATAAGATGCTACAATTCTTATCCTTAGTGTAACTGTTCCTTACTTATTAAAAAAAGTGGTTTTCAGATCTGTAACACTGATTCCTTCTATTGGTATCCCTGGGGAAGCTTCTTTTGGAGCACAAGCAGGATTATCAATATTATTTTGTAATGGCCATCTCCTCAGTCCATCTGAAGTTTCATTAATATTCCCATCTTTGTGGACAATAGTCATATTACCTCTATACTCCTGTATGGCCATTTGCCATCTGATCATGTGCCTGGTAGGTGTTTTCATGTTTAAAAGTGATTTAACAGCAGTAAAATATGTCTTAGCTTCAAAGACACATCCTTTCAGGAAGTAATTGAGCTTTTTTAAGGCCCAGACAAGGCAAAAACACTCCATCTGACTTGCCCCATATCTAGCTTCAGTTGGTTTGAATTTTTTTGATATGAAACATATGGGTCCTTCCACAAGCTCATCATTTATAATCTGGACCTGATGAAGTGCAGCACCTAACCCATCCCCTGATGCATCAATATAAAGCTTAAAGGGAAGCTTAAAGTCTGGCATCAGCAAGAGTGGAGCAGTGGTAAAGGCTTGTATTAAAGATTCAAAGGCTGTGACTCTGTCAACAGTCATTTCAAAGACCATGTCCTTGTCACACAATTTATCAAGAGGTCTTGCTATGGATGAAAAATCTTTAATATGCTGTCTGTAATATCCTGCAAACCCCAAAAATTACTGAATTTTCTTTTTGTTCTGAGGCATAAGTTTCAGTAGTACTTCTGAAACTTTGTTTTTGTCAGTTCCAACGGATAAACCAGATACTACATGTCCCAGTGCTTTGAGTTCCTTGAATTAAAAATGACATTTCTTTAAAGAGATTTTCATGTTTACAGATTGGATTTTGCTGAAAACTCTGGATAATCTGTATATATGTTCTTCTTAAGTTATGGAACAGAAAATAATGTCATCAATGTAAATGATTAACCATCCTTCTGAAAGTTCTTCAGGGAAGATTTTATTTATCATTCTTTGAAAGTGTGAAGGTGAATTCTTGATACCACAAAAGGCAATCTCAAATATTAATACATTCCACAATGAACAACAATTCTCAATTATTTTCTTGCCCTTGGTGTCACCACATTCTGATCAAATCCTTTAAGGGCATCCATAGTGCTGATATACTCTTCTTGAGATATTTGGGTAAGGGAAACTTAAATTTTTGGTATTGGGTACCTATTGGGGACAGTGTAAGTGTTCAGAGCTCTAAAGTCTCCAACCATCCTAGATTTTCCATTATGCCATGCCACTATGACTGGTGTAGTTATTTACACTTCCTCATTGTGGCAAACCTTTCTTATTACACAAAGGTCTAGAGGTTCTTTGATATGGATTTCCAGAGCTTCTCTTGATTTAGGACTTGCTGGATATGCAGGTCTTCTCAAAAGTGGTGGGTAAGTTCTTCCAATATTAAGGATAATGTCAACTTTATGACCAACAATTTCTGCTAGTGTTTCTTTATCTGATGCAAAAGCTTCTTTGTGGTCATATAAAAGAGAAGAAATTTCACTTCCCTGTTTATCAGTGAGATGAAGACTTATTTCTGCTTCATTTAGCTTTTCAGATTTGATTTTTTCTAACTTCAAGTTGACTGATGAAACTCTATTTATTGTAATTTGTATCTGAAAGGGTAAGAAGGCAAATTTTCAATGCTTATTGTCTCCAATAGTAAACTATCTGTCTTTGTTGTTATGTAAGTCTATTCCATACATGATGAAATAGTCATTTCCCAATATAAAATGGGTACTAGAGCAATTTTCCATAACAACAGATTCAACAGTTATTCTTAAATTTCCATTTATGGGTGGAAATTTAAAATATGCTCAATTCTTTCATTGAATTACTTGCACTATTACATTTTATGCCATAAATTGGCTAAAATTGATCTTCAGAATTGGTACACAATTCTTGAGAAAAGATTTTCCAACACAAGAGCAGAAGGCTCCTGGGTCAGGTAACAGTTTAGTGGGTTTTTTGTCAACTACCACTTCTGTTATACAGGAGTTACCAGCTGTATAACCCTTTCCCCTGTTTGGTTTGGTTTTCATTAGTTGTGCATCTTGAATTTTTGATAAATCAGGTTGACCATTGCTCAATTGTGGCAAATCGGAATAAGATTCCATAATTTCAAATTTGGCATTGATATCTTCTATATCTTTTGAAGATTCAGAGAATATTGATGATTTATCATCCAAACTATCTTCAATTATGTCAGAATGAGTCTATGATAAAGAAGTAATAAGGCTATTTACAGCTTAAAATATGCCTGTGACACAGATAAAAATATTAAAAAGGGCTTTACTAATGAGAATTAGTGGTGGCGAGCCCTGTTGAAAGCCCTGGGTGCAGCTTTATCTGTTGGATTACAATAATAAAAGACTAAAATACTAAAGCTTATAGTATAACCTGATTATTCTCCAAGAGTATAGCTTTTTTTGACAGTTTTACTACTTAGGAATTCAAGAGAAGGATGGGGATTCCTGTTCTGGCAGTGAGAAGGCCTCTTTTTATCCTGAAATGGGGTGAAAAGGCTGCTAGACCTTTTCATGTGAAGGAATGAAGATTTTTTACTCTCCAGGACAGGCTTGTGGTTTGCAAAAGGACTTTATAGCCTTTATTGGGCTCAGATGTGGTTTTGAAACCACATCTGGGCAGTTTTCACTAATACAGGGTGAAGAATTTCATCTGGGGACCACACAGCCTGATTCTGATGTGTATGATGCGTAGAATGCTGTACAGAACCTGTATGGGACCCCAGTATTGAATGAACTATGAGGTATAGAAGTAAAAACAAGCTTCTTTGTCTTTTTTACACCTAATAATCATGGTTATGGCATATTATCCCATGGTAAGGTTGTATTGGCCAAACTGTGGGATTTTGACCTTAAAACAGCTATAGCTTTGTATGTTTTTGAGATATCAACCTCAAAATTGGTTCAGTGTGCAATCCTGTATGTGTTCTACACAATGGTACCTCATTTGGTATGGTTATCATTGAATATGGCAAAGTTATCCCATGTACAAGTTTTTTTTACATATGCGTGTTTGTAGGCAAAAATCTTTATTGGGCTTGTTTGCCTTGAAGCTTTTGTTCTATATGAGATATGGGAAAATGAATGGCACCATCAGATAGCCCTTATTGTTCTCTTTCCAAAAAGACCCCACTTTAGGTATCTCACACTAAAGCTGTAGAAGCTACATGGGAGGTGAATATTTTATTCACCCTTATTTGGCCTGAATTTGGCCATACCTTTTGTAGTAATGGTGCTATCTCAGTTTATCTGGTACTATTATATAGCCCTCACTTAGAGCTTTATTTTAAATACCCATTCAATGGGGTTAAGCCTCTTACTCTGTATTTCAGATGAGAGGTGAAAATTAAGGTTTATGCTCAGCAGAAACTTTGAGCAGCAATAACTTTATTATTCTTTGTCCTATGGTGATGGGAGTTGTATATTTTGAAAGGAGTGAGTTTCCCCTTTCCTGTGACACTTTTTGAGCTGATTTGGCCCAGCTCGATGTTTTGGTGGTATCTTGGCTATACCATTGATTTATGGTGTTTGGCTGTTATGCTTGTGCTCTGGTCTGAGTCACAGGCTGACATACCCTCCCTCTAAAAAAGGCTCATCACTGATGAGACTTTTCAGTCCTCCTAGAGGCCCTGAATCTCCTTAAAAGAAAGTTCCCATCTGGTATGGCATCTTCTGCCAACCATTTGTCTTTATCAGCTGTCTGGTTCTTGAATCTGACTAAGTACTGTGTCTGATCCTTACCATTAAGTCTGATCTTCCTGGCCTTGATTATTTTCTTCATTGGTCCAGGGAAATCTTCCACTTCCAATATTTCTGGTGGTGTGGGTTTCTTCTTCCTGGAGGGTAATTTATCCTCCTCAGTCTGGAAGTATGGTTTGACTAAACTCACTGGAAATACTGGGTGTTTCCAGGAAAATTCCTCTGTGAGTTTGACTTCCACTGCATTTTTCCCTATTAATTTAGTGATAGTGAAGGGCCCTACAAATGAGTCTCTCATTTTCTTGGATCCTTTAAGATTATTAAAGTTTAGTGTAGACACTAGCACTTGGTCCCCTTCTTTAAACTCAGGTTCCATGTGTAATTTGTCCCAGCTCTGCTTGTTATATTCTTTTGCCTAAGCTATGCATTTGGAGGCTGTGTAAAAAGCTCTCTTCCACATTTCATGGAAAGCTTTGGCTGTGGGGTGAATGGTCATAAAGTCTTTCTTCAAGTGATCCACAGGCAATAGGGGATTCCACTGTTTTTCCACCAGTGCAGGTGTTTTTCCTGTGGTATATTGCTGACTTGTGTTATAAGACAGTTGAACTGCTGGTTGAAGGGTAACCCAGTCATGGGTGTATCCTTCATGATCCTTGTATTCCATGCCATAGGCACAGAATCTTCTAAGGATGTCCTCCATTGTCTGGATCATCCTCTCAGCTAATCCATTTCTTTGTGGATGGTAAGCTGTAGAAAAAGCAAGTTTAGTACCCAGCATGTAATAGAGGTTAGTCCAAAATTCAGATGTGAACTTTGGGTCTCTATCACTGATTATGATTTTAGGGACTCCACAGGTGGATATGATGTTGGTCCAGAATAACAGAGCAGTATCCATGGCTTTATACTCCTTGTGACATGGTAGGTATCTCATACTCTCTCTGAACCTATAAAATATGATTAAGCAGGAATTGAAGTTTTCCTTGCCTCCTGGAACAAGTCCTGTAACCCAGTCCGTGTTGATGGTTTCCCATGGGTGCTTAGGTTCTTCTATGTGTTGAAGTAACCCATACTTCTTCCCATGTTTCCTATTTGCCTTCTGGCATCTTTCACAAGTGTTTATGTATTCACTCAACTCTTGTTCCCATTTGGACCACCAAGCAGTGCTTGCTACTCTTTCTTTGGTCCTGTATTGACTAATGTGTCCCATATAGGGGAAATAATTGCATTCCTGCAGGATCAAAGATATATGGTCTCTGTCTATTATGGTGAGTGCTCTGGTGTGCTTCTCTACATGGTAAAGCAGGACATCCATAAGCAAGAATTGATTTTCCTTATAGTCCCTCAACCAGGGTTCCTCTAACTTGGATTCCAGTTCTGGGCTCCTTTACTTTTTGTTGAAGGAGTTGTAACAATATGCCACATTGTTTGTGTTTGGCATATGTCTTCATCACTGCATTTAAGAATTCATTATGCAGCTCTGAGGAGCTTATTCCCAATATGGGAGTTTCTGTTCCTTCTGAGTTGGTGTTTCCACTGTCTGGAGTACCACCTTCTGGTGCCCACTCAGAAAATCTGAAGTTTTTCTTCCTGTCTATTTCCATGAAATGGATAGAAATTTTGGCTGCTACTTAAGGGTCATAAGCTGGGTTGCTTTTGACATTATCCAGCGGTCATCTTAATTGGTATTACGTTTACCTTCTTTGTATATGATGGTCATATTCCCTCTATACTCCTGGATGGCTATTTGCCATCTCAGCATGTGTCTATTGGTAGTCTTCATTTTCAGTAAAGACTTCAAGGCTGTACAGTCTGTGTAGACTTCAAAGACTGCACCCTTCAAATAATAATTGAGTTTCTATAGATCCCAGACTAGGCATAGACATTCTGTCTGGGTGACCCCATACCTGGCTTCTGAATCTTTCAGCTGCCTAGAGATTTGACATATTACTCCCTCTCTTGGTTCCCCATTCACAATTTGTCTCTGGTGAAGGGCTGCTCCTAAGCCTTGGCTACAGGTTGCATCTATGTATAACGTGAATGGTAGTTCAAAGTCAGGCAAGATGAGCACAGGTGCATTTGTGAGCTCCTATTTGATCCTCTCATATGCATCTCTTGTTTCCTTGGTAATTTCAAAAAATACATCTGTTGAACATAACTTGTATAAACTACTAGACATGTGGGAAAATGTTTTGATGTGGTTTCTATAGTAGCTAGAAATTCCAAGGAAAGATTGCATCTCTTTGATGTTTCTTGGTACTGGTTTTTGCAGTACTGCTTCCACTTTGTTCTGGTTAATTGCCAGACTAGGACCTGAGACTTTATGTCCTAGAGATAGTAGCTCTTTTTGGCCAAAATTGCACTTTTTAAGTGAAATTTTCAGATTTCTAGGTATGCATTTACTAAAGAACTCTGTCTATGTATTTCACATGGTCTTCCTATGTCTCTGAGTATATAATTAGGTCATCAATATATACTACCATCCAGCCTTCCAATATTTCTTCTGCAAATATAGTGTCCATCAACCTTTGGAAGTGGTCTGGTGCATTCTTGATGCCAAATGGCATCCTGGTGTACTCATATATGGCTATTTGACATATGATTCTGAGTAATTTCATGGAGTTTGGTTTAACTCCATTCTGGTGGAAGCCTTACATACAATGCATTTTGGTTATGTATTTGGATTTTGCCAGTTTGTCTAAGGCATGAGGTATCCTGGGTATAGGGTACCTGTCAGCTCCGGTGTAGTTATTGAGAGCTCTTAAATCTCCACACAGCCTAGATTTGCCCTCATGCCAGGTGATTAGGACCGGAGTGGTAATTTCCATTATTTCATCGTGTCCAATCTTTCTGATGACATCCATGTCCAGGAGTTCATTGATATGCTTTTCAATTTTCTTCCTGGTTTCCAGACTTTCTGGGTAAGGAGGTCTCCTCAGCATGGGTGGATAAGGTCTTCCCAAATCCAGATATAGCTCTATATCATGGCCTATGATCCTGCCTAATGGTTCTTCACCAATGGTAAATCCTGGTATATTCTTTCTCAGAATTTTTAGTCAGCTTAGTCCCTGTTTACTGGTGAGGGTAGTTCTAAGATGTCCCTCTCTGAATTCATTCAGTAGTTCTTCCAGTAGATCTTGGGCAGCTACTTGGTATATATCAAGTGAAAATTTCTTTTCCTTGTTGGTAACAATGGTAATGTGCCTGTTTTTACTATTGTAAATGTCAATGCCATACATCCTCTGTTAATCTGTCCCCAGTAAGAACCCTTGTATGTGGGAATCATCAAGAACTACAAGCTCTGGATTGAGTCTGATATTAACCTTTTTGTGAGGTATAATTATCTCTTTGATAATTGTCCCAATGAAAGTCATCTTCCCTGAAGAACTTTTGAAGTTCTTTGCCTTGGTGGGCAAGAGCTGGTTTTCCCAATTTGGGAAATGGTTTTCCAGATAATTCCTGGCCACTATGCAGCACTGTGCTCCACTGTAAATAATCAATGGATGTTGAGCATTGTCAATACAAACAGTCATTTTTGTGGCTGTTTCATGTATATATGCCATTCCTTTGGTTGGTGTAACCAGGAATGTTTGTGCATCTTGTGTGTGTTTGCACAAGTTTTTGTTGGCAGTATCTTGTGGAATGCATGCTTCCAACTTTATGTATTGGATTTCTAGTGGAGTGTCCTCTTGGTATTCCACTAGGAATTCTTCTCTTGGGTCTTGGTCATCATCAGATTGTTCTCTGATGGCATCACCCATAGAGTCTGAGTCAGAATCCTCTTTTGGGGATTCTTCCTCTGGGACTTTCTCAATGGCATAGACTTTTATCTTTGCCTTTGGACAGTTGTTGGCATAGTGGTCTGTTGAACCACAGTTGTGGCAAGAATTTTTCTTTTTTGCTACCTCTGCCACTCTTTCTTTGGGGTTGTCTTTAAACTCCACCCTGAAAGGCTGTTTCTCTTTGAAACCACTGCTTTTATATGGGGTGTATTTCCCTATATTAGTTCTTTTCCTTAAATCTTCTAAGGTATTTGCAATGTCATCTAAAGTGCAATTGTGGTTGCATCTGAATTTTACTGCATGCTCTAGTTATCCTGGAATTTATGTCTGGAGTTTTTGATTCCTCATCTGGATGTTCATTTGAGGATCAATGGCTTTAAGTCTTTTAGACTGTCTGAGACACCACTCATATAGATCTTTGTCCACAGAGTATTTGTCATTTTCAAATGACATGGTCTTCTGCCATATCCAAGTACCATTGCTGTACTTTTGGATGAGTTGACTCTTCCACAATGGCCAGTTTCTTCTGCCATGGATCTCTTTCATTTCTGTGTACCATATACTAGCATGTCCTTTAAATGCTGTAGTAAGTCTAGCAGTAATCCAGTAGTCTGATATGCTTGGTAAATCAATAGAGTTTCCATCAATATAATCTATGATTTCCATATGATCATATTCTCCAGTTCCAGAGAATTTGGGCCAGCTGGAGGCCTCAGGAAGCTGTTTCAAGGATTCCTTGTCTGAATAAGACATATTATCTCCATCCTGGTATTGTGATAGTCATCTTGCCTTATCAATAAACATGGTATCTGGTTTGATTTCATCTTGATGATATGGATTATCCATAACATGGCCTTGTGGTTGGGGTTTCATGTTATGGTAGACATTAAACAGTTTTTTTATGTCTTGGTTCAGACAATCCCTGTCCCTTTTGCTATGGTGTTGTTCTTCAAAGACTAGATTAAGTCTTTTGTTGGTCTCTTCAGAGGCTTTTCTCAATTGAGCATGTCCCTCTTGAAGAGTTTTGACAATTTTTGCCATGGAGGCTGTTAATGTTTTCATCCTCTCATGGCTTGCTTAGAGTTCTGCAAACTGCTTTTGAGTTTGCTCAAAAAATTGGGACACTTGTAACCACAGTGCATCACTGTTTAGGTTACTCTCAGGTGTGACAACATTATAATCAATCTCAGTGGGGATAATATTTCTATTAATGGGCCTACTGATTCTAGCGTTATTTAAAACTACTTCTGGTTGTTGTGCACTTATTTCACCAAATCCAAAAGCTTCTGGATCATTGGGTCTGACTCTTTCTTGCTCTGGCTGAAGGTGGTCTTGTTTTTGCCCTTGTATCCTTGTCTGCTCCTGGAAACTTCCAGGGATTGTGAAGAGGGGTGACTCTTGGCCACTGATCTGTTGGTTTCTGAATGGTATGAAGCCACTGGAGAGCTGATTTGGCCTGCTCCTTGTGAGCCTGAAGGAATATGAGTATTCCCTGCCTGGGTCAGCTGTTCTTCTATAGCTTGGATAGTGGCTTGATTCTCCCTCATCTTGTTTGCCCTCACCTCCAGGAGTCTGAACTTCCTGGTGGGATTCCAACCCTTGGTGATTACCATAAGGTCTCTGAAGTCTATCTCTTTGAGACAGATCTTCTGGCAACTTGCTCCAAGTTCTGCCCAGTGGGATGCCAGGTTGAACCTCTTATTGTCCATGCTCCATTGAAACAAATCTTTGAGGAGTTGGTGGAGCTGAAGAACTTGATCCATATCTTTCCAGTCCTCTGGTTTGAGGTTCCTGTTGAATTGGAAAGTAAATAGCAGAGTGGGTATGATTTCCCTCAGTGTCTTGCCATCTGCCACTGTGTCCAAGGTGTCCTCTTCCAGGTCTTCTGGTTCTGGACAGACCTTCTCTGTCCTCTGGTTTGTTCCTTTGGAAGCCAAGGTTTCTGAGGTGTACAGGTGACATATCAGTTTTTGTAAGCAGTCAAAAACTTTATGTTCTTAGGGTATTTACCTTTGACTGTGCCTTGCACAAATTTGTTGTCTGCTGATTTTGTGAGTTTACCTTTGGAGGTTACAACTGGGTTAATTATATTAATCTTCCCTGTACAAGTGGTTAAGGTTGGTTTACCTTGTATTGCAGCAGATTTTTTTCGTTTTCTATTCCTCTGAGTGGCAATGGTGTCCACCTTTTTGCTGTTATAAGGCCTTCACTATGCCTCTTTCCTTTGCCCTTGCTGCCCTCTGGCTCTGAGGGTGTTACTGGTGTGTTGGCCTGTGACTGGGTCTCATGTGGTATGTAGTTTTCTACCACTGAAATAAAACAGGAAAACAGGGCTTAATGTCAGTTAAGACTTCTTAAAATGCTTTTTGCATGTCTAAGAATGGCCTCTGAGCTTTTATGTTACTAAAATATGCCCTTATATGGTGACAGTGTAATCTAATTAACAATTCCACGTCAAAAATACAGCTTTGAGATATCTGGTACACTATTTGTATGCCAGTATCTCACAGAATAACTTGTAATTATCAAGTATAATCTGATGAAAATGGTATGTAAGAGGGTAATTGAATTAACAATACACCCAACCCTGCCTCAACTGTTGGTTTTAAAGTAAGAGGTGTCCTTCTTTAATATTAAAAAGGACTGTATTAATGGCGTAAAGTGTTTTTATATGCAAAAAATGCCAAAAATAAAGGTTTTGTGGTGATTAAATTATAATCAACCAACCAAAAATATGATTGAAAAAATGAATATTGGTGGTATATAACATAAAACACTTACAAATATAGAAAAGATATTTGTTTTATATATTATTAAAAAAGAATTATGCCTAAAAAGATAAAACAATATGTCAGAAATAGAGAAAATAAGAGAAAAAACTTACTTATAAGGTTCAAAAAGGTTAAAAAACACAGCCAGGCCCCCTGTGAGCCTTGAGGTATATTTTACATACCCAAATAGGCCACAATTATCTTAAAAATAAATTTTGAATTATGCATAACTCATAAGTCATGCATATATGCAAAATTCATCATTTTTGATTTCAGAAAAGATGAATAACGTTTTATTGAGTAAGTAAATCCATGCATTTAAGGCCAGATTTGGATTCTACACAAAAATTCACCTAGGGTAGCTCCATAGAGTGAATAAGCTCAAATTAACTCTTTGAGGTGGTAAAATGGAAAATACTTCAATACCACATAAAAGATCCGTGAAAATTTTTGTTTTTCTTAATTTCACCCCAAAATAATGGGAATGTGAGGAATCCCATGTTACATATACACTAAGAATAGTGTTATGCATGTTTTGAGCACTTAATATCATGGTATTCTTATATGAACTTTTGGTACACCCAAAGTGGATATCTCACTTTAAAGCTTAAATTTCTATTTTGACGTGAAAAATAAGCAAGGGGGACAAAAGACATCAAAGAGAGCCAGGGTACCCAACTTCTGAGACCTCAGAGGCGTGGAAAGCTCCAAAGCTTGGATCCATGGCTGATCTTGGCCTGATTGGTAAACTAAAACCGTTTGGGAACTTGGTTACCATGTTACAACTACTGTAAATCTTGAGAAAATAACAAATAACCTGCTATTTTGACGTGCCAAGGAGCTAAAGAGCTACTTAGACTCCTGTAACCATGTCAATTCTTAATGATTTTCCATGGATTAACCCCAAAAGAGTAATTAAAACCCTTTTTGGACTTGTATCCATTGATCTACCTCATAGCAACCAGTGAAACACTGATATTTGCAATTCTACGTAGAAATGAGGTGAAAACTTCAAAAATTCATTATAAATACAATTCTTAATGAATCTTTATGAAGCTTTCAGGACTAATGGAGAACTGTATTATCTATGGTACAACCAAAAGGAATTACAGTTTTACTTACAGTCCATTTTTGACTATTCTACGTGAAACACTGAATCTTCAAAAATTCACAGTAATTACAACCTGTGATGAAATCGGCAATAACATTGATAACTTTGAGAAATCAATGATTATTTTGGAATAAAAGAAGATTTACAGATGTTACGTCTTTTATTCCTAACCATATTCTGGTTGGTAGTCACGTAAAAGCATCAATTAAGTAATTATGGTAATCTTACGTGACAACAGATGATGCAATCAATAATCCAAAAAGGTTTATTTTTTTCTCACTCACTAGTCTTTCAGTTTGCTCCATGGCATGTCTCTGTGAGCTGTTGTAGACTTAAAAGAGGCCTCCTCTTGCTGTTTTTTCCACATCATCATCTTATTATCATTTTAAATCATTATTACCAACAAGTAAGTATTAGTTAAAGCTATTCTTAAGTGTTTTGAATCTTTCATAATCAATCAGAAATACGTGAAATCATAGAATCCAACTATATATTGTTGTAATACTGTTATAAATTCATCTTGATCCTTAAAATCCACAATTCTACGTCAAATCTCTCTATCTTATCTTTCAATAAGTTCTTTGGAATATTAGTGAGTGATTTATATTTAATTCTTAAAGTTTTTCTTCAAGAATTACCATTATAATTATTCTTGCAAAAGATGATTATATATTAAAATAATTTTATTATTTTAATAAAAGAAGTTTTATTATTAAAATCTTCTTGTAATTGATTCTTGTAGACAATTACTTTCTCACTGTTAAAATCACTAGTAGTGTTTAACACGTGAAAGAAATAATTCTTGAATTATTTAATTGTGGTTATAATACCAGACACAGTACTGTCAATTAATAGTAATATTATCATCAGTTTCATACTCAAATCTTACATTTGGGGGCCTGGCTGTGTTTTTTGAACCTTGTACCCTTAATTAATATATTTTTAAGTTCTAAAATATATTAATTTAATAATTGTTTCTTTCATTTTGAAGTTAAAATAATTCTTATTTTTGAAATTGTTTTGGAAATCTTTTTCATTGAGGAATTTGGTCCAATTTTATACTGTTTTCACACATGGCTTTTTCACATCCAAAAACTTATAAAATTATCCTTTGAGTTACTCTGAATTAATTGTCATTCAAAATCTTAAATTTTGAGTTTTTTTTTCTTTAAAATGAATAATTTTTTCAATATTTAAAAAATATAAAACTTATAAAAAATCTTTGAAAATATTTTAAAAAGTATAAAAAATATTTTTTTTTCTTTCATAATTTTTTTGTAGTGTCTTTGATCAAATACTGTGCAGCTGGCAACAGACTCAGTAAAAGATACATCACTAGTCCAGAATCTCCAGAAGCAGAATCTGAAGACAGTATTGAGGTGCAAATTGCTAAAAGAGGCACCTTATTCAACTCAGAAAAGACTAAATTACCACCAAAAGGTGTGTATTTTATCTTATGTTTTCACCTTTTATCTTTAAATTGAGGTGAAAATGATGCATACCAGAAATGGAAGCAACTATTTAGTCCAACCAGATGGATGTGGACAAGGAAGAGGCAAGACCAAATCCAGACGTGCCAAGTCTTCCACAAGAAAGACACATTTGGAGGATGCCAGAGTTGCCCCCCATTGCCCAAGGTCTGTACCCACAGATTTTGACATGAACCCTGAGCCTGAACTGATTCATGACAATATTTCCAGGGCTGAACCATTTTCAAGTGGCAGCAATAGAAATATATCAATTCCAGTACAAAGATTGGTTCAGAGAAGCTAAAGAAGAGGAGTGGGAAATATGCCCAAGCCTTTGGCAGGGGGCCATGAACTCCTACTTACACATCAAGAGCTTTCTGGGTCAGGAGAAGAACATAGAACTTGTAGGAGTATGGAGCCCCCTGTCTTGCAAAGACAAGGGCAAAAGATAAAGAATTGGTTGAAGAACCAAAGTCTTTTATCCGTAGACCAGAAGAAAGAACTGGAAATGACTCCAGCTTTGGAGACAGAGGCCCCAGTGGCATCTACCAGTTCCAAACCAGCTGTAGAAATGCCCAAAGACAAGCCCAAAGGACCTCAGAAGAAGCAGAGAGGTCCCAAGAAACATCAAGGCAAGGGCAAAGTCAAAGCCAATTGGCACAGACCTTACCCACAGGCATACAGGATCCCCAAATTGGAGCCTTCAGCTGTTGACAGTGTGTTCAACATGGCAATAACTCTCATGGAATTCACAGCCAAGGAGCAGAAAAGAATGAAGAGAACCTTTCCACGCAAATAGATCATGTACAAAGAGGTATTAATGTAGAGATTGGTAAACTTGATTCAAAGTTAACTAAAATAACATTGGATATTAATGAATTGAAAAAATATGACAAGAAATATACTGAATGGTATGAATTGACAAATGCCAAATTTGATTCAATTATCAATGCTTGTAGCAGAATTGAGAGTACATGTCAGATTCAGAGTGATGAAATGGAAGATCTTTCTATTTTTAGAATTAATGATCAAATTAAAATTCTACAAGATCATGTCTTGAAGATAGTTGAAAATACCAATAAGTTTGCTACACATTTAGCAAAAAAGTGACAGTGAAAGGCAGAAGTTAAAGAATGAAATCATTGCAAATGTGGAACAAATTCATACAAATTATGAACCACATATGCCAAGACATTCTACACCTTTTACTGAAGAAAAACTTTCTGTTAAAGGAAGTTTTACCCCACTTTTAGGAGAAAATTCTGTCTCTGTTAAAGATATTCCCAAGTTAGAAGAATGGCCAACATTCTCTGGTGAAGGAGAATACAACCATATTGAGTTCATCAGGACTATTGATATGTTACAGGAAGACTTTAATATACCTCATGAAATCATAGTGGGTAAATTACACTCTCTGTTTACCATAACTGCAAAGAGATGGTATTACATCATGAGAATGGATCATGGGAAACATGATTGGTCTTGGTGGAAGTCTGAAGTGATTACCAAATGGGCCAGCAATTCTTGGAGGTTTAAAATGGAAAATGCTTTTGAAAGTGCCATTTTTAACTCAGAGAAACATAAACCACTTACTTGGTTCTTCAAGCAAAAAGACAGATTATCTGCTTTACACCCAGATATGTCTGACACTATGATTAATATGAAGATATTAAGAAAGTGTGGAGGAGAACTGGAACATTCTATCAAGAGCAGATGTGTAGAACCCTGTTCAACAGAGGACTACATTAATGCAATGGAAGATGTCTGTAACAACCATCCATCAGGGGTAAGGGTATTCATTCATACACCCACTCAAACACCTCAAATCAGCAAATCCAGTATCTGCATCAGCATTCAGTTTCAGCAATCTTCATTCTGAAACAGGCATACAGTTTGATACATCAATACAGCCTGTCAATACCTGTACAGATTGGATTGACCCAATACAGTTTCAATACACCAGTATGAAACTGTATGATCACTCAAATACACCACACCTCTTGTACAGGCTCTGTACAGCTGTACAGGACCTGCATTGGCGAGACTCAATTCAATCATCATTTATTCTCATAAAAATTCTTCCTCTGGATCAGGGTTGGTGATTCTCACATATACCAGCCCCTCTTTCTCCCCCCTGGGGACTTTTCCCCAGTTAATTAATTTAGTTTATTTATTATTTTATAATTATTCTTATCCTTATTTTGGGTATTATAATTATTTAATTTTAAGTTAGTCTTTGCATTTTCTTTCTTTGCCTGTACAGTATGAGTTGGGTTGCTGTGAGCCTTAGAGGTAATTTCATATATCCAAAAGACCACAAATATAAAAAATAACATATTAATATAAATAAAAGAAATTTATTTATATTATTAAAATAAAAATCAAAATATAAGTATAAAATTATATTTAAAACTAAAAATTAATTACAATTTAAAAATAAAAATACATTAAATTTTGTAAGTATAAAATTACATTTATACTTGAAAAAATTGAGTAAAAATAAAATTTTAACAAAATTGTGAAAAAATAAATAAAATTGGAAAAAAGTTAAATAAAAATTATTATAACTTCTTATCCAATAAATAAACATATAAAAATTATTTCACCATTGGATTCCTCATAAAAAATCAGGTGGGGTCACCTCTGAGTGAAATTCTTGTAACTCAACTCTAAATAAGCTTAAATTAAGTTTTTAGTATTTTCAATACAAAAGTTGAAAATCCTCAAAACTTTAATTTAATTCACACCACATGTGGTGTTAACCATCAAATTTTGTGTTAAAATTGAGGTGTTGTGTTTAGTTTAGAAGTTATGAGGAATTGAAGTATTTTCAATTGAATTCAATTGAAATGTCAAAATGTGCGCGTGTATTACATAAGTGAACTTTGATTTACATATGAGGTGTCAATTATTACTGTATTGTACTGTACAATTGAATTGAATTACATATGTAAATTATAAGTATAATACATGATGAGGAATTAAAGGAAAAATAAATTGGAAAGATTAAATTTGGGGGGGGAAAGGAACTCCAGCTCTAAGGGGGAGCTAGACCCCCAAAATCCTTGCTGACAGGCGTGGGATGTCAAAATTCACGCAAAAGTTCATCACTTTTGGCCTGGAATTGAGTTACAGGGTCTGTGGACTCAATTGATGATGAGGTTTTGATACCAACTGGGGTAGTTTTAGCTGTTGCCAAGAGGGTAAAACTACCCTTAAGATAAAACAATCATAATAAAAACAGTTTTAACTGGTTTCTACGCCTCTGACACACATTCTGACGTGGTTTGAAGGCTCTAGGCCTGGTATTGCTATAGTAATGGCTGATTTAAGGGTCTAAAATGGCTAAAAATGGCTAAAAATGGCCTAAACCAGCCCTTTTTGGTCTAAACCAGGGTTCAATGATGCCATAATTGGCTTTTCTGTTGTCAGACTGTTTTTCACGACTGACAAGAGTAAAATTTACTTTTGGAGCAAGAGAATTGGTGGCTATAAAAGAATGTCTTCTTTGCCCCACTTTTCTCTTCATGTTAGAATCTTTTCCTTTTATTAATTAGTTTAAACACTGTTAAACCAATCAATCAAAGATTCCAACCACCATTTTTAAATCATTTTAATCCTTTTAACCACTTGAAAAAATCATTATAATCATTGTTTGTAACTCTTATAATCATTTTTACCCCTGAACCACCCCAAAAGTGAATTAAAGCATCTTTCATCACTGTAAACTTTGTCACTTTGTTTCCAAATTCACTCTGGTCACTTTTGGGCGTGTTTTCTCTTTAATATTCTTTTTAAAGACTTTGTTCTTTAATTAATTGCTTGCAGTTCTTTGCTCAATTAATTCCAATTGAAATTGCTCTTGAAGAAATTTCTTTTGTAGCCTTAAAATATCTCTTGTAGAGTATTTTTTGGATAAATTTTTATTGTTGGTAAAACAATAAATTTTTATAATATTATTGTTTTATACTAATAAAGTTATAAACAATAAAATTGGCGTGTTTTCTCTTAAAAATAATATTTCTTACTATTTTTAATTGAATTTTTACCTTATACAAATTTTGAGGACAGGAAAAGTACTTGATTTTTAATCAAAGTTTCATATCCACACCTTACATTTGGGGGCCCAGCCGTGATATTTTACCTGTGACATATTTTTTTACTCTTTTTAAATCTTTTTTTCTTATATTGAAAAATTTAAAAACATATAAAAAATACTTATAATTCAAAAAAAAAAAACCCATAAAAAATAATTTTTTCATATTATAAGTGAGGCTTAAATTTTTATTTCTTTTTTGAAATATCCTTCTTTTTACTTAATTAATTGGCTTTTTCATTAATTTTAGTGTCTGACAATGTGGTAAGACAAGCAAACATTGAAACAGCCTCTACAGTAACCAGCATTATCCCTGCCAGTACTGTTAATTCTGATCATAATAGTACTGTTATTGTGACTCAAAATAATCAACCTGAACCAATATCTTCTGAATTAATTAACTTGGATATAAGTAATACACTTCAGAAAGCTAAAAATTTGGCCAATAGTAAGTTTTTGACGTAAAAATACTATTTTAAGCCTTTTTTAACCATAATTATGCCTTCAACCAGGTCAGGAGCCAGCTACAACCCCTCAAGCAGCTCCCAAAAAGGTAATAGACGTGATTATGGCAGAGGCCAATCAGGTACAGAAGGAAAAGGGTCAGTTGATGACTTCCAAACAACTAAATTGGGTCATTCTGAAGCTGATAATACTATTTTACCTTCAAAAAGAGCTGACACCGCCACAACAAGCCTCTGTGGACATATACAAAGCCAGCCACAGTGCATACAACAATGCACTTCAATTCAAGGAGTACCAGATCCTTGCAGACCTATGGAAGAATTGCATGAATTCTTACCTGACAGTAAGAAAATTCTTGGGCCATCCCAACACTTGCAAATTGCTCAATGGATGGCATCCATTGATGGAGAAGAAAAACATGATGCTTTTGACACTAGAATGGAGGAAAAACAACCCTCCACCACCCAAACCAGTGCCAAAAACAGCCCCAGTGGCCAGCAGCAGCAATTCCAACGTGAAAAAGCAGCCACAAACTCCAAACAAGGGCAAAGGGAAGGCACCAGCCCCAAAACCTTACAGTCAGGGCTACAGAATCCCAAAGATTCAGCAGGATGCCATGGAAAATGTATTTCAGATGGCCAGAACCATGATGGAATTACAGAAGAAGGAGGAAGCCAGATTAAGGTTCCAGAAATGATTTCTGACATATTTGATTCCATCCCAGAGTTGTATAATGCTATAAATGACGTGAAAAAACATCTTTCTGATAAAAATGAAACCATCTGTAACAACATTAAAACAAACAACCTGAGTCTGTGCCAAATTAATGAAACACTTATGTGTTTTGAAAAAGTTTTAAGAACAATTAAAAATTCCAATACTGATAATTCTTCTAACAATAAAATAAATGAACAATCTGCCATTATTAAAGAATTAACAGATAAATATTCTAAATTCAATATTGATGACATAATTGAAACAAGAATTAAACAAGCCATAAATATTATCAAAACAGATAACAAGAAAGTCCTTGATGACATTTCAAATTCATTTACTGAAGTAAAGACATATACCATTGCCTTGAAAAAGTGTTTTGATGCTTCACAAGAAGAAGTATCAAAATTATCAATGAAAGTGAATCAAGTTACTGCTGATAATACAAGACAAACAGAGTTATGGCAAGAACTTACACATAAGGAAGAAATGTATAAAATTGAAGTAATAAATTTAATACAAAGCTTCCAACATGAATACAGAAATTCCCAAAGGTGTAGCAGCAGTAAAATGAATGACATTGAACAAATACTGAAAACCTTACCAAGAATGTCCACACCTTTAAATCAAAATGAGGCCACAAGAATTTCAAATCCACAAGTATTGGATCCTGATAATTCACAATTAAAAAATGAATTATCCACTTCTTTTCATAACTTAGAACCATCAATGGGCCAAGCACTCTTGAAAGAAGTTCCAAAACTTAAAGAATGGCCTCACTTCAGTGGTGAAGGAGAGTATGACCATATGGAATTCATTAGAGGTATTGACATGATCAAAGAGGATTTTGAATTACCAGACAGATTGGTAACAGCCAGGTTTAACACCTTGTTTACCAGATCAGCTCACAGATGGTACATCAAAATGAGACAAGCACATGGACACCAGAGTTGGACTTGGTGGAAAACCCAAATCATCAACAAATGGGCAAATGATGCTTGGAGGTTTAAGATTGAAACAGCCTTTGAATCTGCCAAATTTAATGCTGATAAAGACAAAGCTTTACCATGGTTTTGCCAACAAAAGGACAGACTGACAGCATTATATCCTTATATGTCAGAATTTATGATCCATAGGAAAATTCTGAGACAATGTGGAGGTGACTTAGAGCATGCTGTCAAAAGCAGGACTACTGAACAATCTTCAGCAGAAGATATTATCAATATACTAGAGGAAGTAACCACCAGAACCAAAATTGGTTCTAGTAGGGTGAATCTTAAAACAAGGTTTAATACACCTTGGAAAGATTCTGTGGACAAAAGCCCCAAAGAAAATTCTAGTAATATTAAATATAAATCTGCAGACACAGTCAGAAAGTGCCATATTTGCCAAAGCACCACCCATTTATCCAATACATGTCCAAAAAGGGGAAAAATCAGTGAAATTGACATTGAAAAGGAACCAGATGTTGAAAAAGAAGACATAATTGAAGACAATTCAGATGATAAGTCATCCATATTTTCTGAATCTTCAAAAGATATAGAAAATATCAATGCCACTTTTGACATCATGGAATCTTATTCCCACTTGCCACAATTGAGCAATGGTCAAGTTGATTTATCAAAAGTTCAAGATGCACAACTTATGAAAACAAAACCAAACAGAGGAAAAGGTTATACAGCTGGTAATTCCTGTATAACAGAAGTGGTGATTGACAACAAGCCCACCAAACTTCTACTTGACCCAGGAGCCTTCTGCTCTTGTGTTGGAAAATCTTTTCTTAAGACTTGTGTACCAAATTTTGAAGACCAATTGTTACCAATTGATGGTATAAAATTCAACAGTGCAAGTAACCCAATGAAAGCATTAGGGATCTTTGAGACCAATGTCATATTCCCACACATAAATGGGAATTTAAGGATCACAGTTGAATTTGTTGTTATGGAAAATTGCTCTAGTACCCATTTTATATTGGGAAATGACTATTTAATCATGTATGGGATAGATTTACATAATAACAAAGACAGATACTTTACAATTGGGGACAATAAGCGCCAAAAATTTGCCTTTTTACCATTTAAAAGACAAATTACAGTAAACAAAGTATCACCAGTCAACTTAGAGTTAGAAAAATTCAAGTCTGAACAGTTAAATGAGGCTGAAATAAGCCTTCATCTGACTGATAAACAAGAAAATGAACTTTCTTCCCTTTTATATGACCACAGAGGAACATTTGCTACAGACAAAGAACCTCTAGGAGCAATTATTGGTCATGAAGTTGACATCATTCTTAACATTGAGAGACCTTATCCACAACTCTTAAGAAGACCTGCTTATCCAGCAAGTCCAAAATCAAGAGAAGCTCTAGAAATTCATATCAAAGAGCTTCTCGACCTTGGTGTGATAAGAAAAGTAGGCCACAATGAAGAAGTAGAAATAACTACACCAGTCATAGTGGCGTGGCATAATGGAAAATCCAGAATGGTTGGGGACTTTAGAGCTCTGAACACTTACACTGTTCCAGACAGATACCCAATACCAAAAATCCAAATTGCCCTTACTCAGATATCTCAAGCAGTGTACATAACCACTATGGATGCCCTTAAAGGATTCCATCAAAATGTGGTGACACCAAGAGCAAGAAAGTACTTGAGAATTATTGTCCATTGTGGAGTGTATGAATACTTAAGGATGCCCTTTGGTATCAAAAATGCACCTTCACACTTCCAAAGAATGATGAATGAAATCTTCCCTGAAGAACTCTCAGAGGGATGGCTAATCATTTACATTGATGACATTATTGTCTGTTCCAAGACTTGGGAAGAGCACATGTACAGATTGTCCAGAGTATTGACAAAAATTCAATCAGTCAACATGAAAATCTCCTTGAAGAAATGTCATTTTGGATTTAAAGAACTTAAAGCACTAGGACATGTTGTATCTGGTTTGTCTCTTGGAATTGACAAAAACAAAGTTGCAGCAGTATTGTTAAAACCCATGCCTCAGAATAAAAAGGAAATTCAGTCATTCTTAGGTTTTGCAGGATATTACAGGCAACACATTAAAGATTTTGCATCCATAGCAAGACCACTTTATAAGTTGTGTGACAAAGACACAGTATTTGAGATGACTGTTGACAGAGTCAAAGCTTTTGAGTCTCTAAGAAAAGCATTGACCACTGCTCCACTCTTACTGATGCCAGACTTCAAATTGCCCTTCAAACTGTATATTGATGCATCAGGGGATGGACTAGGTGCTGCACTTCACCAAGTTCAGATCATAAATGATAAACCTGTAGAAGGACCCATATGTTTCATATCCAGGCAAATCAAACCAACTGAAGCCAGATATGGAGCAAGTCAAATGGAATGTCTATGCCTTGTCTGGGCCTTGGAGAAATTGAACTACTTCTTAGAGGGATGTGTTTTTGAAGTAATAACAGATTGTACAGCTGTCAAGTCACTTTTGAACATGAAAACACCTAACAGACACATGCTCAGATGGCAAATAGCCATACAAGAATACAGAGGCAATATGACTATTGTTCATAAGGATGGGAATATTCATAAGAATGCAGATGGACTGAGCAGATGGCCATTACCAAATAATATTGATAATCCTGCTTATGTTCCAGAAGAAGCTTCACCACAAATTCCAATAGAAGGAATAAGTGTTACAGACTTGAACACCACCTTCTTTGAAGAAGTCAGAAGTAGTTACACTCAAGATAAGAATTGTAGCATCTTATGCCAATTACTTAACAAAGACTGTAAAGACAACTCTCTAATACATGCCTTGGATGAAGTATGGAAAAAATCTTATAATGAAGGAAGATTTCACCTACTGGATGGTATAATTTACCACAGAACCAAGCACACATGTGTCATGACAGTTGTAGACAGGTCATTAATCAATCTTGTACTGAAAGAATGCCATGATAGTCCCTTTTCAGGACATCTTTCTGAAGACAGAACAAGAGAGAAAGTGAAGACCTGCATATGGTGGCCAATGTGGCAGAAGGATGTTGCAGAGTATTGCAAAACCTGTGACAGATGCCAAAAGGCAAATAAATCCACTGGCAAAAGACTTGGAAATATGATGAAAATCCAAGAACCAAGCAGACCTTGGGAAATTATCCATATGGATTGGGTAACTGGCCTACCACCAGGAGGTGACAGAAGCTATAATGCTTGCCTAGTAATTGTGGACAGATTCAGTAAAACTCCAATCTTTTTACCATGTCACAAAGATGATACAGCCATGGATACAGCTCTTCTGATATGGAATAGGGTAGTGTCATGGACTGGGATATTTACAAATATCATCAGTGATAGAGATCCCAAATTCACTTCAGCACTATGGACAAATCTTCACCAATTATTTGGCACTAAACTGTCTTTCTCTACAGCCTACCACCCACAAACTGTGGCCTGGCTGAAAGAATGATCCAAACCTTAGAGGACATGGTGAGAAGATTTTGTGCGTATGGCCTTGAATTCAAAGATTGTGATGGATTTACCCATGATTGGTGTACTCTGTTGCCAGCACTGGAATTGGCATATAAAACATCAATCCATGCCAGTACCAATCAGACTCCTGCTATTCTAGAAAAAGGATGGAACCCCAAGTTACCCCAAGATTCCTTGAGGAAAGACCTAATTGAAATACATCCCACAGCTGCTAGCTTCAAAGGAATGCTAGACAAAGCTAGAAGGCATGCAGTGAGATGCATGGAGGACTCCTTTGCATATGCTAAAGACAAATGGGATAAATCACATGCAACTCCAGATTTTAAAGTGGGGGACCTAGTTCTTGTATCCACCACTAACTTCAACAACATCAAAGGATGTAAAAAGTTGAAAGACTCCTTTGCAGGACCTTTTGTGATTAAGGCCCTCCACGGAGAAAATGCTGTTGAAGTAGAGTTATCTGAAGAACTTAGCAATAAGCACCCTACATTTCCAGTAAGCTTGATAAAGCCATATAAATCTAGTGATGCTGAGAAATTTCCCTTGAGGAATAAGATTCCCCAAGTTATACCTCCTATTGAGACATCTGGTGCTAAGAAAATAACCAAAGTTCTTAAAGAAAGGAAATTAAGAACCAAGAAAGTAAGGGAATACCTTGTTAGGTACAGTGACCTAACTTGTGAAGATGAATGGTTAGAAGAAAAAGATATACCAGAAGCTACCAAACTCCTCAGAAGATTCAGACACACTAGAAACACCAATATTACAAAGTAATATTCTTTTTTAGGGGGAGGGAATGTGAGCCTTAGAGGTAATTTCATATACCCAAAAGACCACAAATATAAAAAATAACATATTAATATAAATAAAAGAAATTTATTTATATTATTAAAATAAAAATCAAAATATAAGTATAAAATTATATTTAAAACTAAAAATTAATTACAATTTAAAAATAAAAATACATTAAATTTTGTAAGTATAAAATTACATTTATACTTGAAAAAATTGAGTAAAAATAAAATTTTAACAAAATTGTGAAAAAATAAATAAAATTGGAAAAAAGTTAAATAAAAATTATTATAACTTCTTATCCAATAAATAAACATATAAAAATTATTTCACCATTGGATTCCTCATAAAAAATCAGGTGGGGTCACCTCTGAGTGAAATTCTTGTAACTCAACTCTAAATAAGCTTAAATTAAGTTTTTAGTATTTTCAATACAAAAGTTGAAAATCCTCAAAACTTTAATTTAATTCACACCACATGTGGTGTTAACCATCAAATTTTGTGTTAAAATTGAGGTGTTGTGTTTAGTTTAGAAGTTATGAGGAATTGAAGTATTTTCAATTGAATTCAATTGAAATGTCAAAATGTGCGCGTGTATTACATAAGTGAACTTTAATTTAAATATGAGGTGTCAATTATTACTGTATTGTACTGTACAATTGAATTGAATTACATATGTAAATTATAAGTATAATACATGATGAGGAATTAAAGGAAAAATAAATTGGAAAGATTAAATTTGGGGGGGGGGAAAGGAACTCCAGCTCTAAGGGGGAGCTAGACCCCCAAAATCCTTGCTGACAGGCGTGGGATGTCAAAATTCACGCAAAAGTTCATCACTTTTGGCCTGGAATTGAGTTACAGGGTCTGTGGACTCAATTGATGATGAGGTTTTGATACCAACTGGGGTAGTTTTAGCTGTTGCCAAGAGGGTAAAACTACCCTTAAGATAAAACAATCATAATAAACACAGTTTTAACTGGTTTCTACGCCTCTGACACACATTCTGACGTGTTTTGAAGGCTCTAGGCCTGGTATTGCTATAGTAATGGCTGATTTAAGGGTCTAAAATGGCTAAAAATGGCTAAAAATGGCCTAAACCAGCCCTTTTTGGTCTAAACCAGGGTTCAATGATGCCATAATTGGCTTTTCTGTTGTCAGACTGTTTTTCACGACTGACAAGAGTAAAATTTACTTTTGGAGCAAGAGAATTGGTGGCTATAAAAGAATGTCTTCTTTGCCCCACTTTTCTCTTCATGTTAGAATCTTTTCCTTTTATTAATTAGTTTAAACACTGTTAAACCAATCAATCAAAGATTCCAACCACCATTTTTAAATCATTTTAATCCTTTTAACCACGTGAAAAAATCATTATAATCATTGTTTGTAACTCTTATAATCATTTTTACCCCTGAACCACCCCAAAAGTGAATTAAAGCATCTTTCATCACTGTAAACTTTGTCACTTTGTTTCCAAATTCACTCTGGTCACTTTTGGGCGTGTTTTCTCTTTAATATTCTTTTTAAAGACTTTGTTCTTTAATTAATTTCTTGCAGTTCTTTGCTCAATTAATTCCAATTGAAATTGCTCTTGAAGAAATTTCTTTTGTAGCCTTAAAATATCTCTTGTAGAGTATTTTTTGGATAAATTTTTATTGTTGGTAAAACAATAAATTTTTATAATATTATTGTTTTATACTAATAAAGTTATAAACAATAAAATTGGCGTGTTTTCTCTTAAAAATAATATTTCTTACTATTTTTAATTGAATTTTTACCTTATACAAATTTTGAGGACAGGAAAAGTACTTGATTTTTAATCAAAGTTTCATATCCACACCTTACAGTTGCCATATCCTTATTAACCCTTCTCTTTCCATTCTGACAGGTTGAAACAGTGGACTTGGACTTGTTTGTGGTTGGCTCTTCTATTTCTTACTCTTATTTCTTTGTAGCTGCTTTTCTCATATCTTTTATTATAGTAATTCATTCCTTACACTTTTAAGTGTCTTTAATCTTTCCATATCCTTGAGCCCTCCATAAGTGAGTCCCAGTTTACTGAGTGCCAGGCCCTCTTCACTTCAAAGAGGCCCTGTGACATTAAATTAATCAGCTCATATTTGATTCTTTCTTTTCATTCATTTATATTCATTTCTCTCATTCATCAATTATGATCTTTTTTATGAATTAATGATCCTTAATGATTATTATTATTCTCTCTCATCAATTTCATCTCATTCATTTCATTCATATGAAATTGATTCTTCTTCTTTCTTAATCATTGCTGACCATTTCATTCACTTCATTTCATTTTATCAAATCAAATTTTTCTGTGTTCTTATTCAGGTCTTATTCAGGATTGATTATTGGTTTAATTGATTGGATTATTTCATTGGGTACATTGGTTTATTGATTCAGCAGCTCAGGATTCCTATTTATTTTGGATTGATTGATTTTGACTTCTCAAGATATTTATTGACCCTCAAGAGCTGATTTTGATTATTGATTGACTTTGAATCCTCAAGATATTTTATTTATCCTCAAGAATTGATTTTGATTATTGACTGATTTTGACTCATCAAGACATTGAATTGATTTCTGAATATTTTAAATTGATTGATTGATCCCTCAAGACCCTGATTTCATATTGAAGACACTGATTTATTGATTGATTGTTTATTGATATCTGATTTGAATTGATTGTTGATTGTTGGATTGATTTGACTGTTGATTGAATTTGTTTTGACTTCAAGATTTGAATTGATTCCTCAAGATTCATCAAGATTTTATTGTGATTGATTTGGCCAAGTTTTGATTTCTGTTCTCATACCATCAAGTTTATTTCATTTTTATTCAAAATGCCAGTTCAGCATAGCCCCCCAGCCAAAAATACTAGATCCCAAAGAATTCAAGCTGTTCTCACTCCTACAGCAAGGGCTCCTCTTGACCGCACACCATCAGTTCATCAACTGAGTGCAAACTTGGACAGAGGACCACCAATGGAAGGAGCAGCACCCTCAAGAAGAGGTGGAATGAAATCTAGAAGATCAAGATCTTTCTCTGGACTTTTGGGTGGCTACCCTGGCATGGCTGAAGGTGCAAGAGCAAGACAAGGGGAAGTTGAAGATGAAGAGGGGGAAGAGTCTGTGGAAGAGGAAGATTCTGGGGAAACTGAAGTGGAAGATGCCTTGGCAAATGCTCCAGAGGTGCCTCAGGGTTCTAATCTAGCCCTTTCTAGTCAACTTCTTGTCTCTCAAACTGATCCAAGTCTCCTCAAGATGATGGAGCAGATGACTCAATTCATGGGGCAACTCACTCAAGCAGTTGCTCCCAGGGACAATTCTAAAGCCCCTGCTTTCAAGACTCCATCCATGAAGGCACCTGATTCTTTTGATGGTACTCAAGCTCATAAATTGAGAGGATTTATACAATCCTGTCAATTAATCTTCCATAATGATCCAGAAAATTTCTTCTCTGACAGGAAGAAAGTTCTTTACTCAACTTCTTTTCTCACTGGTAGAGCTAGAAAGTGGATTGAACCCTATCTCTCAAATATTTCCAATGAAGACCCTTCCTACCTCCTCAATAATTGGCCATTATTTGAATCTCAATTATTCACTCTGTTTGGTGACCCCAATGAAGTCAGGAAAGCTGAACAAGAGCTGGACAATTTGAGGATGAAGGAGAGTGGTCATGTTTCCTTGTACATTGCAGATTTCAGAAGCTTAATGTCAAGAATTGGAGATTGGGGGGAAAGAGCTTATATCCATGTTTACAGAAGAGGATTGGCATCAAGATTATTGGATCAGTTGGCTTCTCACCCTAGAACCTTTGACACTCTTCAAGAACTTATGGATGTCACTTTAGAAGTAGACACAAGATATCATGAGAGGCAAAAAGAAAAGGGTGGCAATCAAGAGAAGAAGCCTCCAGTAATTGGATCCAATCAATCTAGGCCTCCTCAAAACTAATCTTCAAAGAGGTTTCACCAGAAGAAGAACAAGAAGGGCAAGCAATTTCAATCTTCAAAGGACAAGCCCCATGCCGCTCTCCTCAATAAGGACAATAAATTAATTGGTTCTGAAAAGGAGAGGAGAATCAAAGAGGGGTTGTGTACTTATTGTGGTGGAAAGCACCCAATTGAAAAATGCTTCAAGAGACCTCAGAACAAGCCTGGGTCATCATCAAGAGGCTTCCCTAGCAAGCAGGGAAAAGCCTGAGTGGGAATCATGATGTGTTCAATGGTTCTCACTTATTTCCTTCAAGAGCGCAATTGTGCACTCTGAATACTAGTGTCAAGAAATCTTTGAAATTTCTTATTTTCTCTTCTGTCTCTGATATTCTTTATAGTATTCTCATTGATTCTGGTGCTACAAACTCTTTTATTGCAAAGAACTTTGTTCTCAAGTACTCATTGACTCTGTCAGAGCTCCCTGAAAAGATTCCTCTTTTCATTTTGGATTCTAATGAATCCCCTGCCTTGTTCATCACCCATTATACCAAGTGGGTAGTTGACTTGCCTTCCTTCCCAAGCTTTGAATGGGACTTCTTTATCATAGATTCACCCAAGGGAGAATACCTGATATTGGGCTATGATTTCCTTTACCATTTTAATCCCATTATTGATTGGAAAAATGGATTGATCACCTATGATTCTAGTCATAAGGATTCTAGTGGTATTATTCCTTCTACTAGTGATGACTTAGCTACTGCTGTCAACAGTGTTGCTCTGGCTGGTGAGCTTAAGACACCTTCCCTTCCTTCTTCTGTCCATATCCCTTCCATAATTCCCTCTCAGTCATTACTTCCATTAAGAGATGAAGTCTTCAAAGAGATAAAGGATGTTGGAGAAGATGTTGCCATATCTTCACTTCATCTCTTTCAAGGGGATATGGACCTTCCTCCCTTATCTTTTCATGCATCCCTGGAGGAGCAGTGGGATGAGGAGGAAGAGCCAGAAGAAATTGAAACTGTGTTGAAGGTAGTTCCTCCTTCTTATCACCAATATTTGGATGTATTCTCCAAGGTGAAAGCAGAGAAACTTCCTCCACACGGCGCCTGTGATCACCATATTGAATTGGAGGGTCTTCTACCTCCAATTGGTGTTATCTACTCATTATCAAATCAAGAGTCAGAAACACTGCGTGCCTACATTTCAGAGAATGTAGAGAAAGGTTTCATAAGACCAAGCTCCTCTTCAACAGGAGCACCTGTCCTTTTTGTCAAGAAAAAGGATGGAGGTCTTTGTTTGTGTGTTGACTACCGCAAACTCAATTCTGTAACTAGGAAGAACAGATACCCTGTCCCTCCTATGAACCAGCTCCTTACCATATTCAACGGTTCCACTATCTTCTCCAAGATAGATTTGCGTGGTGCATATAACCTTCTGAGAATCAAAGAGGGGGATGAGCACTTAACTGCCTTCAGAACCAAGTATGGTAGTTATGAGTATTTGGTCATTCCATTTGGCTTGACCAATGCTCCTGCTTCTTTCCAGAATCTTGTAAATGATATATTTGCAGATTGCTTGGATGTGTTTGTTGTGGTTTATCTGGATGATATTATGGTGTTCTCAAGTTCTGAGGAAGAACATGTCAAACATGTGACCTCTGTCCTCCAAAGACTCAGAGAAAACAATTTATTTGCCAAAGCCTCCAAGTGTGTATTCCATGCCTCAAGTGTGGAATACTTGGGCTATGTTGTTTCAAGTGATGGCCTCAAGATGGATTCTTCAAAAGTTCAGCAAATCTTCAATTGGCCTCAGCCCAAAAACATCAAGGCCTTTCAATTTTTTCTTGGCTTTGCCAATTTTTATCATTCTTTCATTAAAAATTATTCCAAAAAATTCACTTCTCAAAAACGATTCTCCCTTTATCTTCAATGAGGAAGCTCTTAGTCAGTTTCAAGCACTCAAACAAGCTTTCACCTCTGCTCCTGTAAGGTGTGGATATGAAACTTTGATTAAAAATCAAGTACTTTTCCTGTCCTCAAAATTTGTATAAGGTAAAATTCAATTAAAAATAGTAAGAAATATCATTTTTAAGAGAAAACACGCCAATTTTATTATTTATAACTTTATTAGTATAAAACAATAATATTATAAAAATTTATTGTTTTACCAACAATAAAAATTTATCCAAAAAATACTCTACAAGAGATATTTTAAGGCTACAAAAGAAATTTCTTCAAGAGCAATTTCAATTGGAATTAATTGAGCAAAGAACTGCAAGCAATTAATTAAAGAACAAGGTCCTTAAAAAGAATATTAAAGAGAAAACACGCCCAAAAGTGACCAGAGTGAATTTGGAAACAAAGTGACAAAGTTTACAGTGATGAAAGATGCTTTAATTCACTTTTGGGGTGGTTCAGGGGTAAAATGATTATAAGAGTTACAAACAATGATTATAATGATTTTTTCACGTGGTTAAAAGGATTAAAATGATTTAAAAATGGTGGTTGGAATCTTTGATTGATTGGTTTAACAGTGTTTAAACTAATTAATAAAAGGAAAAGATTCTAACATGAAGAGAAAAGTGGGGCAAAGAAGACATTCTTTTATAGCCACCAATTCTCTTGCTCCAAAAGTAAATTTTACTCTTGTCAGTCGTGAAAAACAGTCTGACAACAGAAAAGCCAATTATGGCATCATTGAACCCTGGTTTAGACCAAAAAGGGCCTGTTTAGGTCATTTTTAGCCATTTTTAGCCATTTTAGACCCTTAAATCAGCCATTACTATAGCAATACCAGGCCTAGAGCCTTCAAAACACGTCAGAATGTGTGTCAGAGGCGTAGAAACCAGTTAAAACTGTTTTTATTATGATTGTTTTATCTTAAGGGTAGTTTTACCCTCTTGGCAACAGCTAAAACTACCCCAGTTGGTATCAAAACCTCATCATCAATTGAGTCCACAGACCCTGTAACTCAATTCCAGGCCAAAAGTGATGAACTTTTGCGTAAATTTTGACATCCCACGCCTGTCAGCAAGGATTTTGGGGGTCTAGCTCCCCCTTAGAGCTGGAGTTCCTGTTCCCCCCCAAATTTAATCTTTCCAATTTATTTTTCCTTTAATTCCTCATCATGTATTATACTTATAATTTACATATGTAATTCAATTCAATTGTACAGTACAATACAGTAATAATTGACACCTCATATGTAAATTAAAGTTCACTTATGTAATACACGCGCACATTTTGACATTTCAATTGAATTCAATTGAAAATACTTCAATTCCTCATAACTTCTAAACTAAACACAACACCTCAATTTTAACACAAAATTTGATGGTTAACACCACATGTGGTGTGAATTAAATTAAAGTTTTGAGGATTTTCAACTTTTGTATTGAAAATACTAAAAACTTAATTTAAGCTTATTTAGAGTTGAGTTACAAGAATTTCACACAGAGGTGACCCCACCTGATTTTTTATGAGGAATCCAATGGTGAAATAATTTTTATATGTTTATTTATTGGATAAGAAGTTATAATAATTTTTATTTAACTTTTTTCCAATTTTATTTATTTTTTCACAATTTTGTTAAAATTTTATTTTTACTCAATTTTTTCAAGTATAAATGTAATTTTATACTTACAAAATTTAATGTATTTTTATTTTTAAATTGTAATTAATTTTTAGTTTTAAATATAATTTTATACTTATATTTTGATTTTTATTTTAATAATATAAATAAATTTCTTTTATTTATATTAATATGTTATTTTTTATATTTGTGGTCTTTTGGGTATATGAAATTACCTCTAAGGCTCACAGCTCCTATCTTATCCCATTTCAATCCATCTCTACCTACTATTGTAGAGACTGATGCTTCTGATTATGCATTAGGCGCCGTACTGAGTCAGGTGAATGACTCAGGAAAGCATCCCATTGCATTTGATAGTCGCAAGCTCTTACCAGCTGAACTCAACTATGAAATTCATGACAAGGAACTCCTTGGCATAGTTTGGGCTCTCAAGCGCTGGAGAGCTTTTCTTCTTTCTCTTTCCAATTCTTTTGAAGTCTTGACAGACCACTCTTCCTTGCAGTATTTCATGTCTTTCAAAGTTCTTACTCGTTGTCAGGCCCGTTGGGCTGAATTTCTCTCAGAATTTCACTTCACTATCACTTACCGCCCAGGCAGACTGGCCACTTTACCAGATGCCTTGTCACGCCGGGACAATGTGTACCCAGAGAGGGGGGTGGACTTCATCAGCAAGAATCCTTGAAATTTTTATCAAGTACTTAAGCAAGATGGAATTCAAGAGTCAAGATTCTTCTCAATCAAAGTGGAGATTTTCTCAGATTTAGTAGACAAGATTCAAAAAGAAGTATGGCAAGACAAAGACTATAAAGAAATACTCAAGCAACTAGCAAGAGGTGAATCAGTTCCAGATTATTCTCTTGAACCTCAAGCCAAGTTATTATTATTCAAAGATAGAGTGGTAATCCCAAGCAATGAAGAACTCCAACTCAATATTCTTCAAAAGCGTCATGACTCACCATTGGCTGGCCATCCTGGCCAGGAGAAGACCCTCAATCCCATCAAGAGGGATTTTTATTGGGCTGGAATGAATCAATTCATCAAGGACTATGTGTCCTCATGTCAGCAATGTTCAAGAAACAAGAACATTCATCACAAGAAGTTTGGATTACTCAAGCCTCTTTCAATTCCGTCTGGTCCTTGGAATTCATTATCAATGGACTTCATCACTCAATTGCCACTGTCAAACAACTTTGATTCAATTTTAGTAGTTGTGGACAGATTCTCAAAAATGGCAATCTTCATTCCAACTTATGGAACAATCACTGCTCTGGACTTAGCTCAAATCTTCATTAGCCATGTATTTTCCAAGCATGGACTCCCAGTCAGTATTGTCAGTGATAGAGGATCCTTATTTGTTTCATCATTTTGGACTCAATTGTGTCAGCAGCTCAAGATATCAAGAGATCTTTCAACTGCCTTTCACCCTGAAACAGATGGACAGACAGAGAGGGTAAATCAGATACTAGAACAGTACCTTTGGATGTATTTCAGCTATCATCAAGATGACTGGTACACCTGGCTCCCTCTGGCTGAATTTGCCTATAATAATGCAGAACATTCATCAACCAAGCAATCACCTTTTCTCACCATTTATGGAAGAAATCCCAGCTTTGACTCAATCCATATTTCTCAAGACTCACCTGCTGGAAAGTTATCAACAAAACTCCAATCAGTACAGCAAGCTTTCAAAAGAGAATTAGAGTCAGCAATAAGGAGATTCAAGAAGTATGCAGATAGAAATAGAGCAATTTCACCTGATTTCCAACCTGGGGACAAAGTATGGCTAGCTTCCAAGAACATCAAGACAACAAGACCCACCAAGAAATTATCAGAAAGATGGTTGGGACCTTTTGAAGTTCTGAAGAAGATTGGCAGTCATGCATATCACCTCAAGTTGCCTCAGCAATGGAAGACAGTTCACCCTGTATTCCATGTGTCCTTATTAGAACTAGTCAAGCATTCAACTATCCCAAATCGTCATCAATTGCCGCCACCACCAGTTTTAGTGGAGGAGCAAGAAGAATGGGAAGTGGCTCAGGTTCTGGACTCAAAACTCAAAAGAGGTAAATTATGGTATCTTGTAGAGTGGAAAGGATTCAGTGAAGACCCAGAAAGAACCACTTGGGAACCAGCTTCAAACCTTACCAACTCACCAGATCTTTTCAAGGACTTCCATTCATTGTATCCAGACAAGCCTGGTCCAAATATCTCAAGAGTTTGATTTATGATGCTTGGTGGGGAGAAGAAGTTATGAAAGTAAGTTCCTCTCCTGGCATGCACCTTTAAGGGGGTATTATACCCATATGTTGTTGTAAGCTTCGCCTTGGCCACTTTGTGAGCACTTGTCAATTCTTTGGACAGGTTCAGGAAGCATACAACACCAATACCCTCCGATTTGGACCTTATCAAGATATGGCCAAATGCTCTTTCTTTAATTTTCCCTTCTTTCTCTTTTATTTATCATTTCATTTATGCCAATCATCATAATTCAAGACATTCATTACTTCAAGTCATTTACGGCAATTCTTTTCAGAATTCATTTATGGCAATTCATCTCAGAAGTCATTTATGGCAATTCTTTTCAATGTTATGGTGCTTGGTGGGGAGTGAAAGTTACGAAAGTAAGTTCCATCTCCTGGTATGCATCCCTGAGGGTTCTACTTCTTGTAAAACATTACCTTGGCCACTCTGTGAGCATCAAATGCTTGGTTTTCATTTTTCAGACACTTTTTGGCCAGAATCAAGCAACTCACCACAAGAAGGACCAACCATCAGGATTTTTCTTTACTTCTTTCTTTACTCTCATTTTCTCTTACTCTTTTATTCTTTCTTTCTTTATTTACTTGTATAATTTTCTTTCTTTTATTTCTTTAAAGCAGCAACATCCCCTCCCAAATCATGTATCGGGAGGTTCCATTACTTTTTCATTTTTTAGTATTTATAAGAGTGCCGATAGAAGTCAATTCAAACACAAACAAGGAAAAGGAAAACTAGTTATCTCTACCCAAATCATCAAAAGTTCTCTGGAAATCATTTATCAACTCATCTTCATACCAGGCAAATTTTGCAGCCATCTCTTCATAAGCAGTACCTGTAATAGTCCTGTCATTGGCATACATAATCACCTTTCTGCTATTTCTATCAACCCTCCTGAACAATCTGGCCACAGCATCTTGATTTTCACTAGCCGTGTTGGGATCTTCTCTGGTAACCGGGATAGACCAACGTTCTCTTCTTTGAAAAACTTGAGCGGCAGGAAACGGCAAAGGGGACAATCCATCTCTTCTTCTGCTGGAGCTGGCCACAGGTTGGAGTTGACGGGAGGTGTTTATGGGTGAGTTTCTGGACTGTTGAACTGGTGATGGTCTTACTTCTGGATTCAAGGCAGGCCTGGTGGTGTGGGAAGTAGTTGGTGAAGGAGGAGGAAGGGTTGTAGGAATGGAAGCAAGCTTGGTTGGAAGGTTCTTGGAGTGCTGGGAATAACTTGACTTTGGAATCTAGTGTTGGCAAGAGGTTGAGAAGAGGAATTTCTGGATGGATGGCGAATTGAAGGAGGAATAACTTAAACTTCTTCACCATCCAACTCATCACTTGCTTCAGCATCTGGATATGTTGGGGAATCAACAATTCTTCTTAGTTTCTTCACTACTTTCACCACTCCATCAGCATTGGTCCTTGAAATTGGGATTTCTGAGCTGTAGTGTATGGGCCTACCACCAATTGGAATGGACCCTCCAACATTAGTCCACCTGGCCACATCCCACTGCCTAGAACCAGTCACTAAATCAAAATATCAGCACCAATTCAATCAAAATATGCAAATCACTCACATTGAGAAAATCCAGAAGTTGCATCAGGGGTAGGTTCCTCAAGAATGGGGAATTCCTGCCCATAAGGCCCCTCTTTCCTGCTCCATAAGTGTCTCCTGACCTGGGACAAAGTTGATCCGGTACGACGACATGGCTTCTTCCCAACAAAGCAAAAATGGAATTTTGACAATCAAGGATTGTAATGTTGAAAGCACTCCTTACCCCTGGCCAAACATTCAGTACAGGCAGGATCAAGAACTTCAACTGCTCTGAACCCATCATAGGTTTGGGAGGGGTCAAAATGGCCAGAAGACGCCATGGAAGGGGAGGACAATTGACTGAAGACACCAGAACCATGAAGAACAGACGGTGGCGGTGCAGAAGGAGAAGATTCAGTGAGCTCAGTCAGTTTGGAACTCATAACTGAAGAATATGCAAGCAGAAGATTCAAGACGTCAGAATCAATCCATTCCATATCAAGAACAAGAATTTGACCTCAAGGATATGGGGGCCATAACTCAATTATGCCCCCCCTCACAGCCTCTAAGGTGAAGGTTCATACCCCTTTGGGGCTGAACTCATCACCCAGGGCCTCCCCTGCAACTTTGGGGAGGCCAGGATCTTGATGGTCCTGGACCCCATCAATGGGTCCAGGCCATGTATGGTGAAAGTTATATCTGGGCCATTTCTGGGCCCCTTGGTCACCCTGGGTCCCCAGCAAATTTGGGCCCAGGGGCTCCATTTTGGTCCTGGAGGCCTCCAATAACCCCCATGGACCGCGGACCACAGACCATAGACCATGGCCCACGGACCGCGGCGTACAGCCCACGGCCCGCGGACCGTAGGACCCCAAAGACGCAAAAAGGCCAAATATGGCCAAAAATCAAAGGATTACCCAACTTCACCAAAACACCCAAAAGGCCCAAAAGGCCATAAAAATCAAGAGGTATCAAGATTTCCTCAGGGGAGAGGCCACAGCCCAAAGGCACTTTGGAGGGCAGTTTGAGGCCATTTCCATGGACAATGGAGACAAGACCCCTGGAGGAAAATTTTCTTTTTAAGGATTCATTGGATTAAGCCTTGCCCAATGAGTACACTTCATATACTCATTGGGCATCATTTTTTGAGCACAAGAGCTCAGTGGCCCTTATTCTGGGATGTATCCCAAGGCCACATTCCAGGGGCATGGATGATTGATTCAGTAGAAAAGGAATGCATATTCTGAAGTGGAATACTTACTCAAACTTGGAAAAAGGGGGGAATCAATTGAATTTGACAGAGAAGGAGTAAAGAAGGATTTTCAGGATAATGGCCAAGAGGTGAAGAAAGTTAAAAAAAAAAATTTTTGAAAAAATGTGGGGATATTGAGATGCCACTCAACAGTGGCAGGGTATTATGGTGTTCAGGAGCCCACCAGTTTCAAGAGGGGGATACTGTAACAACCATCCATCAGGGGTAAGGGTATTCATTCATACACCCACTCAAACACCTCAAATCAGCAAATCCAGTATCTGCATCAGCATTCAGTTTCAGCAATCTTCATTCTGAAACAGGCATACAGTTTGGTACATCAATACAGCCTGTCAATACCTGTACAGATTGGATTGACCCAATACAGTTTCAATACACCAGTATGAAACTGTATGATCACTCAAATACACCACACCTCTTGTACAGGCTCTGTACAGCTGTACAGGACCTGTATTGGCCAGACTCAATTCAATCATCATTTATTCTCATGAAAATTCTTCCTCTGGATCAGGGCTGGTGATTCTCACATATAACAGCCACTCTTTCTCCCCCCTGGGGACTTTTCCCCAGTTAATTAATTTAGTTTATTTATTATTTTATAATTATTCTTGTCCTTATTTTGGTTATTATAATTATTTAATTTTAAGTTAGTCTTTGCATTTTCTTTCTTTGCCTGTACAGTATGAGCTGGGTGGCCATATCCTTATTAACCCTTCTCTTTCCATTCTGACAGGTTGAAACAGTGGACTTGGACTTGTTTGTGGTTGGCTCTTCTATTTCTTACTCTTATTTCTTTGTTTCTGCTTTTCTCATATCTTTTATTATAGTAATTCATTCCTTACACTCTTAAGTGTCTTTAATCTTTCCATATCCTTGAGCCCTCCATAAGTGAGTCCCAGTTTACTGAGTGCCAGGCCCTCTTCACTTCAAAGAGCCCCTGTGACAATGTCATTACCAGAACAAGAATTGGTAAAATTTGGACTAGAATCCCTATGGAATCCAAGATGGTCCCAAAGATTCCCAGAGAGGATAAAAGACCAGAAAGACCTGTCTTGAAGTGTCATAAATGTGGAAGTACTTCACATTTAGCAAACACCTGCACCAAAAAGACAAAAATCAATGAAGTTCAAGTCATTGAAGGAATTCAGTGTACTGAAGAGAAAGAGGAGTCTGATCAGGATTCTGCAGTCTCTGAGGATACACCAGTGGAGGACTATCTCATTGAAAACATTATAGCTTTCTTTGAGGTCACAGAAGTCCATACCCACTTACCACAGCATAGTGAGGATTGCTGAAACCTGATCAGTATCCAAGATTCCAGAATGTCTAAAAAACCCTGCTAGAGAAAAACGTTACACTGCTGGAGCATCCTGTATCACATCAGTTTTGATGAGTGATATTGAAGCCAAAGTAAATTTGGATACAGGGGCATTTTGCACTTGTGTGGGCAGAGATTATCTCCAAGTTATACTTCCTGAATGGAAAAGACATCTATTACCAATAGAAGGTGTGCAATTTAGTAATGCCAGTAACAATATGTACCCCTTGGGTATATTAGACACTAATCTTGTATTTCCACACCCAGCAGGAAGTGTGAGGATGAAAACCGAGATTGTGGTAATGGATAATGGCACATCTCAGCACATCATTCTTGGAAATAATTACTTAAATATTTATGGTATTGACATCAATAACCACAAAGACAGATATTTCACAATTGCGGATAACAAAAGACAAATATTTGCTTTTTCCAATGTGCCCAAACCAATATCTGTAGTATCATCTGTCAAGGATACTTACAAAAATTAATTTGTGTCTAATCAACTTGTTGAAGCACAAATTAATCCATCATTATCACCAAAAATGGGAATGAACTAATTGATGTGTTATACACATACAATAATGCATTTGCCTCTGATAATGAACCATTAGGTGCTATAAGGGGACATGAAGTTGATATTACTCTTAATATTGACATACCATATCCTCCAGTACTTAGAAGACCAGCTTATCCAGCCAGTCCTAAAGCTAGAGAAGCCTTGGAAAAACATATCCAAGAGTTGATCCAACTTGGTGTACTAAGAAAAGTAGGCCATAATGAGGAAGTTGAAGTAACAACACCTGTTATTATTGCCTGGCATAATTATAAGTCAAGAATTGTTAGAGATTTCAGAGAATTGAATACCTACACAGTTCCAGATAGGTATCCAATCCCTAGAATTCAAGAAATCTTGACTCAATTATCTAAAGCCAAGTATATAATATCAATGGATGCATTGAAAAGCTTCCATGAAAATGTTTTTATTCCTAAAGCTAAGAGATTATTTAGAATTATCACTCACTGTAGTATTTATGAGTATCTTAGAATGCCATTTGGCATTAAAAATGCTCCATCCCATTATCAAAGAATGATGAATACCATCTTTCCCACAGAATTGTCTTATGTATGGCTTATCATTTATATTGATGATATTATCATATGTTCTGATTCATGGTCTTTGCACCTTGATAGACTTGCAAGACTACTTCACAAGGTTGCAGAAGTGAACATGAAAATTTCACTTAAGAAAGGCAATTTTGGTTTTGAAGAACTTAAAGCATCAGGACATATTGTTTCTGGTTTCAGCTTGGGTATTGACTAAAAAAAGTAGCAGCAGTGTTACTCAAGCCAATACCCCAGAATAAAAAAGAAATGATGTATTTTCTTGGGTTTGCCAGTTATTATAGGCAACACTTGAAAGACTTTGCAATTCTAGCCAAATCACTTTATAGAATCTGTGATCAACAGAATGTGTTTGAAATGACACAGGAGAGAATTAAAGCTTATGAGAAGATAAGGAGAGCGCTTGAAGAAGCACCTTTACTACTCATGCCTGATTTGAATATTCCTTTTGAATTTTACATTGATGAATGTGGAGATGGATTAGGGGCAGCCCTACATCAAGTCCAAATTATTGATGACAAACCTACAGAAGGACCAGTTTGCTAAATCTCAAGACAAATCAAACCAACAGAAGCCAGACATGGTGCAAGCCAAATGGAGTGCTTATGTTTGGTATGGGCACTTGAGAGATTGCACCATTATCTTGATGGCAGTGATTTTGAAGTGATAACTGACTGTAATGCAGTAAAATCACTTCTTAACATGAAAACTCCCAACAGACATATGTTGAGATGGCAAATAGCCATTCAAGAATATAGAGGAAACATGACTATAGTCCACGAAGCAGGAAACATTCACAAGAATGCTGATGGACTTAGCAGGTGGGCATTAGCCAACACTCCTGATAACCCAGCTTATGTACCCTTAGAAGCTAAACCACAGATTCCAATTGAAAGGATTAACATAACTGATATTGGGACTGAATTCTTTGAAGAGGTCAGAGAATCTTATAAGCAAGACAAGAATTGCCATATATTGACTTATTTATTAGATAAAGACTGCAAAGATACATCTTTGATCAATTCACTGGATGAATTTTGGAGAAATTCCTATTCTAAAGAAAGATTTCACTTGTTTGATGGGCTTATTTACCACAGAACCAAACATTCTTGTGTAATGGAATTATGCAGCAGATTGCTTATCAAGACAATTCTTCATGAATGCCATGATAGCATCTACTCTGGACACCTGTCTGAGGACAGAACACTTGAAAAAGTAAAGAACTGTGCATGGTGGCCATCTCGGAGAAAAGAAACCATTGAGTATTGCCATACCTGTGACAGATGCCAAAAGGCAAACAGGAGTACAGGCAAGAAATTTGGACTTATGATCCATATTCAAGAACCAAAATCCCCTTGGGAAGTTGTTCACATGGATTGGGTCACAGCACTGCCTCCAAGTGGTGACAAAAGGTATAGTGCTTGTTTAGTCATTGTAGACAGATATAGCAAGACTCCCATATTCTTACCATGTCATAAAGATGACACTGCTATGGATAAAGCTCTTCTTCTATGGAGTAGAGTTATTTCTCATACAGGTTTATTTAAGAATATCATAAGTGACAGAGATTCCAAGTTCACATCTGCACTTTGGACCAATCTTCATAGATTGTTTGGGACTAAGTTATCATTCTCTACAGCATATCACTCTCAAACAGATGGGCTAGCAGAGAGGATGATTCAAACTTTAGAAGATATGATGAGGAGACTTTGTGCTTATTGGTTAGAATTCAGAGACTCAGATGGCTTTACCCATGACTGGTGCACCCTGATCCCTGCATTGGAATTGGCATACAAGACATCAGTCCATTCTTCCACAGGACAAACTCCTGCTATGTTAGAGAAAGAATGGAATCCAAGACTCTCAGCAGACACACTGAGGAAAGACTTGATTGACATTCATCCTACAGCTTCCAGCTTCAAGATAATGCTTGATAAAGTAAAACATCATGCAAAACAAAGTATTAATGATGCTTTTGATTATGCAAAACAGAAGTGGGACAAGAGTCATAAAGTACCAGACTTCAAAGTAGGGGACTTAGTTCTAGTTTCAACCTTGAATTTTAATAATATCAAAGGCCCAAAGAAACTTAAAGATTCTTATGTCAGACCTTTTGTTATTGTTTCCTTACATGGAACCAATGCATTTCAAGTGGAATTGAGTGGTGAATTGGAAAATAAACACCCCACTTTTCCAGTCAGCTTGATAAAGCCTTATCAAACAGATGATAAAGAATTGTTTCCTTTAAGGAACCCAACTCCTTTAACTGTTCCACCAGTGGAACAGAATGAATACAAGAAGATAAAGAAAGTCATTAAAGAAAGGAGACTTAGGGGTAACAATCAGAGAGAATATCTTGTCAGATATAGAAATCCAGTACATGAAGATGAATGGCTGGCAGAATCAGACATACCTGAATCAGATAAACTCTTGAGAAGATTTAGACATGAAAGAAGGCCACAAGCCTGAATATGTCTATAAATGTGCTTTAAATTACTTGATCTGAGTGATGTAAAGAGGTTGGACAGTGGACATTAACCCCCTTTGGGGCTTTTTATTATTTCTATCATTGATAAAATTGTAATACAATTTTATTTTTTAATGGGAGGGAATGTGAGTCTTGAGGTATATTTTACATACCCAAGTAGGCTACAATTATCTTAAAACTAAATTTTGAATTATGCATAACTCATAAGTCATGCATATATCCAAAATTCATCATTTTTGATTTCAGAAAAGATGAATAACTTTTTATTGAGTAAGTAAGTTCATGGATTTAAGGCCAGATTTGGATTCTACACAAAAATTCACCTAGGGTAGCTTCATAGAGTGAATAAGCTCAAATTAACTCTTTGAGGTGGTAAAATGGAAAATACTTCAATACCACATCATCAATACCACATAAAAGATCCGTGAAAATTTTTGTTTTTCTTAATTTCATGCCAAAATAATGGGAATGTGAGAAATCCCATGTTACATATACACTAAGAATAGTGTTATGCATGTTTTGAGCACTTAATACCATGGTATTCTTACATGGACTTTTGGTACACCCATAGTGGATATCTCACTTTAAGCTTAAATTTCTATTTTGACGTGAAAAATAGGCAAGGGGGACAAAAGACATCAAAGAGAGCCAGGGTACCCAACTTCTGAGGCCTCAGAGGTGTGGACAGCTCCAAAGCTTGGATCCATGGCTGATCTTGGCCTGATTGGTAAACTAAAACCATTTGGGAACTTGGTTACCATGTTACAACTACTGTAAATCTTAAGAAAATAACAAATAACCTGCTATTTTGACGTGCCAAGGGGCTAAAGAGCTACTTAGACTCCTGTAACCATGTCAATTCTTAATGATTTTCCATTGATAAACCCCAAAAGAGTAATTAAAACCCTTTTTGGACTTGTATCCATTGATCTACCTCATAGCAACCAGTGAAACACTGATATTTGCAATTCTACGTAGAAATGAGGTAAAAACTTCAAAAATTCATTTAAAATACAATTCTTAATGAATCTTTATGAAACCTTCAGAACTAATGGAGAACTGTATTATCTATGGAAATATCAAAAGGAACTACAGTCTTACTAGTAAAATTCAAAGTTTTACTTACAGTCCATTTTTGACTATTCTATGTGAAACACTGAATCTTCAAAAATTCACAGTAATTACAACCTGTGATAAAATTGTCAATAACATTGATATCTTTGAGAAATCAATGATTATTTTGGAATAAAAAAAGACTTACAGATGTTACTCCTTTGATTCTTAACCATATTGGGGTTGGTAGTCACGTAAAAGCATCAATTAAGTAATTATGATAATCTTACGTGACAACAGATGATGCAATCAATAATCCAAAAAGGTTTATTGTTTTCTCACTCACTGTTTTTTCAGTTTGCTCCATGGCACGCCTCTGTGAGCTGTTGTAGACTTAAAAGAGGCCTCCTCTTGCTGTTTTTTCCACATCATCATCTTATTATCATTTTAAATCATTATTACCAACAAGTAAGTATTAGTTAAAGCTATTCTTAAGTGTTTTAAATCTTTCAGAATCAATCAGAAATACGTGAAATCATAGAATCCAACTATATATTGTTGTAATACTGTTATAAATTCATCTTGATCCTTAAAATCCACAATTCTACGTCAAATCTCTCTATCTTCTCTTTCAATAAGTTCTTTGGAATATTAGTGAGTGATTTATATTTAATTCTTAAAGCTTTTCTCTAAAATTAGTTTTCTTCAATAATTACCATTCTAATTATTCTTGAAAAAGATAATTATATATTAAAATAATTTTATTATTGAAATCTTCTTGTAATTGATTCTTGTAGACAATTACTTACTCACTGTTAAAATCACTAGTAGTGTTTAACATGTGAAATAAATAATTCTTTAATTATTTAATTGTGGTCATAATAACATTTTGTTTTTTATTTCATAAGAACAGACACAGTACTGTTGATTAATAGTAATATTATCATCAGTTTCATAGTCAAATCTTACACCCCCAAAACGTCAACATGAGTCCATGATAAAGAATTAATAAGGCTATTTACAACGTTAAATATGACTTTGACACAGATAAAAGTATTAAAAAGGTTTGAATTACTAATAAAAAGAGCTTTACTAATGAGAATTAGTGGTGGTGAGCGCTGTTGAAAGCCCTGGCTGCAGCTTTATCTTTTGGATTACAATAATAAAATACTACAATACTAAAGGTTATAGTATGACCCAATTATTTTCCAAGAGTATGGCTGTTTTTGAAAGTTGTACTACGTAGGAATTCAAGAGCAGGATGGGGATTCCTTTTCTGGTCGTGAAAAGGCCTCTTTTTATCCTGAAATGGGGTGAAAAGTCTTCTAGACCTTTTCATGTGGAGGAAGTGAATATTTTTCACTCTACAGGACAGGCTTGTGGTTTGCAAAAGGCCTTTATAGCCTTTATTGGGCTCAGATGTGGTTTTGAAACCACATCTGGGCAGTTTTCACTAATACAGGGTGAAGAATTTCATCTGGGGACCACACAGCCTGATTCTGACATGTATGACATGTAGAATGCTATACAGAACCTGTATGGGACCCCAGTATTGAATGAACTATTAGGTATTGAAGTAAAAACAAGCTTCTTTGTCTGTTTTACACCTCATAATCATGGTTATGGGATATTATCCCATGGTAAGGCTGTATTGGGCAAACTGTGGGATTTTGATGTTAAAACAGCTATAGCTTTGTATGTTTTTGAGATATAAACCTCAAAATTGGTTCAGTGTGCAATCCTGTATGTGTTCTACACAATGGTACCTCATTTGTTATAGTTATCATTAAATATGGCAAAGTTATCCCATGTACAAGATTTTTTACATATGCGTGTGTATAGGCAAAAATCTATCTTGAGCTTGTTTGCCTTATAACGTTTGCTCTAGATGAGATATGGGCAAATGAATGGCACCATCAGGTAGCCCTGATTGTTTCCTTTCCAAAAAGGCCCCACTTTAGGTATCTCACAATAAAACTGTAGAAGTTAGATGAGAGGTGAATATTTTATTCACCCTTATTTGGCTTGAATTTGGCCATACCTTCTGTAACACTGGTTCTAGCTCAGTTTGTCTGGTACCATTTGATAAGCCTACCTTAGAGATTCATTTTGAATACCACTTTGATTGGGTTAAGCCTCTTACTCTGTATTTTAGATGAGAGGTGAAAGTTAAGGTTTATGCTCAGCAACAACTTTGAGCAGGAATAACTTTATTATTATTTGTCCTATGGTGATAGTACTTATATATTTGGAAAGGCTTGAGTTTCCTCTTTCGTTTGATACTTTTTGAGCTTATTTGGCTCAGCTCCATGTCTTGGTGGTATCTTGGCTATACCATTGATTTATGGTATTTGGCTGTCATACTTGTGCTGTGGGTTTGAGTCACAGGCTGACAAATTACGTCATCCTTTTCAGCATCAGGTTCATTTTAAATTTCACTTTCATTGATTTTCCCCTTTCTGGGACATTCATTAGCTAAATGTGTGGTGCTTTGGCAAATATGGCACTTTCTGATTACAACTGCAGATTCATACTTTATATTATTAAAATGTTTCTTGGAGTTTTTTCCACAGAATCTTTCCAGGGTGTATTAAACATTGTTTTGAGATTCACCCTACTAGAACCAATTCTGGTTCTGGTGGTTACTTCTCCCAATATATTAATGATATCTTCTGCTGAAGATTTTTCAGTAGTCCTGCTTTTGACAGCATGCTCTAAGTCACCCCTACATTGTCTTAAAATGTTTCTTTGAATCATAAATTCTGACATGTCAGGATATAATCCTGTAAATTCATATTTATGTTGACAAAACAATGGTAAAGATTTGTCTTTGTCAGCATTAAATTTGAAAGATTCAAAGGCTGTTTCAACCTTAAATATCCAAGCATAATCGGCCCATTTTTTGATAATTGGGGCTCTCCATCAAGTCAAACGTTTGTGTCCATGTGCTTGCCTCAATTTTATATACCATCTGTGGGCTGATCTGGTAGAAAAGGTTTTAAATCTTGCAGTTACCAATCTTTCAGGTCATTCAAAATCATCTTCAATGATGTCAATACCTCTGATGAATTCCATATTGTCATATTCTCCTCCACCACTGAAGTGAGGCCATTCTTTAAGTTTTGGTACTTCTTTCAAGAGCTCTTGGCCCATTGATGGCTCCAAGTTATGAAAAGAAGTGGAAAATTCATTTTTCAACTGTGAATTTTCAACATCCAGTACTTGTAGATTGGGAATTCTTGTACCCTCATTTTGATTTAGAGGTGTAAAAATTCTGGGTAAGGTGTGTAGTAATTGCTCAATATAATTCATTTTACCGTTGCTACACTTTTTAGAACTTCTGAACTCATGTAGGAAGCTTTGTATTAAATTTATTGCTTCAATTTTATACATATCTTCCTTGTGTGTTAATTCTTGCCATAATTCTGTTTGTCTAGTATTATCAGAAGTGAATTGATTCAATTTCATTGTTAGTTTTGATACTTCTTGTTGTGAGGTGTCAAAAAACTTTTTCAAGGAAATTGTATATGTCTTTACTTAATTAAATAAATTTGAAATATCATGAAGGACTTTCTTATTATCTTATTTGATAATATTTATGGCTTGTTTTATCCTTGTTTCAATTATGTCATCAATATTGAATTTAGAATATTTGTTTGTTAATTCTTTAATAGTGGCAGATTGTTCATTTAACTTATTTCCAAATTAATTTTAATTATTGCAAGTTTTAATTTTTATTAAAGCTTTCTCAAAACACATAAGTGTCTTATTTCTTTGGCTCTGACTTAAGTTATTTGTCTTAAGATTGTTACAAATTGATGAATTTTTATCAGAAATATGACTTTTGAGATCATTTATAGCTATATAAAGGTTTGGAATTTCATCCAGAATATCAGAAATCATTTCTGATTTTTTAATCTGGCTTCCTCCTTTTTCTGCAATTCCATCATTGTTCTGGCCATCTGAAATACATTTTCCATGGCATCCTGCTTAATTTTTGGGATTCTTTAGTCCTGGCTGTAAGCTTTGGTGGCTTTTGCTTTTCCTTTGCCCTTGTTCTGAGCTTGTGGCTGCTTTTTTACATTGGAATTGCTGCTGCTGGCTACTGGAGCCATTTTTGGCACTTGCTTGGGTGGTTGAGGGTTGTTTTTCCTCAATTCTGCCGTTAAAAGCATCATGTTTTTCTTTCCATCAATGGATGCCATCCATAGAGTAACTTGCAAGTGTTGGGATGGCCCAGGAATTTTCTCACAGTCAGGTAAGAATTCAGGCAGTTTTTCCACATATCTGCAAGGATCTGGTACTCTTTGTGTTGCAATGCATTGTTGTAGGCCTTCTTGCTGGCTTTTTATATGTCCAGAGGCTTCTTGTGGCGGTTTCAGCTCTGTTTGAAGGTAAAACAGTGTTATCAGCTTCAGAATGGCATAATTTGTCAGTTTGGGATTCATTTACTGACCCTTGTCCTTCTGCAACTGCTTGGCTTCTGCCATAATTATGTCTATAACCTTTTTAAGAGCTTCTTGAGGGGTTGTAGCTGGCCCCTTATCTTGTTGAAGGCATTATTATGATTAAAAAAGGCTTAAAATAGTAATTTTACGTCAAAAAACTTTCTATTGGACAAATTCTTAGCTTTTTTGGAGAGTATTATTAATGTCCAAATTGATGAATTCTGAAGAAATTGGTTCTTGTTGATTGTTCCTAGTTATAATAATAGTACTATTATGTTCAGAATTGACAGTACTTGCGGGGATAATGCTAGTTACTGTTGATGCAGTTTCAATATTTTCTTGCCTTACCACATTGACAGACACTAAAATTAATGAAAAAAGAAATTTATTAAGTAAAAAACAGGTATCTCAAAAAAGAAATGAAAAAATATAAGCCTCAATTATAATAAAGAAGTTTTATTTTTTATGGATTTTTTTTAATTGTAAGTATTTTCTATGGATTTTTTAAATTTTGCAATAGGAGAAAAAGAATTTAAAAAAAGTAAAAAATTATGTCACAGCTAAAATATCATGGCTGAGCCTCCAAATTTAAGGTGTGGATATGAAACTTTGATTGGAAATCAAGTACTTTTCCTGTCTTCAAAATTTGTATAAGGTAAAAATGATTAAAAGTAGTATAAAATAAGATTTTGAAGAGAAAACACACCAATTTCATTGTTTTCAAATTTATAAGTATAAAACAACAATATTATAAAGATTTATTGTTTTACCAAAAATAAAAATTTATCCAAAAATACTCTTCAAGAGATATGTAAGGCTCCAAAAGGAATTTCTTCAAGAGTAATTTCAATTGGAATTAATTGAGCAAAGGACTACAGGAAATTCATATAAGAACAGAGTCATTTAAAAGATTATGAAAGAGAAAACACACCCAAAAGTGAGCAGAGTGAATTTGGAAACAAAGTGACAAAGGTGACAGTGATGAAAGAGGCTTTAATTCACGTATGGGGTGGTTCAGGGGTAACAATGATTATAAGAGTTACAAAGAATGATTATAGTGATTTCTTCATGTGGTTGAAAGGCTCAAAATAATTGAAAAAGGGTGGTTGGAATTCTTTATTGATTGGCTTAACAGTGTTTAAAAAAATTATAAAAGGAAAAGATTCTAATATGAAGAGAAAAGTTGGGCAAAGAAGACATTCTTTTATAGCCATGAATTTTCTTACTCCAAAAGTAAAATGTACTCTTTGTAGTCGTGGAAAACACTCTGAAAACAGAAAAGCAAGTTAAAGCATTATTGAAACCTGGCTTAGACCAAAAAACGGCTGGTTTTAGCCATTTTTTGCTATTTTCAGCCGTTTTGAACCCTTAAATCAGCCATTGCTATAGTAATACCTGATTTTAAGCCTTCAAAGCATGTCAGAATGTGTGAAAGAGACATAGAAACCAGTCAAAAATGTTTGAACTTAAGGGTAGTTTTACCCACTTGGCAAAAGTTAAACCTTCCCTGGTTGGTATCAAAAACTCATCATCAATTGAGACACAGACGCTGTGACCCAAGTAAAGGCCAAAAAGTGATGAACTTTTGCATAGATTTCAACATCTTATGCCTTTCAGCAGTTAATTTGGGGGTCTACCTCCCTCTTAGAGCTAAATTTCCTTTTCCCCCCAGAATTGATCTGTCCAATTTATTTTTTCTTTAATTCTTCATCATGTATTACAGTTAAAATTTACATATGTAATTCAATTTAATTTCTACAGTACACACTGTAATAATCAATACCCCATATGTAAATTCAAGTTCATTTATGTAATACACGCGCACATTTTGACATTTCAATTGAAAACACTTTGATTCCTCATAACTTCTAAACTACACACAACACCCCAATTTTAACACAAAAATTGGTGGTTAACACCACATTTGATGTGAATTAAATTAAGTTTTTCAGGATTTTCAACTTTTGTACAGAAAATACTAAATACTTAATTTAAGCTTATTTAGAGTTGGGTTACAGAAAATTTACCAAGAGGTGACCCCACCTTATCTTTTAGGAGGATTCCAATGGTGAGATAATTTTCATATGTTTATTTTTTGGATAAACATTTATGATAATTTTTATTTCAATTTTTTCCAAAAATATTTTAATTTTAGTAATTTTGATGAAAATTCATTTTTACTTGATTTTTTCAAGTAAAAATGTGTTTTCATAATTTTAATTTTCAATATAATTTTATTTTTAAATTGTACTTAAAATTTATTTTTTTGTATAAATTTGTATTTATATCTTATATTTTGTCTTTATAATATAAGTAAATGTATCTTATTAGTAATTTTATTTTCTTTTATTCTTTGTGGTCTTTTGGTTATATGAAAATACCTCTAAGGCCCACATCATCCATACTAAGTTGGGGATCAAGCCAACCCCTTTTACGGCATACAATCCCCAAACAGATGGTCAGATGCTGGAGGAATAATTATGCCATTTTTTTGTTATTGGCACATTGATTGGGCTGATCTTCTCCCTTGGCTGCCCTGTGTCTTAAAAACTCCACACAATCTTCCACTGGCTTATCACCCTTTTTTCGTGGGAAGGGATACCACCCACGTGTTAATGTGTTGCTCAAAGATTCTCTTTAAATTCAACTGCTTGCTTCAAAATTTTGGGGATCTTGACTGATCTTCCACTTTATCACAGGGTTATTGGGATGAAGATCCAGAAAGCAAGATTGGTTCAATTTGACAATGACTGACCCCCCTTATTTGTTTGTATCACTGATGGGGTTTCAGGCTTGCGCATGCATATTAAATTTGTATATTTTACTATTCAGTATAATCAGCACACTCCCCTCAAAAACAAGTTTTGCGCAGTTAAAGTTCAATTTGTGTCAAACATTTGCAGTCAGAACGTGACCTAGACTCTTGGTAAGAATGTCACAAAGTTGGTCTTTTGTTGAGACCCAAGTTAGCATTAGTCTCTTATTGAAAAAATATTCATTTACAATATAGAATTCCTGGATGAACTTTCTAGTCTGTTTTGGCCTGACATAGTCACTTGCAATCCCAAAAGATGTTTTATTGTCAGATAATAGAGTCACAGCAGTATTGCTTAACAGAGGAGAAAATGAGATTTGATATACATAAAAATTCTTCTGCAGCAAAGGAAAGAGAAATATATTTGGCTTGGGAAGTAGATGCAGCCACCGTGGATTTCCCTTTTGATTTCCATGATATGGGATTCTGACCATGAAGCAGAAAAAAACCATGTGTTAAACAATTTCCTTCACCCCCCAGTTTGTGTCGATTTAGCAGTTGAGACCTAATTTAGTTGTATTCTTGAAGATTGAAATACCCAATTTCTTTGTACCCCGCAAGTATGCAATCAGGTTCTGTATAGCTTACCAGTGCAATACATCAATTCCCATCAAGAACCACACAAGATAATTGATAGCATAGGATATATCAGGGAAAGATCTCTGTTCAATGTACAACATAATTCCAATAAGCTGGAGGTATTCTTTATACAGCTCCATTGATTTGTTTGTATCTAGTTGGCAATTCATTGGGAGTGGAGATTTTTCAGTTATCAACCTTGGTATTAAGGAAATTAACTTATCAATAAGTTCTTGTTGGTGCAACTTGTAATCACATTCTATTCTCACAGCCAAGAGTTAGTTACAATCTAATTGCTTCTGCCATCCCTTTATTTTAGTCTAAAATCAATATTCTTGCACACAGTAGTGGTAAAGTTCTGATAAGTATGATTAAGTACAGAGTGGCTAGTATGAAGAGAAGATTGGATTCATGGTTTAATAGAATAATGATGTGATAGAAATAACTAGAAAAATTATTTACCTTCGACAACTGTAACACTAGCGATAAGGATAACTCTATGTCTATCTAAGCTACTTATCCAATTACAAGGGTACAGGCTTAATACAAACTTCTAAGTTAACACAAAAGTTACAACTGGTTAACATCAGATAAGAAATGATATTGGTTTTTAATGAGTTTACCTCCACTTTCCCTTAGTATCAACCGTAGTCAGAAAACGAGTCTTGATCCTGATTCTGGGGTTGTGTTTGTAAGGTTGTATTAATTTATTGGAAATGAGTGATAGATGATGATGTGAGGAGGAACAAAGTGATTTAAAATGAAAATAAGTTCAGACAAGTGGCTGAGTGAGATCAAGGCAGGTATTTATATAGATGATCATTGACTTATCCGCAGCAGTGATGCGGATCAGTGCTTACGTAATTGATCATTACGTCAGTGAGGAAAAGGTCTGATGAGATTAGTAATGATGCCACATTCTATGGGATTGATTGATATGCCCACTATTCCCGTAGCTTCAGCCTCCCACTTTATCTTCAAGGCTTTGTTCAGCTGTTCGGAAACTTCATTGAGAATATTGTCTGATGATCCCATGATTGCATTTTCCTCGACACGAATCCATAAGATTGCAGACCCCTTTTTCGATTCATAACAGTATGTGCTTTAATCTTCGTCATTTGGTACAAACCCAATCTCTCAAAGAGTTTTCTTCAAAAACAGCCACCGGTATCTAGCTGCTTGCTTTAATCCATATAGCGCCTTCTTCAACTTCAAAATCTTGTGTTGCGGAAGGTCTAATCCCTTGGGGGCAGGCATAAACTAGTTTATCAATAAGACTGTGTAGGAAAGCCACCTTGACATCAAAAGTTCTAATTTTCCATTTGTTAGTGCATGCAATTGAAAATAAAATATGTAGCGCACCAAATGCTTGCATTGGAGAAAATGTCTTATCAAAATTCACACCATGTATTTTCCAAAGGCCCTTGACACTAATTGAGCCTCATAATGTTTAGGTTTGGCTTTCTTTGAAAACATATAGTTTTTCCCAAAGATGCTTTCATGAGGAACATTTTTCAGAGCATCCCTCATAGTGGCTAATTCAAAAACATTCTCAATTTCCATACTTTTCAGTTCTTCATTGATCACACCCTGGAAAAGACCTTTCTCATCCGAGAAAATGGCATCCTTGTAAGATGTTGGAATGACATCAATGAGATCCTGGGTACTGTTAATTGACGAAATCAGAGAGTCTTGTTGTTTAGCGTATTGAAGAAAAGTTTCTCACTGTAAGAGTCTTAAAATTAAGTATGGATTAAATTAGAACTAATTGCCAAAGATACAATCAGAACGAGTAAAATAATAGATACCTAAGGTTGGATGACAAGTATGAACAACAATAAAAAAGGACAAGATTTTGACAACTGTTATCAACCAGCACTGTAGTAAAGGATTAGTTTTTTGGTCAATCAATGATGATAAAATAAACAATATACTATACCTAAAATCAGCTAAGAGATTACAAGGGTAAAAGTGAAAAGAGGGAAATGAAAAAGGATTTAAGAGAAAGATGGAGGAAATAAGGAGAGTGGGAGAAATAAAAATGTAAAGTAAGGAGAGTAGGATAAGTAGAGGAGAAAGGAAAATAGATACGAAAGGAGCGGAGGTGAGTGAGGGGAAGTGAAAAGAGATTGACCTCCTGGACTTCGTAGCTGAGGTATCGGCCAAATATTGGTGTTGAAGATCATGCAAATAGTGATTTGCATTATGCAATTTACAGGCAGTGGGCGTTTTTTGGTTGTAAGTGTTGATTTTGTCAATGGAACTAGTTGGTTGATCTGCTAATTCTGACACTAACAAGTCGTAAATACCTGACTGGTCCTTTTGTAATCCTTTTTGTGTCTAGACCGAACCAGTCGTAACTAAATTAGTTCTCTTATTTTTCCTAAACCAGGAAATTGTTTGTTTCTTGTATTTACTCTTATCTATTTATATTATATTTCTTAACTATATAAATCATGTATCTTAGCAGAGAAGTTGTTCTTTAATCCAGCTTCTCTATTTTATTATTCTTTTTCTCTGAGAATCTTCAGGTATGCTCTTTCTTGCAATCCAACTTCTCTGTTTTCTTATTCTTTTTCTCTGATTGTATTTCCTTCTTTGACCATCTTCAGGTTATGGGCCAGGCGCCATCAGAACTTTAAAAGAATAATTAAAAATGTTGGATCAAAAATCTATCATTTACCTATCAATAATCAATTTATCACGAATGAATCATCAAATCAGCTTACCTCCTCTCTCTCTCAGATATACAAGCACTGGAAAAATTAAGCTCCTCCAATTTCTTTACATGTCAAAGAGGGATTGTTTTATCTCTTGGCATGAGGAATCACAGGAGCATGCTAATTGAACCTCCTAGTACTATAAAAACCAATCCTATTTATCTTAAAAAGAAAGAAATTGTCTATTATTTTATAGTAAGACATCTTGATGATAAAACTTATGACGTATTTGTCTCCAATAAAAATGAAGAAACGTAAAAACTCCGGAACAACATCAAGGAGCACTATTCCTCCTCTTCTGGTGAAAATATTGCTTCCCACTTTAAGAAACTATTCAGTATTTATTTCCTCCTTCCTCCTCTGCCTTATCCAAAGTGATTTCCTACTTTCACTAAACTCGTAAGCTACTCTGTGGACTCTCTTCCAGTATTTTTGCTTCAGATATCATGGTAAAAGCTCTTGCCTTTTATTTACTTCAACTTCTTCCCAAAACCTGAAGACATGTCTTTACTGCAGTTTTTCACACAATCAAAGTCTCTGCCGTAATTACAGCTTTAGAAGAACTATTCAAAGAAATCAAACTTTCAATAATTAGGCAATCTGGTACTGAAGATCAGATCTCTTTTGATCTTCAACTACGTCCCAAACCAAAAAGGGAGCTTTGCCACAAAGTAAAGCAAAATCCTTTATCTAATCATTCAGAAAGTGAATGCTCCAAATTATTTCCTGAGAAGAGAGAAGCCTACCATTGTAGAAGAAATGAAAAGAATAAACAAGTAACAAGCTCTACCTTGGATGTTTGAAATAATATCAATAATTTCCCTAAAAAACCAGTACTGGATATTGGCTTCTTCAACACTATAGCCCCCACCTCTGCTCTCTTATCCAATATCTCAACATCAAGAAAAACCCTCCTTGCTGCAAATGGTGGTTACATGAAGGTCAATTCAGAAGGTACCCTCCACTTAAAAGAAACCACTGGGAAAATCTCAATTCCCAATTACTTGATAGTTCCTTTGGCCTCCTCTCTATTGGATTCATTAAGCCCTTTCCTCAACAATGGTGCCACACTTAAAGGCTTTGAAGGTGGTGCTAATCTCTTTGATAAACATCGAAATCTAATCCTATCCAATAAAATGGTGAACAATGTTTTTCTCATCAATACTCCTACCTCCAACGTTCCCTTTTAATCCTCAGCAAATCTTCCTCTCATCCTTCATAGATCATTAGGACATCCTAATAACGTAGTAGCCACCAAAATGTGACCTGGTGTTGACTTCTCCAGCTTAAACTGTGAATCTTTCTTAATTGCCAAGTCTCCTCAATTATCATTTCCTTGCACCCTTCAAACACCCCTCAATGTCTTAGATGTAATTCATATGGATCTATGCAGCCCTATCTCACCAGAATCTCAGGGAGGAAATCGGCATATATTTCTGATAATCAATGGGAGTAGCCATATGAGATTTGTCTACCTTCGAAGCACCAAATCAGAATTTCTCGATTATTTTATTAAATTTCAGAACCTGGTTAAGAATTTCAAAGGTACAACCATTAAAAATGTGATATCAGATAATGGTGGAGAATTCGTCAATTCAAAGTTCAAGAAACTCTTTGACGTCAAAGGCATTTTTCATCCTCCAACAACACCCTACACCCCACAACAAAACCGAGTTTCTGAAAGGGTTAATCAATCTCTTCTCAAACAAATACAAGGTATGATTCACAATAACAGTGTTCCATCTGAATGGTGGGGAGAGTCATCTTATATGGAGGCATTTATACTAAATAGAACACCAGTGTCAACTATCAATTTTGTCACTCCACTAAGTGGGATTCATCTGTGTATCTCCATCTTGCTGGAGTGCATCTTTTTGGTTGCACAGCTATTATGAACTCTCCAAAGCCTTGGCATAAATTGAAAATAAATCTTACAGGTACCTTGTGTATGCTTTTTGGTATTTGAGAAGGACATCATAGCTACCGTCTCTTTTATCCCAAACCAGATCTAATTATATATTGCATGAATGCATCTTCAAAAACAAAGCAGCTTTTTGGCCCTCTCATTATTTCTCTGTTCCTACCTTAGCTCAAGAACCTCTTCTACTGCCTTCAATAACTTCGTTTAATTTTTCCCCTCACAACAACAATCAAAATATTGCTAACAAATCCAAAAATATATTCTCTGTTCCAGGATGGGGCTGTCCTGGATATACCTCAACAAGTCCTAAAGCTTCTCCCCTTTGTGACACTGCCTCACCTTCTCCAAGCTCCAACCTTCTATACCACTGGAAGCCGAATCTTCTCTATCTGTTCCTCCTTTTCCTGAACAACCCAAACCTATCTCACCTGTCACCTCATCCCTACCTAAAGACAACAGCAACCCTTTGCAAAAAGGATGGACCTATGAAACTGTACCTGTAAAGGCACCGCATGATGTCAATTCCAAAATTTCTCGTAAAAATATTGTGTCTGGTAATTGGTTGTGCAAACCACCTAGTCATTTTTCTGGGGCAGTAATCAACCAAATTCTGGTACCTTCAAGTAGGCTATGGGCTCTTCTAAATACAATGCATGGCTGGTTGCCATTTGAAACAAATTCCCCAGTCTTGAGAGACATGGGGTTCTTGAGGAAGTCAAACTTCAGGAGGGTCTTTGAATTCTTGACACTAGTTGGGTATTTAGGGAGAAAACTAATTCCCTCAGTAATTTTATTGTAAAGAAGGCTTGTCTTTGTGCTCAAGGGTCCCTCCAGGCTGAAGACCTTGACTTTTACAAAACCTTTTCACCAAGTGGAAGGCTGTCCACCCTCTGCTTTCTCTTGGGGTACTGTGCCGATCATGATTTTGACCTCCATCAAATGGATGTAAAAACCACCTTTCTTCAAGGAGACCTTAACAAGAAGCTTTTTATTTGACTTCCTGAAGGTTATAAAAGCCTGAAATCTGGTCCTGTTTTCCTTAAATTAAAGAAATCTCTCTACAGACTTAAGCAAAGTCCTAGAAATTGGTATCTCAAGATTAAGCAATTCTTTGTTGAGGCGGGGTTATTTCGATCTGCTTTCAATGCCTGTTTCTTTGTTCAAAATGACCTCAACCCTTGCTTTGTATTTATGCATGTCAATGATTTGGTCATTGGTGGAACTAATCTAGATGTCTTTCTGGCTCAGATTTCCTCTGTGTTAAACATGAAAGATCTTGATGATCTCTGCTATGTGCTCAGAATGAAGGTTACTATAAATTGAATTTACCCTGTTACATTTCTCAGCCAAGAGCCTTATGTAAACTCTTTGTTGTATTCTTTTGGCATGGGGTCATGCAAACCTGTCCCGGATCCTCAAGTACCTTCTTCAAGGATCCTTCCGCTTGCAGACACTGACTCCGAGCCTGCTAGACTTCATTACCAGAGGGCTGTTGGACTCCTAAATTACCTAGTGGCCTGTACTAAGCCCAATCTTGCATACTATGCCTCATGTCTCTCCCCTCTTATCATCTTAAATTGGCCTTCAGTCACATTCTTTGCTATCTGAAGGGTACTAGTACCTGGGGGCTGTGGTTAGGGAAGAGGGGTAATAGCTCCTCCATTGTTGCCTATTTCGACTCTGTCTGGGGCGCAAATTACGAATTCATATATTTTTCTTGGGGTTGTGTTTTTATCTATAGACTGGTAGCTTGGAAAACTATCAAGCAATAAGTCGTGGTACTCTCTTCAATGGAAGAAGAGTATCACTCCAATTCTAACTGTTGCCAGTACATAGGCTGGCTTATAGATCTGGTGTCATATCTTGTCCTCTTGATTAAAGCCAATTTTTTCTGTGAAAACCAGGGAGCTCTTGCTTTTCTCAAAAATTCGCTCTAACAGCATTGAACGCGACACATCAAGCTGTGTCTCAGCTGGTGTGGCCAATTATTGGAAGAAGGTGTTATTGAAGTCAAATACAACACCACAGCTCTAATTCCTGCCAACATACTCACGAAATCTCTTTGCAGAAAGCAGCATCAGGCCCACTGATCTTCTCTGGGATTGTCAAGCTTCAAGCCTGGGAGGGTATTGAAGACAAGTTTCTTTTCTAACCAGTCATAAATACTTGAATGGTCATTTTGTGATCCTTTTTGTGTCTAGACTGAACCATTTGTAACTAAAGTAGCTCTCTTTTTTTTCCGAAACCAGGAAATTTTTTGTTCTTTGTATCTACTCTTACCTATTTGTATCATACTTCTTAGCTATATAAATCATGTATCTTAGCAGAGAAGTGTTTCTCTCATCCAACTTCTCTGAGCGTCTTCAGGTATTCTCTTTCTTGCAATTAAAATTCTCTGTTTTCTTATTATTTTTCTCCAATTTTATTTCCTTCTCTGAGCATCTTGACAACATACCAAATCATGGAATGGTTAAACAGATTCCTGACTTTCATGGAAAATACATTTTTGGATTAATTTGTACCAGGATTAAAGAACACTGCTTCATAAAACTTTACACTTAATGCTCTTGCAATTCTGTTTTGTTCAGGAAGCCAAAAGAGTCATCCTTTTGAACCGGGAAAAACTCCTAGGTGGTATCCAATAAATTCTCTTGTGGACAGGTCCTTTCAATATTGGTGATTGTGGATGTACAATTTTGCACCAAAAGTAAAGAGAGGCAGGAGAGAAGGCCTGTTCGCTCCGACAACTTTGTGTGGAGTTTTCTTGCTGTTGGTGGGGAGAGTTTGATCGTAAATCCAAGAAGAATTTTTAAAAGAATAAGGGAAAAGGTCAGCATTAAAGCTTGCAGAAAACCAAGATGTCTGTGAGATCTCCAACATTTACCTATTTGTACGTTCAATTTTTGCCTTTTTGATGGTTTTTTTTATGGAATCGAGTGTTCATGTACAATCACCTGATTCTAAATAAGATCATCAAATGAATTATTTACAAAGTTGGCACCATTTTAAGTTCTGATAGCTTTTATTTTGAATTGTGTCATATTAATAAGCTTCAAAATCTATTAACAAGGTTGATTCTTTGCCTAAGATTTGTCAGATAGGGGAATGAAATGAATTATTCTAGAAAAGCATTCTTGAATCATTAGAGCGTATCTTTTGTGATCAAAACTAAGGAAAATCAGTCCTATCAGGTCTGTAATAATAATATCACCTTGTTGTTTAGCCATATTCCGTGATGGAGAAGTAAATAGACAATGGCTTCCTTTAGAAGCTGAGAAGGGATGACATATGTAAATATTTTCGCATGGGAAATTAGGAAAACCATCGGCAGAACTGAAATGCAGTAATAAATTTAGGTTTCGGATTGAAAGATAGCTCAAACGTTGGTGCCAGAGGGTATTTAAATTCATAGTCACAGGAACAGGTTTTGTAAGAAAATTAATGGGAGGGGTAAGGGAATGATAGGAGGGAGGAACAACAGCTAAGGGAGGAATATGAGGAGAGGTAGAAAGCTGAAGAAAGCGTCTTGAGTTTCTATCAAAAGTAAAAAAGACATTCAAATCTTGCTAAATAAAACTGGTTCTTTTCAAATTTCACATGAATGTTTTGTGTGATTAAGTGACCAATTGAAAGGATAGCCCCAGGGATAACTCTACATAGTATAAAATTGTGCAAAATTAAAGGTCCAGTTGGTGTATTCAGTTGAAAATCCCTAACAGCTTCTACAGGGAATTAATGAGATGATGTAACCAAGAGTTTCATTTTCAAATTCCACTTATTAAGAGACAGAGAAATATATCCTATGAAAGAATGTGTAACCCCCAAACCTAAAAATGATTTATTGTTCTTAAGCATTGGTACTGCTCCTATACCATCCACAGATGGATTTGGATAAGATGGCTGATTCCTATCCTAAGGAGCCTTAAATCTCATGGGGAAGTCTTAATACCAGTGCGCAACCTCTCCAAAATAGTAGCAAGGATTCTGGGTGTTTAACAAGCAGCACTTCCAACCCTCAGACCTCTGAGAAATAGGTGATGGGGAGCTGAAAAAATTATTGTTGGATGGATATTGCTTCTGGGAGGGAGGCATCATTTATTGGCTGGATGACGGTTCATTAAGTTGAGCTTTTCCATTTGGCTAGAGAGCTTTCAAGGAGTCAATTTTCAATAAATTTACCAAATCATCAGTACTGGCTGGAGATTTTGCTAATATTTTCTGGACTAGATCAAGGATATCCTCCATATTGATAGTAAGAAAAGGATTGGCGGCCAAGAGAGTATCCAAGGCTGCCATAAGCTGATAACGCATTTTAGGAACAGAGAATAAAAGGGATAAAGTAATGAACTTGTTGGAATCTAGAGAGCCAATTAGGATTCTTATTGCTTCCACCGTCTTTTTAAGATCAATAACGGGCTTAAAAATGCTATTAGATTGATCCGTCGGAGAAAAACGCTTCTCGGTGTTATATATCAAATTGAGAACTATGATGCCTTCGGAAATATCCTCTTGATTTCTGGAAATACACTTCTGGCATTGTGCATGAGAATACGGGCGGTGTTAAAATCAAATAGAGCTTGTTATGTAATGTTGTGAATTAACAATTGGGAAATTAAATTTCTACAATAATAAGGGTCCTTCTCTTATACTTCAAAATGTTTCCTGTTGTGCATAAAACCACCAACCCAGATCTCAAGCATTTTTTGAGAACAGGTACTAAAATTGGCTCAATCAATAGCAAGCCAAGGACATATTTTATTGGAAATTTGAGAGAACTGTTGCAGTACTTCAGCCTGTTTATCTGCTCAGGAGACAATATCTTATGGGTTTTGAACTTTCAGGGTGGATAAATCCAGGCTTTAGGTTAATTGGGAATGATGGAATATGCATGTAGGGTATTATTAGGAGAGAAGATCTTTCCAGAGCGAGTGGTAGAGAAATTCAAAGTGACAGGGACAGACGATAGGATAGGAAAATAATTTGAGAATAAAAAATAGCTAGAAATAGAATTGAAAAGAAAAAATAAAGAAATACAAGATTATTGGTGTGAGATTAATACGCTACTGGCAGTCAAATGCCCATAAACTGCTATATCTCCTGAAAAGTGAAAATTACTATCTCTAGATTTAGCTAAGCAAATAATTAAAATACTAGGTGTGCTAGTCTACTTTCAATTTAGATGTTAATTTAGATTTCCCTTGTAAGAGCATCGCACCTTTAATTCAAATAAAACAAATTAATTGGTAAAAATAAAAATAGAGATACAAAAAATATCTCCCCTAAGAAATAATCTTTGAATCGGCTCTGATTTGTTCTTTTAATCTTAGATGTTATTCGTTTTTCTCACTAATAGATTTTTAGGCATCCGCATGCATATTCAATTTGTATAGTATACTGTTCAGTATAATCACAACACCCACAATGGGCAAAAAATATATTAGGGGGCTTCAACCCCAGCCAAAGATGGTGTGTTTAATGAATCAAAAATGTAAGTGAGTGTGTGACTCACAAGGTCCGTTTCAGTGGTGCAGCGTGTCAAATAACAAAAATAGAAATTATATCTAATAAAAAGTGTAATAAACAATTCTTAAGAGGAAAAGAGTAATGAAAAGTACCTAGCCGGTAGATGGCAAGTGGCTCAAAGGACTATGACAAATAATAAAGCGACAGGACTAAACAAAAAATTATACAAAATAAACAAGTGCTATATAGGAGGTAATTTTAGTTGATCTGGTGGTTTTTTTGGTGGAGTGAGAAGTACTTCACCTATATCAGCTACAAAAATGAAAAAAATGTAAAAGAAAGAAAGAAGAAAACTAGAAAGTGATAAAAAGGAAACAAGAGTAGAAATTAAGAATATATGAAGAATAATGATTGAAAAACATTCATCGGAGAAAAGGAAGAGAGATGGTTGATGAAAAGAGTTGGGGGTCGAGTTTATTAGGTGGTCCTGTAGTCAAGCCAAGAGATCTGCGCTGATGGATTTCTTGCTGATCTTTTTTTATCAAACAAAGCTTGGTGCTGGGGTGAGACCATTTGAGTAGACTTTCTGTAATGGTGATGGTTCGAGATTCAACATCCCCCTCTCACCCAGACGCAAAATGCCCAGTGAATTGAGAGCTTGAGAGAGGATGGTCCTACTGTCTGACTTTGTGAGAAAGTAAGCTAGAATTTTGGTAGAAGTATTGTATTGTAGCTCTATTACCACAGCTTTTACAGCTTCTTTGGAAAAATCTAGTTGTATATCCATGTGCTTCATGCATTTATTGCTCAAATTGCATTCCACATTAGTTCTCAAGTTAACCCACAGAAAGCCTTATAATCCACTTCAGTGGTAGAGAGAGACAGTGTGCTGCTTTTGGTTCTTCCAGAGAACAAGGCTTCCTCCAATTGTTTCTAGGAGGTTGGTAACTAACCTATGGGAGACACGGAAATTGCCCCAGTTGGCAAGAATTCCTCAATTTATTCCTCTTGGATAAGTGAGGCCAAGATTGTAAGGTGTGGATATGAAACTTTGATTAAAAATCAAGTACTTTTCCTGTCCTCAAAATTTGTATAAGGTAAAAATCAATTAAAAATAGTAAGAAATATTCTTTTTAAGAGAAAACACGCCAATTTTATTGTTTATAACTTTATTAGTATAAAACAATAATATTAGGGGGTGTCAAACCTATTAAATCCCACATTAAAAAAAAGTGTGATTTGAGACCAAAATACCACATTCCAAAATCAGTGATTTTGTCTCCCAAAAACCCCTTTTTCTAACTCAGTCCCCCTTGGATTTTGCAAAATACCACATTCTTTCCTATACTTATTTAAACCTAACCACTGCCTTTATCCAAAAGTCAATTTTAACCTAACCCCTGGTGTAACCAATTAACTAATCCATTTACAATTCCATTCAATATCCCCCTTTCTTAAATTACTCAGTTACTGATTTATCACCCACAACCACCATCCTTTCAATGCCACGTCACCCAATGAAGACAAAAAAATTCACTCCCAAGTTTTCATCTGGTCTGCCACATCCTTTAGGTCACTTAACTCGGCCAGATTATTTATGCATTATCAATTGGTTGACGCATAAATCAAACTTTGATGCATGTTTTGGAACTGGTGGCTCCACATTGGTCAGAAGGACACCCTCAAGTAAAAAGAATGGATTTCATTTTATGGTCATTGAGGTCAATAAAAAATCACTACACCGGCTGAATCTCAGTGCAACAAGCATTTGTGACCGATGGCGTACATATAAGAAAAAATACACAACAGCAAAGAAGTTTGAGAATCTAACTGGGGAAGGTATAACAGAGTAGGATGAGAAAAAAGGGCTGCATACTATGGCTGATAAGCTTGAAAGTATGTGTCCATGTTTTGCAGAAATGGATTCACTATTTGGTCATAAGCCAAATGTGACTCCACTAGCAACATATGATTCTCAAGAGGCTGGATTGATTTCAAATGAGGATGAAGAAGAACCAATGGAACATGACGTAAGATATGATACAATATTTTATTATTTGTGCTAAATTCTGATGTGTTGTTTCTTTTCAGGTTTCAGAAATAACAGAGGAGGGAACAATCATGATTCAACCAAATATGGATATTGCTGAAGATAAAGAGAATGACCATGTGGAAGAGCCCAAAGTAAGATTTCTTTCATCAAGCCAATATGAAAAAAATTGACTGTGAAATATTTTTTTCTGTAGCTACAGTCTAAGATAAATGGTTCATCCCAAAAGAGAAAACATAGTTCCAGCTTCAATCTTAATAATATCAGTGGCTCACGGAAGAAGTTGTCTGATGTGTTGTCTCCAAGTTACTCACAAATAATGATTGATTGGCAAAAAGGTCTGTAGGAGATGGTTTTATTCTGATGTTCATGCAGACTAATAATAGTTCTTTCAGGGAGGGAAGCTCATGATGAGGCCCGGTTAGAGTGGGATAAACAGAAATGGAATGAAGAGAGGAGTGCTCAAATTATGCAAACTGAACAACAGAGATTAATGAAGGAGATGGAAATTGCATTTGAACGGGAAAAAAATGTTGAGTGTAGAAAGCTGGAACAGTCCAAAATACAATCACAACTCAATTTTGATATGGCCAAAGAGGCCAAAAAACTTGATTTTGGGAAAGAAAAATGGCAAAAAGAAGTTGAGATGAGAGAAAAACAACAGAACATGCACTTGACTATAGCGGCATTGAATTCCTCCCATCCAATTGCAGATTTAGAGCATATTCTAAATTTGATTAATAAAAATAGTTGAATTAAGTGTTCTTTGTTAGATATTATGCGTGTGATGTGAGTGGTGCCATTTGTTGACAGCATTGGTTTTCCCAAATAGGCTCATTTGTTATTTGATGGGTAAATGATGGTTTGATTTGCAATTTTGTGGTTGATTAATTCAACACTGGAGGCGTCTTCTCACATAAGATGGGTGTGGATGCCCATTCAAATGATCAATCTCAAAGGATGTTATTGTATTTTACGGCATTTTTGCCCTTTGAAATGACTTTTGTGGCAATTGATCAAATTTAATTTGTCCAGTGACAAAGTAGGTAATATGGACATTTTTCCTTTTAATCAACATGAATCATATTTTGCAATGCTGCAAACGTAATGCTAGTAAGAGAAACAATGACCTATTTTTCCAAGGTTGAAAATAATATATTGCTTTTTCTTATCCCTTGTTTGAAAATTCACCACATGTCTTTTGCTTAAGATTACTAAATTCTTCATTTTGGTAATCTTTTTCAACAGTCTTTCATTTTAAATAACTTCCCCAAGTTTTGATTGATCAATTGATTTCACAATTACCAGTATTATTAGAAGGAATTTTTGTTTTGGAAGCCATTCAGGTGTTCCATAGTGACAGTTTTGGTAAGTGCATACACTGTGACTGATCTTAATTTTCCTGAACTGATGTTCTTTCAATCTGCACAGAACTCATTTGATCAAAAAGAATTGGTTGGGGCCCTTTGGTGATTGTTCTGTTGCATAATATTGGGCTTTCTTTTGGAAAGATATGGTAAGTACTGTACAGTACATCCTTTTTTTTTATGTAATCGATCATTACATAAATTCCTAATGATAACTGTCCCACCACCACCAACACCCTCAATCCACCAATCCAACACCTCCTGCACCAATCAATCACCTCCACCACCACCACCTCCCGCACCAATCCACCACCACCACCACCACCTCCTCCAACGATCCACCAATCCACTACCTCCACCACCACCAACACCTCCACCACCTCCATCACTACCACCAACACCACCAACACCTCCACCACCAACAATCCATCAAGCCTCCAACTCTATCACCTTCACCTTTGATCCCCCATCTCCACCCCCAATCCTTCAATCCACCTCCTCCTCCTCCAACATCTCCACCACTGACCATTCCCCCTTTTTGTCATGTGCTTTTGTATGAAATACTGATTAATAATTTTGTTTTATACACTTTTTTTTGCTTTAATTTAGAGGAGGAACAATTTATATTTAGCATATACTTAGTCTAAAATCATTATGTCACCATCCAACAATAAACCCTCCCCTTCTTTAGCCTTTCCTCATCAATTATCTGATCATTTGACTGTTGGGACTCAACCAAATGACCATATGATTGTCAATGAGCGTAATGTGCCCAACATCTCCTTAATTCATAATGATGTGAAGCCTGTTGGGACTCAACCTCACCATCAGAATGATTTAACAGAAGAGAATTCTCTTAATCATAATCACCCCAATACCAGACAACAAAGAAGAATGCTTTCTTATATGAACCAAAAAGCAGGCCAGCTTGGCCTTTATAATCCCAACTTCTCCATAATTACACTATACAAGAAGAAAAATGAGAATGCGTCCTGGTTAAAGCTTCCTCCACACAACCTGCTTCCCAGACCCTATGTACTTATCAATAGACATAACAAGCCTTATTTACCTATTTTCATGTATCAAATCCACCCATTCAGCAGTCCAACACCAGTCTTCCATAAACTTAAAAAATTGATCATAACATTAAATAAGCTTGCAAACAAGCGTCACAATATCACCACTAACTCTGATATGCTTGATGGCATTATGAAAGGAATAGGATTTCGTCAACACTACAAGAATTTGATGAATTCATTCACCCCCGCATTCAAGGATTTTCAAATAATGCACTTAAGGACAATCAAGAAATTATGAATGCAGCCAATTTGCCAAACTTCAGCTAGCTTGAATGGCATGCCAACAAATCACCCAATTTCAAAACTTATTCAAATGTTATAGTTACTTTCAATGGCTTCCAAAATGAACCACATACTGATAATAAGGACATCAATTCATGGACGTATGGTATATTCTCTTTTATCAATAAAAACAATTTCATTCCAATTCCTACAGATTTCACACCCTCTGGGCATGGATTATCATTTCCCAACCACAAATTCATTTTTTATTTTTCCAAAAAAGAAGGCATTGTTGAAATACTCTGGAAAACATCTGAACTTCTTCATCAAACAACCAAGCCAGCAAAAAAATTGCTTGAACACCAATCCATCACCCACTTTGGTTGTTCTTTTCAAATCAACAAGAAATTATTTCTCACAGGAAAAAAATTCAAACAACTCAGCTCTGAAGAAATTGAAACAAAAGTCAATGTTAAAATCATGCAGAATGAACATAATAACAAAAGATTACATAAAAATTAGAAATTGTAAATATTTTAGATTATATATATTGATACATTTGATAATTATGACTCAATTCCAGTCTTAACATTTACCATTCCATAGACATGGATTGAGAATTTATTACAAATATAAGTCTTCAGATAATTCTCTTTGAATATAAACATGTTTTATTAATCTTAAAACATGGTCAGCGCTTGTAATTCATCTATTCATTTATTCCTGAACCAATCTAAAGTGTAGGGCTTGACTCTTTCACACATATTCAAATGGATGTTTTCATCATCTTGTTGTGTGATATTTTGGAGCTCAGGGGGGTCATTATCCTCATATAAATCACTCCATTGGTCACCTACTTGTGCTAATAGATTATGCAATATAACACAGGTTACCACCCACTGTACAAATAATTGTACCTCTTGCACATTATGCATTTGATTTCGCATCTCACGCAAAGATGACCATTGCCCTTTCAAAACACCAATGGAATGTTCAATCTGTACTCTTGATCTGGCCAAACATAGATTGAATTTTTGATTATCTTCTAAGTGTGATGTTACACCTTTGTATGCTGGCACAATCCAATGGGAGCTTGCATAAGCTGAATCTGCAAGTAGATATTGATCCTTTCCATAATATTCATGTGGATTTTTGCAGATTTGCATATGTTGGTGCACATTTGAATCATGAAGAGAGCCTTCACAGCCAACATGTAGTGAAATGAATACACTGTTGACATTGCAAACTAATTGAATTGACATTGAATACCTAAATCACATCTATTATCAGCTCAAAAATGGTTCAATAAGATATGAATAGCATAAATACCTCTTCTTGCAATCAAAGTATGCCTCACCATCTGTGGGTGGCCTTTGAGACAAAGGTATAAGACTACCATCTATAAATCCTACACATCCAGGAAACCCTTTGGCTTGCATTACTTGGGAAGTCTCCAATCGCTTGTGTGAATTCAGCCACATAATATATTTCTTTTCATACTTGATTAATGCTTTGATGATACGCTGTGTATATAATACAATGGCCCCATGACTAACTCCAAATAGCATTCCTAGTTTTCCCAAAGAGGCCCCATTCCCATTGGATCCTAATTGTGCTAATGCTACAGCCAATTGTATGGCTGGATTTCTTTGTTTAAATCTTGATGAATTGTGAAAAATTGTATCATCTTGAATCAAGGTAACTAACTGCTGGAAAGATTCATGAGTATTACGGCAGAGCTGTTTGAATTTATGACTTGATAACTGGACCAAATCACTGGAGCTGTATATATATGCAGAAAGATTTTTTTTGCGGGGTGTAAGATACCTTTGGGTACTGAGATGGTGTAACAGTGATACATCTTCTTCAAGGTCTGAATCAATATCGGATTCCATGACAAGGATATTCTGCATGATATTTAGTTGATGAAGTAATGGGATTCTTGCTGATGTTTTTGGCATTTTTTGATATTTATATATTTGAATTCTATTGAAAAGAATTGGGTCTAAAGAAATTTATTCAAAGCTAAACTCCCTGGGTGAGGGTTTTGTGCACCATTTTTAGAAATTCAGCCATTATAAGCTGGGATTTCAAGGGTTATAATTTGGGATTTGAACCCAAAAATATAGGTTTTTACATGTTCAAAATACCACTGGTCAGGGGATGTGTTATTTGGGAAATCCCAGAAATTAAATTCCGCATTTCAGGAAAATAAATATCAAGATTTGAAATGCGGGATTTCATAGGTTTGACACCCCCTATTATAAAGATTTATTTTTTTACCAACAATAAAAATTTATCCAAAAAATACTCTACAAGAGATATTTTAAGGCTACAAAAGAAATTTCTGCAAGAGAAATTTCAATTGGAATGAATTGAGCAATGAGCTGCAAGCAATTAATACAAGAACAGAGGCTTTAAAAAGAATATTAAAGAGAAAACACGCCCAAAAGTGACCATTGTGGATTTGGAAACAAAGTGACAAAGTTAACGGTGATAAAAGATGCTTTAATTCACTTTTGGGGTGGTTCAGGGGTAAAAATGATTATAAGAGTTACAAACAATGATTATAATGACTTTTTCACATGGTTAAAAGGTTTAAAATGATTTAAGAAAGGTGGTTAGAATCTTTGATTGATTGTTTTAACAATGTTTAAACTAATTATAAAAGGAAAAGATTCTAACATGAAGAGAAAAGTGGGGCAAAGAAGACATTCTTTTATAGCCATCAATTTTCTTACTCCAAAAGTAAAATATACTCTTGTCAGTCGTGAAAAACAGTCTGACAACAGAAAAGCCAATTATGGAATCATTGAACCCTGGTTTAGACCAAAAAAGGGCTGGTTTAAGCCATTTTTAGCCATTTTAGACCCTTAAATCAGCCATTGCTATAGCAATACCTGGTCTAGAGCCTTCAAAACCCGTCAGAATGTGTGTAAGAGACGTCAAAACCAGTTAAAACTGTCTTTACTATGATTGTTTTATCTTAAGGGTAGTTTTACCCTCTTGGCAACAGCTAAAACTACCCCAGTTGGTATCAAAACCTCATCATCAATTGAGTCCACAGACCCTGTAACTCAATTCCAGGCCAAAAGTGATGAGCTTTTGCGTGAATTTTAACACCACACGCCTGCCAGAAAGTATTTTGGGGGTCTAGCTCCCCCTTAGAGCTGGAGTTCCTTTCCCCCCCCCCCAAATTTAATCTTTCCAATTTATTTTTCCTTTAATTCCTCATCATGTATTACACTTATAATTTACATATGTAATTCAATTGAGTTTTACAGTTTAATACAGTAATATATGATACCTCATATGTAAATCAAAGTTCACTTATGTAATACACACGCACATTTTGACATTTCAATTGAATTCAATTGAAAATACTTTAATTCCTCATAACTTCTAAAATATACACAATACCTCAATTTTAACACAAATTTTGGTGATTAACACTACATGTGATGTGATTTAAATTAAAGCTTTGAGGATTTTCAATTTTCATACAGAAAATACTAAAAACTTAATTTAAGCTTATTTAGAGTTGAGCTACAAAGTTTTCACTCAGAGGTGACCCCACCTGATTTTTTATGAGGAATCCAATGGTGAAATAATTTTTATATGTTTATTTATTGGATAAAAAGTTCTAATAATTTTTATTTAACTTTTTTCCAAATTTATTTATTTTTTTACAATTTTGTTAAAAATTCATTTTTACTTAATTTTTTCAAGTATAAATGTAATTTTACAATTTCAAAATTTAATGTAATGTTTATTTTTAAATTTTAATTAAATTTTTAATTGTGAATATAATTTTATATTTATATTTTCATTTTCATTTTAATAATATAAAGAAATTTATTTTATTTATATTTATATGTTAGTTTTGTATTTGTGGTCTTTTGGGTATATGAAATTACCTCTAAGGCTCACAAAGATCCTGGGTTCCCTTTAGATATTTCAGGAGATTAAGGAGCACCTTCCAATGAGGAGTTCCTGGGTCCTCAAGCTGATGTGAGAGGGAACTGATGGCAAAAGACAGGTCTGGTCTGGTGGCTGTTCCCAAATAGTAGATTCTGCCAATAGAACCCTTATAGTGGATATTAAGCCTCTTGAAGAAGGAAAATTATTCTTCAGAGGCTGGGCATAGATTCTCATTGGGTACCAAGGGAGTGGAAATGGGGTTTCAGTCCAGCAGTTCATAAAGGCCCAAAAACAACCCAGTGAAGTGCTGCTGGTCAAGGGAGATGTATTAAAGAAAGTGGGAGACTTTGATTCCAAGGATAAAATCTTCTGCACTTACATCCTTAATATGAAACTATCTACCCATGTCCTTCTTGAAGTTGGTTACCTTGGTCTCAGAGATAGCAATTCTGTACATGTGAATTTAGAGACACATAGGGTCCTTTTCTTTGTGGAAGAAAATGCACCGGTAGAGGATGCGGGAAGAGAAACCTATGATGATTAGCTGTTTCCTAAGGTGATCATACCAGGATAGTGGAGCTTGCTTCAATCCATAGATTTCCTTTTCCAGCTTGAGACCATGAAATCAGTTGTCAAATTAAAGACCCTGGGGAATTACAAGATACAAGGTTTCAGAAATGGGAGCATTGGGGGAGGCACCTTTTATGCTTATCTTGTAGAGCTCCAAGTTTTTTCAAAATCAAAGGCTATAATTTACCTTAGTGAATTAAGACAACCTGTTGGTGAGTAATTTTTTCCAAAATAAACTTCAGACGAATGAGTGAACCCTTTCCCACATAGTTGAGCTTTGTGCTCAACAACATTGCCAGGATGGTTGTTCTTCACTTCAAAGACCCAGGTTGTACCAACCAGCTTAAAAGCGGGATCTATCTTGACAAAATCCTGAACCTCCAGTTTGACCATGGAGGACAAATCCCTTTGAATGGATCAAACCCACAGTTCTCTTTCCACAGAGTTAAGAGCCCACTTAGATGTCCTAGGCACCTTTCCTTCTGAGGTAACTAATTCTTGAGGCCTTCTAGGGTATGAAATAACATTAGCAGGATTAGTTTTGTAGGAAATAAGAGCTGGGTTATGAGGACCAATGAACTTGATGAATTGGGGATTCTCCAATTCACTCCCTGATCAGGATGATGGATTTCATGTACTAGTATATCTGATCCTTCTTAAAGGGGACTGGAATTCCTCTACCACTTCCAAGGTATCAGAACCACATTCATCTCTGGCTTCTGCTTCAAGAGCCATTAATGGGATTATTAACAAGTTTAGGATATTGGGTCATCCCCAAACGAAGGTAATACAGATTTGTTGAAGGTGACGTGTCAGGGGTAATGAGCTTTCTGTCTCTGAGATGCAAAAATTGGTAGGTGGTGTTGTTACTCTTATAGCCAAGTAGTATGCCTTCCTCAGTAAAAGGTTCCAGCTTCTGGTCACAATGTTTCTTCCAAATGGAGATTATGGCTAAAAATCCAAAGTTCCTGAGTTTTTTTGATTCGGGGAGGAATCCTTTTCCACAGGATTTGAGGACTATTATTGTTCCCATAGGGAGTTGGAATGATAATTTAAAGAAAGGCTGAGGTGTTGACAGGTTCCCCAATAGGTTTTGGAATGCCAGAACCTCCTAATATGCACCTTGCCTCTTACAGAATGCTTTTATTGGACTGCTCTGAAAACTCATTGTGTTTAGGGGTTCCTTTCAATAAAACAGTTATTACTGAAGCCTTCCATTTTGAAGAGCTGAACAAATTGGTGGTTCATGCCCTCCCCTCCTCTGTCAGACACAAGCTTCTTTGATTTCTGATTGTGGATACTTTCCATTTCCGTTTTTGCAATGAGGAACTGACTGAATGCATCAGACTTTTGTTTTAGAAACCTCGCAATTTCCAGAGATGTGGCTTAGTCCACAATGGTGAGGAAATATTGGAAACCAGAAACAGATGACAGAGAAATAGGCCCTACCAGATCACTGTGAATTCAGCATACTGGTAGAAAGAATTGGTAAAGGCTTTTGGAGAAAGGAAATTGATGAGCCTTATTTATGGCACAATTCTGGAATGTTGAAGCTGCAGTAGGTAGAACTATGAATTATAGAGGTCCACTTTCTAGATGACCAAGGCGATTGTTACAAAGATTGATGCTACTACCCATGACAAAGGCTTTGTGATAGGAGTGGTGGATCAATATAATATTATTTGCTATCTTCCCTTTCAGAATTGGTATTTTGTTTTACTAAATACTGAAGGTATTGTTTTTGTACAAAATGGTGATTTTTTCTTGAAACAACTTGAGAAGGCGCACTAGGTTGCAATTGAGCTTGGGAAAGTAAAGGCAGTTTTTCAAGGACAATGATGATTCCTGGTCAGAAGAATTGACCATACTCATTTCTTCAGAAATTAGAGAGCTATCAGAAGCACCAGTGGATATTGTAAGCTCAGGGAGACTCTGGAAGGAAGAGAACATGTCCCTGTTGTTAAAAATGTGGTGAGTAGCACCACAGCCAATGATAAAGGTGATGGGTGAAAAAGTGTTAATAATTCTTTTTAAGAGTGCATGAATTTTATCTGATGGTGGAATGTGTGGAGGTGGACTTCTTTTGCTGTTTCTTTCCAGTTGTAAGCTTTGATTCTCTGAATATCACTTCTCTCTGGTGTGGCTAGTGCAATTTGGATTGTGCTTGTTTCCTGCAGAGGACTTAGGGATTTTGTATTGATGAGCTGAGGTAGAAAGAGCTCCAAAGGAAGTTTCTTTCTTTTGCAGCTTTAGATGGGAGCTATTAACACAATATGAAAGCTTTTTTAGGAAAAGGTCAGATTTCTCTATTAGGTTGTCCTTGAGGAACAAGGCTTCTACATAGTTTTGTAGTTTATAATATCTCACAGGTTTTTCAAGGATGTAAAATAAGAGAATTTTGGCTTCAATAGTGATGTTTAATGAGTTTAGTTTCAACTTCATTTTTTGTAGAATATTGATGTAATCCTGTAAATTCACATGATAGTAAGACCATATCTATTTGGTCCAGACTCTTCCTCTTTTGACGGCTCTTTTTGAGGCATATTGATTGTTGATATTTGTCCAAAGTAGGCATTGTGGGAACTCCTTTTTAATGTGGGATGAAATAAGGCAGTACCTTGAGGGGGAAAGGATTGGTAAGTCTGTTTCAAGCTTAAGAATTGTGCAATAACGATTAATTATAAAGTGTATAAGCCTCCTCTCTGAATAATAATTAATATTCATCCTATTTAGAATCATGAAATAAAATAGGATTTGTGGTTTCAACACATAAAGAATACTTATCAGTAGTCTCTAAATCAGACCTATCAATAACATTATAGAAAAAAATCTGATGTAACACCATAATTTATGATAACCAAAAGACTACTATTTGAGTTTATCTCAATAAGACTGAGAATTACTTTTGGTGTTTTTTTTATTATGATTATTGTTTTGAATATGATTGAAAATAACAAGACTATGGGATTTCATACTAATGATAATTCTTTAATTATTTCTTAATACTATTGTTGAGGCTTTGAGATATTACCACATATGCAAAAAGATCAAAAAACATTATAAATCTTATTTTAATAATAAGAATTGAAATTATAATCTTAAAGTAAGTAAAAATGCCATAACAATGCATAAGCTCTTTATCATTTCAGGAGCAAATGAATACACAATTGATTTAAATTATCCCATTGGATTCCCCATCAAAGCCTAAATATATGACATCATGACTTCATATCTGTAAAATCAATACTTACTGAGATAACCTGAATATATGAACTTTTATGATCAATGCATATATTCATATTTTTTATCTCATATCTTTTGAATTACACAAGGTAAACAGTTGATTCAAAAAGAACGTTACCAAAAAATGACTGTAAAAATGATGAAATGAGCTTTATTTAGCAAGCTATGAACAAGGTTAAAACTGATAAGGAGACATTGGAAAAAAAAGCAATAGCTGTGGAAAAAGTGATCATTTATAATAATTAACTGGAATCTTATTTTAAGCTTAACAGTTGAATAAGATATAAAAGTGATGTATGATGGTATTTTATGATTAAAGTTACTAAAATACATGAATATAAATCATTTTCCAAGCTTATGATGTAATCAAATTAAATCTATCATGGTAACCCTATAAAATGGCATAACAATGAGATAAAAAAGGTTTAATAATGATTTAATCATCACAAAAACTTAAAGAACTGATCAATTGAAATTGATACAATCAGTAAATGTCTACTTTAAGGAATTTTCTTTACTATAAAAGGACCTCTTCTTCCTCTTTTTCACCCTCAGACACATAAAACCCACTAAAACATTATAATAAAAGGTAATTTATTTATTCTTTATATATGCAGCTATTATATTATTCAGAGCCAAAGATCCACTTTTTATTAATGACTAGCTTTGAGGTAATTAGTCCAATATTTCATTTTTTTGTTAAATTCTCTTGAATATCTCTAAATTCACATAAAAGTAGTCAAAATTTTTAATTCTCTGTATTTTTCATTGTAAATACAATTTAAAAAGTTTTATTTATACTCTTAGGCATAGAATTGATCAAAATTATTATCCTAAATGTGAAAAGTAGGTTATTTTCTCTTATTATATTCTTTTCTCTTTATTATTACTCTTAATAATTCTTATATTAATATAAATAATATTGATATTAGTATATAGCTTTAATATTACTAATATTATTGTAATTGAATATCAATTTTTTATGCATTTATTGATTTTTTGTAACATTAATAAATTTCCATAAATATATTCATTTATTTATTTATCCATCATATTATTATTCTTTAGTAATATACTCAATTTTATGCCATAATTGTAATATATTGCTGTTACTATAATTATTTTGAATCTTATTATTCACTAAATTAGGGAATTCAGAGTACAATAAGTAAGATATTAGTAATTTTGACTTATTCTTTCATATTCAAACCTTTCATTTGGGGGCCTGCCATGATATTCACTTAAAAGACATTTAAATATATTCAAATTGAGCTTATCTATTAAAAACTTTATAAGAAATTTATATTTATTTATTCAACAGCTATTGAGGCATTGGAAAGTAATTGTATTGTCTTACACATGGTTTTTCACATCCTTAGACTTGCAAAAGCTTTCTTTGAGGGGCTCTAGTAATTAAAAAAGATATTCAGAAATTCAAAAACAAATTTATATTATAATCTATTTAAAACAGAATCACATTATTATTTTATTATTCATCAAGTAAAAAAAATTATATTATAAAATAAATAAATGAAAGATCTTTATTTATTTCTGTTACACAAAGATAAAAAAGAAATTTTTCACATGGAAATTGCCTTATATTTCCAAAAATAACACTTTTATAAGAAGACTTATATTACTTTGCCTCTTTTGGTGTTTAAAGAAAGCCTAACAGAGGACAATCAAGCCACTTTTGAAAGATTGGTGGAAGAAACTTGCCAAATTTCTCCAGCGCCAGTTATTAATAAGGGATTAGTTATTCCAGGACTGACCATTCAATACGTTGAAGCGGAGCACCTTTCTTTGAATTCCATACAAAATAACAAAATCTCTCTCTAATATGTTTGTTTATTATTTCATTCAGTTATGACTTCTAGGAGAGTTTCCCAATACTCAATCTAATCAGATAGAGGTGGGCTCAGAGGAAAAAATGATCCCAAAAAAGGGAAAATAAAGGGAAAAATCCCCAGTGGAAAAAAATCCACACAAGGAAGTGCCATATCCCAAAGGAAAGTCCCAGAGATGCCCATAATGTTTGAACCAGAATTGTGACTAAGTATGATTAATTTTAAAAGAGACAAATCAAATTCAGGGGGCTCAGATAGACATCTACATGAGCCAGTACAAATATTATTACATGGTTTACAAGGATAAATATTATGAAATGTTTCCACAAATACACCAAGGGGTGATGAGCTCCTGGAACGTCCTTAAGAAGTTCCTCAAAGTGGAAGAAATGTGAAATACTCCAATGGATGGAATCCAATGTCATCCAAACCTAAAATAAAAAATATAAAGGACTGGAGCATCAAAAAGAGGGATGCAAGCAAGGATGCCCCAGTAGCTTCTACCAGCAAGCCACAAGCCGGCCAGCCTCCCCAAGAGGCAAAGAATAACAAGAAAAAGAGCTTGAGAAAGCCATATTCCCCAAGCTACAGGATCCAAAGAATCCAAAAGAATGCCACGGACACCATCTTCAACATTCCCAGAACCTTTATGGAACTCAAAGACAAAGTGGAGAAAAAAAAAATACAGCCACATCTCCCAAAAAAATAACTCTGTCTCCTAATGTTGTAAATAAGTTTTCAGAAATTAAAAAATAGTATATTAAATCTAAAAGACATTAAAGAAATTCTATTATCATTGTAAAAATAAACATTATAATATTATCTTTAAGCCAAATTTCTGTAAAAAAAAAGAAATAGACAATATTAAATCTATGGTCGAGAATAATAAACCAAAACTTTTAATTGTCAATACTGAAAAATTGATACAAGGACAAAAAATAGTTGAATAAATACATAAAATATATTAAATAAAAGACTTTAAAAATCAATTATGACCATAGTATTGATACCTTGAATAAAGAATTAAACACATTATCCATTTCTGTTCAAACATTTAAAGAAAAGACTTCATCACATCAAAACCTACTCCTGGAGCATGTAAGAAAAAGTGATGAAGCAAGAATCAATATTAAAGATGATATCCAAAGTGAAATAAGACTTATTACACATAAAATGGACAAAATAAACAAGGCTAACTTAAATATTTCAAGGTTATCAACCCCATTTTACCACATAAGAAGTCCTGTTAAACCAAAGGAGGAAATAACAAATCCCTTCTTAGCAGAAATAAGCCACCAAGACAACAATCAAGTCTTAATGAAAGAAGCACCTTAGCTCAAATAATTCTCAACATTAACAGGTGAAGAAGAATATGATCATATGTCATTCATTGAGACAATTGACATTTTTCAAGAATATTATTCCATAACAAATGAAATACTCCCTGGAATATTACATCAACTATTTGAAAAACTACAAAAAGATGGTATTATGACATAAGACAAACAAATGGAAAAATAACCTGCTCTTGGTGGAACATGAAATTATCAATAAGTGTGAAAATGGTTCCTGGAGGTGTAATATAGAAAGTTAATTTGAAAGCTCATCCTTGACCCAGAAAAAGACAAACCTTCAACTTGGTTCTTAAAACAAGCTGCAAGATCAAATGAATTATATCCACAAATTTGACAAAAGATGGTGCATGCCAAAATACTCAAAAAGTGTGGAAGAGAACTGGAACATGGCCTGAGGATCAGATGCATAGAACCATGTTCCACAAAATAATACATCAATGAACTAGAGGAAATTGTGACAAGAACCAAAATTGGCATAAAATAGAAAAATTGTACTTAAAAGCCCAAATAAGTTATTTATTAAGAGGGACAAACCAAAAAAACCTTCAAACCAAATAACACCAATGATAAAAGAAAGTTCCATAAATTTGGTGGTAGGGGGCACTGAGAAAATAACTGTCTCAAGAAACAAAGGATAAATGAAATAGTGGAAAAAGAAGACCACAGTTACAAAGAAGAAGAATATGATTCTGGAAAAGATACTGAAGAATCAGATATCTCTGAAAGTGATTAAATAAATATAATTAATTCCCAGATTAAAAATATTGCTTGAATCTATCAAGTGCTTGACGTGAATTCAAATTTTCCACAAATTGGCACATCTCATGCCTGCCTTAAGCATATAAAGGATGTCAAATCTCACAGAACTCAACCTGAAAAAGGAATGGGCTATACTTCAGGAAAATCAAGCATAAGTATTGTAATGTTAAAAAATCAAGAGGCAAGAGTAAAGATGAACACAGGAGCATACTGCACATGTGCTGGAAATAATTTTCTACAACAAACTGTACCGGATTTGGAAAATAAAATTATACCAATACAAGTGGACAAATGTAGTAGTGCAAGTGAAAGGATTAAACCCCTTGGAATATTTGACTTAACATTTATATTCTCATGCCCATCTTAATGTATAAGAATGAAAGTGGAGTTTGTAGTGATGGAAAATTGTACTAGTAACAATTTCATACTTGGAAGTGATCACTTATCAATTCATGGCATAGATATCTCTAAATAAAAGTATAGACAGTTTACCATAGGGGATAATAAAAGTCCAAAATTTGGCTTTTTGATTAATAAGAAACAAATTAATGCTATAAAACATGAGGAAAAACCCCTGTTGAAACACTTATTCATAAGGGAACAGCTAAAAGAGGCATAATTCAATAGTTAATTTACAGAAAAAAGGAAAGAAAGACTGATTGACCTCTTGTATAAATAGAAAGTGCCTTTGCAAATGAAAAAGAGCCACTATGTGCCATAATTGGACATCAGTTTGATATTATCCTAATTTCATATAAACCTTATTGACCATAGTTAAGAATACCAGCTTATCCAGAAAGCTCAAGAGCTAGAGAATCCTTAGAGGTCCACATTAAAGAGTTAATGGACCTAGGAGGCTTAAAAAAAGTAGAACATAATGAACAAGTAGAAGTAACTGCACCAGTCATTATAAACTGGTGCAATGGCAAATAAAGGATGGTAGGGGATTTTGGAGCTTTAAATATCTAAAATATCCCTGACATATATTCAATACCTAGGATTCATGAGACACTAATACAACTTTCACAGGCTGAATTCATTACATCAATGGATTCCCCTAAAGTTTTTCACCCAACTTCCTTAACAGATAATTCCAGAAACCTACTGAGGATAATAGTTCACTGTGGAAGCTATGAATACCTAAGAATGCCATTTGGTATAAAAAATTACTCTTCCCATTATTAAAGAATGATTAACACTATATTCCTCAAAGAATTATCAGAAGTATGACTGATTAGCTATATTGATGATATTATTATTTTCTCAAAAACTTGGAAAAATCAACTCATAGCACTTGATAGAGTATTACAGAAGATATTCCAAGTAAATATTTAAATATCATTCAAGAAATACCATTTTGAATACAGTGAGCTAAAAGAACTAGGACAGATATTATCTGGACTAACTAAGTTTGGGCATAGATAAAATAAAGCAGCAGAAGTACTACCAAAGCAAATGCCAAAACTAGGAAAGAAATGCAATCATTCTTAGGATTTGCTGGATATTACAGACAACACATAAAAGACTTTTCCAAAATTGAAAAATCTTTTTATAAACTCTCTGATCAACAGACATTCTATGAAATGACTGAAGAAAGATTTAAAGCATATGAGGAACTGAAAAAATCCCTCAAGAATTCCCCTTTTCTCTTAATTCCATATTGAAAGCTACCTTTTAAGCTATATATAGATTCTAGTGGAGAAGGACTAGGTTCTGCACTAGACCAGACACAAATAATCAATTATAAAACTTTGGAAAGACCAATTTGCTTCATTCCAAGGCAAATTAAGCCAACAGAAGCAAGGTATGGAGCAAGCCAAATGGAATTCATTTTCTTAGTGTGGGCTTTAGAAAAGCTACAATATCATTTAGATATAACAGTATTTGATGTGATTACAGAATGTAATGCTGTAAGATCATTATCAAACATGAATAAACCAAATAGACACATGCTAAGATGGAATATTTCTATCAAATATTGTAGAGGAAATATGACTATAGTCCATAAATCTGAGAATCTTCACAAAAGTTAAAATGGTCTTAGAAGATGTACTCTGGCAAATACACCTAAAACCCTAGCATGGGTGTGCAGGAGGAAAATTTTATAGAAGGATTATGTGTCACATGCATTGGCATGGAATTCTTTAACCAAGTTGAACAAAGCCATAAGATAGATAAAAATTTTCATATCTTCTGCAAACTCCTGATGGAAGATTGTCAAGACCCAACTTTATCCCTCAAACTAGATTAAGTATGAAAGCAGGCTAATGATGAAGGAAGCTTAAAACATCTTGATAGAATTATTTATCATGGAGCCAAAAACACAGGTGTTATGACCCTGACAGATATAGTGTTAATAAAGACAAAACTAAATGAACCCCATGACAGTGTTTTTAATGGAAATCTCTCAGAAGACAGGACATTAGAAAGGCTGAAACATGAGCTTTTCTGGTGTGATATCTTTGAATTTAGTATAGGAATAAAAAAAATATTTTTTTCATAATTTGATGAATACTAAATTAATTCAATTGTATGTAGCTACCCAAAAAGATACATATAATCCTTAAAACCTAAAAGAAAAAGATTAATATGGCTAAAGTGAAATAAAAGAAAAATATACATATGTAAGGTAGTTATTTACTATTAGTTCTACCCTAAATCCATCAAAGTAAATATAATATTACTAAGCAGCACAACAACCAAAATATATTTTATGTGGTGAAATCAGCTAAAACAGTATCAATACACATTCATGGTATTCAAAGGTAGAATCAAATCAAACCTCAATTTTTATTCCTACTTACCCAGTAGCTAATCTAAGTGCAATTGTATTTTTAAAAAGAATTACCCAGGAGAAAGCCTCAGTGGTATTACTTACTCTTGAAGATAATATATTTTTCATACTTTGAATCATTTTAACTTTAGCCAACACCCCAGTATTTATATTTTACCATTAATATCTGAGAATTCTTACCACAACCAGCAGAATTGAATCTCTGTACCAGAAAAACCCCAGACTCCATAAGAAGGAACCAATCCCCAAATGGTTTATATGTTTCCTAATCAACAGACACCATGAAAAAAAGCTATCCCTGCCGGCAGGGGTAGAAGGTCCAACCCAGCTTTCATCTTGCTTCATACTGGGCTCTAACTTGCTATTTTTATTTGGTCATCTTCTAAGCTGGATATTCAATTTTGGAAGATTTTTTACATTGAACTAAATTGAAGTGTTTTATATGAAAGTTTTCTTAATAGTAAGTTCTTCCACTCAGTTCCTTGAATGACAAAAATGGAGAAACAAACTCCATGCTAAGGCTACTCTCAGTCAAAGATTACATCTGACATCACTATTCCTCAGTTTCCTCTTTGCCCATCTCCAATCATATGAATTATTGATTACTATTTTCCTCACAAAATTCCAACTTTAGTTACTGAACTGAATTTATTAATTAAAATTACTGAAAATTCTCATCATTATTATATTCTATTGAATGGATTTTTGACTTAACACTGCAAATTTTGATATCTTCTTGTTTTCCCTGACTTTGATTAAATTTTCATTTTATGGAACACAACAAGTTAAATTGACATAAGTTCTATTTTTAATATTTCAAATGTTGCCAAAGATTTTCCTGCAGGCATATAATCAAAGAAAAGATTTAACAAATACATTGTCTCATAATGCTTCTTGGCTCATCATATTCAAAAAATAACTTTTTTATACTGCTATGGGAGGGAATATATGCATAATTTTTTCAAAGAAGAGATTTTCATCACCTTTTGAGTTTTTCTGTATGATAAATATACTCAAATAATCATCATATTTTCAAAACCCAATTTCTCAGTGATATAAGAGCTACTTTATAAATATGTAGCTAAAAGGTCTTGTCATAAAATTTTCCTTATATATGAAAATTTCATTAATTTGAGAAAGGAATTGATTCAATGTTCTTGGAAGAGCCTACATCCTTTTAAAATGGCAATTCAACAGCTTTCTGGTGACTATATGCGGTTTATTTTGTACAAAAATGATGAAATCTCAACATATATTCTACATTGGAAAGCTTAAATACTTATGATCTCTCCTATTAAAATAGTTGTTTCTAGTTGTATTCCTAACTATAATGTTTGTATACAAAATTCAATAAAATTGAATCTAATTCCTGAAATCTATTTCTGATACTGTGAACAAAGTTGGAGAAATGGAGGGATATTATAATGATTAAAATTTTCAATTCACCTTACTCTGATCATTTTTTTCAATAAAGCGATGAGTTATATCAGGATTTAATTACTTTATATATTCTGATTCTCCCCAAAAAAGGTAATTGATATAAGTGAAAACTGCTAAATTTCTTTGGAAAAAATAATCATTCTTTCAATAACTATGTTTAAGGTTAGAAGATTTTTTACTGAAGTGAGATTAATTACAAACACTTTATTCTTTAATTTTTATATACAAATTTGATATAACTTGAATAGATTTTATCTCACAGAGATAAAAAAATATATATTATAATTTAAAAGCAATGATTAAGTAAAACTTCAATTCATAATTTTTTACATCCAATGAATTTTTTGAATATTTAGTCCTGAATTAAGGATTTTTTAATAATATGCAAACACAAATCTTTCATTTTAGTACAATACTAATATACTTAATCCAAGAATTCTCCATCCAATTAATAAGTTTTAACTAATGATTTATTCATGAACCAAATTTTCAGAAACATTCTGAGATGATAATTCCATCTATATAATAATCTCAAATCAATGGTCAAACTCATTTCCTTTGATAATGTCATTTGATTCTTAAATTTAAGAATCTATTACATGATATATATCGCTTTAGCCTTAAATGTGTAAATTGTGATGCTTCCAAAAATACCCTACCAGATATTTCAAAGGATTAATACCCTTTAAGTGGTTTTTACAGTTGTATACTTCAAAAACATTCTTTCCTTCCCTTTTTCAAAATTAACAATATATTCAAGAGTAAAATTTTAATAACTACAGAGGTTAACAGGATAACTGATCTCTATAAAAGATAAGAAGCAAGCTCTTCACCTCCTTTAAAGAATATTGAAAGAAAATATTACAATTGGTTTTTTCTGCTGAGTTTTTTGAACTATTCCTTCAAATTATGAGTCTGATTCATAATCTGAAATATTTACTTTCATATCAATTTATGAAGATTCTTATGTTACAATTTAATACTAGTCCTTTCTTTGAGATTTTTACATAAACTGTTAATTCAGCCCATATTTATTGAGTTATTCAATTTCTTTAGAATAAATTTTACTCTCTTTATTAATCAAAAGGAACTTTCTATTAATATTTGAAGCTGAAAAAGAAGCTTTCCACTTCATACAATTGGTTCAATCTCAACTATCTTTTCATAAATGCAAACAGATAATTTTCTCCTGAAGGGAATGTTGTTTTTTGTATTTTATCGTATTGAATGGTCAAAAAATGAAGAAAATCTTACATCAGTTATCTATTGCTATTTTTTGTTTTTTTGATTGATAGGCAGAATCATGAAAGTAATGGAAGTAAAACGTTAAAAATATAATGTGTGCCTCATCCCGGTGGAAATAACTACTGAATTATAGATCTTATACCTATTATTCTCAGATATTTTCAGAAAATATATGCAAACAATATTTAAAGTTCCTTGTTTGTCAAATCTTTTCACATTGATATTGTTGTGAATCCCTCTTTGTAGGACTTTTTAATCTTATTCCAATAATTTATATTTCAAAAAGGTCTTGGTACAAAACATTCAGATATTTTATTCAAAGAGAATGAGAGATTCCTTTGGCAATTACTTATCATATATTAAATAAAGCCTGCAATGGGATAAATGTTTGTTCATTTTTGGAAATATTAACTCCTTGAGAGGTTATAATTTGAAAAAAATGTGTCATGCACACCTTTTTGAAGTAGTTTGTGTTCTCTTTGGAGCTTTATATGAATATGATGTGCACCTTAATTGAAACTTTGATAAAACCTTTGTCAAACCCACTATCGCTGGCCAGATTTCAACCAAGTTGGAAGGCAGTTGGAAATAAAATGATTTCAAAATTCATTTATCTTTTACATTCCTCAATTAGAAATATCTGGGAGTATATATGTGTTCATTTCTTTGCATTACTGACATATAAAATTTACTGGGAAAATCTAGAGAAAGATGCTGTATCATCTTATCAATGATGTTTAAATTAGGGACATATTTGGCTCATAAGTATTTACCAATGTCATTAAATGATGTTAAGATATTTCCATAAAGTCTCAATAGAATTTTAAATGTAATTTGTTTTTATCAAGTGATTTCTTGAATCAAAAAACAAATTCTTGTGATATATAGCAACCAATTATTGAATCACAAGTCTTTTTTGTGCTTCAAAAAACTGTTTGATCAGTTTTTTTATTTAAATTTTTTTATTGTCTTGTTTTAATCTGATTTATTGTCAAATTATTTCCATATTTGACTAATATACTCCAAGTTTTAACGATGAATTGAGTTTTTTATGTATTTTTGTAACCATTTTCCTGGTATTTCTTAAATTTTAATGATGATATTTTGTTGTTTTGGTAATTTTTCTTATTTTAAAATTTTGGCTTCTTTTGATATTTTTATTTACTTTTGATTCATTTTTAGTTTTGAATAACATTAAGCATGAATGTTCAATTTTGTTTGAACGTTCAACTTCAAGTATTTTTTTATTTTTGAATTTTTTACTCTTTTTTTTTAGTTTTTTAATTTGATTTTTTTTCTTTGGATTTTTCATTCATTCATTTTCATTATGGTTCTTATTTTTTTAATTTTTTTGAGTTCTTCATTTTGTGGTCTTTTGTTTAGTTTTCATATCTTTTTTATCTTTTTTTCTTAGGTTGTTTCATTGATTTCTTTTTAAATTATTTATAAATTATTTTTTTGGAGTGTTTCTTTGGTTATTTGTTTGTGATAGAACTAGTACAAACCAATAACCAAATAAACACTCCAAATCAGTGTTTTGACACTGATTTGGAGTATTTCCACCCCCAAAAAAATTAAAAAAAAAATATTAAAAAATTCAAAAAAAAATTAAAACAAAACTTCAAAAAAAATAAATGAAAAAATTAGTAAAAAAAACCAAGAAAAACAAAGATAAAAAAACTATATAAAAAATCAAAACAAGACCACATAAAAAACAAAAATTCAAATTAAAAGTGAGAATCAAACAAATAAGAAATTAAAAGGTCAAATAAAAAGAAATTTAAAAAATAAAATTAAAAGAAATGAAAAAAAAGAGTCAAAATAAAATTGACAAAATTTAAAAAAATGAAGAAACAATGGAAAAATAAAGAATAAAAATGGCAAAAAGGAAAATAAAATCAAAAAAAATACAAAAATTGCTTAAACTGGGAATGATAGGAAAAAATCCAAAAGTCCCTTGATTCTAATGATACAAAATATATAATTAAGGAAAACCACAAATTGAGAAAAAAAATAAAATTTGAAAAAAAAAGCTCAAAGCAAAAAAGGAAAAAGAAATTTCAAAAAATAATATCCTTTTTCTTTGTGATCAAAATGAATCAAAAAGAAATGCAAAAATTGACAACACTGCAACTAATAAGACAAATTGGAATTCCTGGGTATACATAAATAAGATGAAATATCAAGAGGAATGAAACAGAAAGGGGAAATTTGAAAATTGAACACCATTATTATTTAAAATTTTGTTTATAGAAAATTAAGGAAATTATTGAGTGTAAATATAACAACAGATTTAAAAATATTCGATAATTCAAAGAAATAATTAAGCTTATTTCTCAACTTCAAAGATGATGAAGCTCAACATTGAAGGAAATTAGATTTGGAAAATACTTTTTAAAATCAAATATTCTCATAAATGGAAGAAACATACAGATATGTAAGGATAGAATTTACATGAATATCTCCAAAAATCAAGGGATGAGTAAAATGATTTAAAAACATAATTATGACCCAGATTTATATATATGAATAGGCTGAAATTAAGCTAAAAATAATTTTATAATTAATGTGTTCCATAACAGTATTAGATATAAATGTATAATAGAAAAGAAATAATTCCTTTAGCAAAAGAATATCTCAATGTTGTAATATACCCTTCCAAAGATATCTGAGGTATGTAAGACATGAAAAAACATATCATAATGGATTATTTTGATATAAAGTATTAACACTTACTTATGAATGTTTTTGTATAAAATGAAGCTACTTGGAAGAATGTTTCCAGATTGATAGCTTGCAATGGTGAAAAAATGAGGAGTTAATTATTCCAAATAGAAAATACAATGAATTCAATGATGAATTTTTCACACATCTTGATGAATGAAGTCTTTTTCACTTTTTTAAATTATTATAATTCCAGAAACTCTGGTATTAATGAATGATGGATATGTAATTTATGATAAAACAAAAAAAGTCATGGGAAATCCATTATCTTTCATTTCAATTGAGTAAAAGTTTCAATTACCCAATGTGTGGCTGAAAGCATCTGGAAAAATATCTCAAGGTTAGAACCCAGGCTGAAAGCAGGTTGGAACTACTACCCCTTCCAGAGGGGATACCTTTTTTTTAATGGCAAGACGTCCAAAGGTCTGCCAAATTTATCATTCAATCAGTTTAAGAAATAAAAAAGACTTACCCTTTGCTATAATTCAAATTGGATTAATTTAATCACTCCAGGATAGTAATTTAATCAAAATTTCATTCTAATACTTTAAATAGAACATTTACACTTTGTTGAAGTTCTGTATTCAGACAGTCACACTCAGAGGTGTGACCAGATTTCTCACCATCTTGTATTTCCTGAATTCCTTTTTTTGTTCTGAAAACCTTCACTCAAGTAGCTCTATTAATACTTGATGCACCCTCTTAATTTGTGTTTAATAAGATTCTTACCAAGATCCATCATCATTTGACCAATTTTTGTCTAAAAACGTTTTTTTAGGTGAAATACCCATTGGATATTGGAAAGGAACCTGTACTATCACCCTCAATATTATTTTTCATTAAATCTTACATATTGTTTTACTCAAAAATCTCCCCAATCTCGACAGCTGAAAGATCTATTCAAGTTCAAGTTAAACATTCAAATCTCAAAAGCCATATGGAACACATACTAGAAATCAAAAACAGCTCTTCACCTATTGAGTTGAATGGGGGTAATACAGACATTCATGTGCACTTGAAACAGAAGGATCCACTGTGGTATCTTGTTCTCAAGCTGTATCATGTGGTCTTCTTCTTTGACTCCATATCTCTTTTTATTGTTATTTCTTGAATAGTTCTTATTTCCTGTAGGAAAATACCCAAACAGATTTGGGAGACTGTCAAGAATCAGACTCATGAAGCTAACAGGTAAAATTATTGATACTCTCAGATATAAAGGACTTTCTGTAATAATGTGAGTATCAAAAAAAATCACAGCTGTTCTAAAGGTTGGTTTTATGCATGGGTATTCTGGGAACCTGGCTCAGTGGAATTAAAAAATAAAACAGGAAAGGCAGGTGTCAAGATGAAGCTGAAAAAGGAAGTTATTTTTGAGTGCATACCTTTGGCCCAGCTACAACGTACCATTTTTGAAGATACCAAACTCAAGAAAGTGCTGCATAGGTTCACCTTCTGCTTCTAATGGCCAAGGCATAAAAAAATGTCAGGGATTGTTGACAAAATGAACTACCAATTAGATGAAGGTATTCACAAGGTGTTGCAATCTCTACCTTGATAAACTAGTGTCTTATGTTCTTCTGAATATAAAAGAAAGCTTCATAAGGCTATTGGTACTTAATTGTGTTAAAAAGGGCCACCCACCATGAGGGAAAAAAGCAGCCTTCAAGGTGTAGGATTTTGATTCCAATTTGAATTACAGCTTTTACAGGGCTTGGAAATGACTTATATTTTGGATTTTGTTTTATTTGTATCTATTCAACAACTACCTCAGCCCTGTGAAATGAAAGATATTACTGAAAAGTCCTCCCAAGAAACTCTATATATTACAATACAATTACAGCCAAAGAAGGCCTATAATATTTCTGAAATATTTTGTATGACTATGAAGCTTAATATACCTCAAATTATTTTCTTATTCTCAATAAAAGTTCATTAAAATAATATTGATACTCTCATGAAAGGAATTCCACATTTCGATCTGATTAATATTGAATTTAATATTTAATACTTGCCTTGCAGTAAGTATATCTTAATAATGATGTTGTAAAATGGATTTCAAATCTCATATATTATATGAAAAGAAGAATTGTAAAGAGACTTGAAATTTTCTGCATTTTTCAACTATTGGGAACATTGTATTTTGAAATCCTTGGTTTTGTATATAAGTCTTGAAAATTGTGCTTAACTTCTTTATAAATTGGGACTTCCTGAGAATTGATATACCAATATGACCTTATTTGCAAAAAGTAATTGATTAATATCAATAGACATGATCCATTATTAATTCAAATGCTTTTCATCCTGTGAATTAAAGCCAGAGTTCATGTATTACACCTAAAAATGGCTTGAAATATGATATATAATCACAATATTGTAATACAAATATTTTTCCTTTATTTAACCAAAGAAAAGAGAAATGAATTAATCAAAATGCAAATTAGGGAGGCTTTATAGGTCATAATCTGAAAGAGGGAGGCCTTCTCTTCTAAAAAAAATTATTTATATTACCAAAAAATAATAATCAAAAATTAAGCCATGTTTGAAGCTCCTAATGAGCATAAACAATAATTTTCACCTCTCATTTAAAGCTTGTAGTTTGGATCAAATTGAAATAATTTAAACATCCAAACAGGGATATCAAATGTTACTATCCTTAAGACTTTAATAGCTAGAAAAAGGGTAACAGACTACTCCCACTTAAGTTAGTAAAAAAGAAAACATGTTATTTTCACTTCTCATTTAGATTCTACAGCTATGATGATAGAAAAATCAAATAAAATATTTTGTTTAAGGTACACAGGAGTGGTATCCAGTAATATTGCTAACCTTCCTTTATGGAATAATAAGCAGTAGCTATCAAGGAATTTTTCTTGAAACAAGGTAATTACCATTTAAAAAAAGGAAAACGTACTTCTACAATGTATAGCTTTTCCATACTTATTACAAATTGGTTAAAATGCTTACTATCTTAAAGACCTCAGTGAGAGCTATTCTCTGATTAAACTTTGATATTTTTATCTTGAAAAGTAGTGAATTTTTAGGTATTCAATGCTCCAATCCAGCATAGAGCTTTAAAGGTCTATTATTTGGAATATTTCTCAATTTAATTGAGTAGAAATTTGGAGACCTTACCCAAAGGTATTTTTCACTTGGAATATTTATAATCTGATCAATAAGAGTCTCAAAAAAGCTCCTGTACAGTCCTGTACAGTCTTGGAGGTGTCAGAAACACTAGAACATGTCTAGAGAGGCTGGAGGGGTAAAATGACCATCTTTGGTGGCAAAGTCACATTTAACCACAATCTAAGGCTTTATTTTGAGCTTGGGACTACAGGTTTGCATCATGAGTGAATTTGTTAACTTTGTAGCAATGTTCAAATTTGAATAGTACAACACTAACTTGAATTAAGAAAAAGTAGGCCTTCTCCTCACCAAAAAACTAAATGATCTTCTTTAAAGTGATTTTCACCTAGTAGAGCTGTAACAAAGGTTGTTACCCTTTTAATTAGCCAAAAATAGTTGAAATATTCATTATTTTGATAATTATTAAAATAATAAAATTTTGATAATTGAAACCAGACCTCTCATTATATACATAACCATGGTATTATGAGAGTACAACCCTTTTAAGCTTCTTTAAGTACTGATTTCATTTTACACCCATTTCTGTAGCTTGCCATTACAATATGGAATAGTAGTCCTGGAAAATATTTACTATTCAAGAGCTTCATTTAATATATGTTGTAAGGTTTGGATGTGAAGTTTTAATCAAAGGCAATTAGGCTTCCTGTCCTGAAAGTTTTACAAGGTAAAATTGTGTAAAAATAGTAGTTTTAAGGGTTTTCAAGAGAAAAAACACCAAAATTATTCTTTTTGAATATTTGAGTATGAAAAAATAATGTTATAAAGATTTATTGTTTCACCAAAAATACAAACATATTCAAAAATACTCAACAGGAGATATTTATGGCTACCAAATAAACTTTATCAAGAGAAATTCTAAATGAAGTTAATTGAGAAAAGAAATTCTGGAGATAATATGAGGAAAAAGTCTCTAAGATGACAATGAAAGAGAAAACATACCCAAAAGCTATTAGAGTGCATTTGGGAAAAACATGACAGAGTTGATGGTGATAAATGATGCTTTTTTAACTTTAGAGGTGGTCTCATGGTTGAAAGGTTTAAAATTATTTGAAAGAGTTTTTTTGAATATATTCTGGATTGGTTTAACATTTTTTAAACTAATTGTAAAAGGAAAAGATTCTAACATGAAAAAGAAAGGATGTTGAAAGAAGAAATTCTTTCATAACAACTAGTTTTCTTCCCCTAATAGGAAAAATTCTTCTTGTAATTTTTTGTAAGCAAACTGACAACATTAATGTCTATTATGGCACCATTGAACCCTTTCTTGGATAAAAAAGAGCTGTTTTTAGCCTTTTTTTGCTATTTTTAGACGATTTAGTTCTCTGAACCAGTCATTTCTATAGTAATTGTTGGTTTTGAGCCTTCAAAATCAATAAAACCTTTGGAAGAGCATATAATATAATGTAAAGCCTTTTTCATTAATTTTGTTTTGACTTAGGTGTAGTTTTAACCTCTTGACCACAATAAAAACTGCCCTGGTTGGTATCAGAAACTCATAATAAATTGAGTCACAGACCCTGTTATTCAATTCCAGGAAAAAGCAATGAATTTTTGCATAAATTTTGATTACTGACCCCTGTCAGAACAGAATTTGGGGTAGTCTGGCACCCTTGGAACCAGGACTCCTTTTTCCTGCAAACTTTAATCTTTCCAATCTATCTTTTCTTTAAATTTCTCATAATGTATTATACTTAAATTCTTTCACATTTAATTCAATTGAAAAATTACAGCACACCATTGTAATGCTTAATTCTTGATAGGGGGTGTCAAATTTGCCAAATCCCACACTCCAAATCCCAAGTTTTTTTTGCCAAATCCTGCATTAACTTTTTGGGATTTGGGAAATCCCACACCTCAAGAGGTGAGGTATTTTGAGGTACAAAAACCCAAGTTTTTTGTTACAAAATCTCATGTTTAGATACTAAAATCCTACCTTTAGATTCACTTAAAGGGACATTTTTACCACACACAACTCAGTAAGAGAATGTTAAATTGAATAAAACTGCCCTTCTCTTGAATAAAATTTTGAATATACTGGTCATTTATTAAGTTATTTGATTTCCAATTTCATTTTCTATACATCTTTTCTTCATTTACCATGCCAAAGGCATTGCAAAGGCTACCTTTACTTCAGACCTTAAACTCACTTCAATTCATCAATGCTCTCAACTCTGATAGTGATTCTTATATCCAGGAACATATAATCTTATTAGATATGATAACATCACAAAGATACATCAATTATTGTAGAAGATATCCATCACATTACATGTATACAATGAATGATTTACAAAAATTATCATCTGAAAAGTTTCAACAGCTATGTAAGACCACACATGAATCATTTGAAAAATTGGTTTCACAAATTCGAGATGATAAAACGTTTCAAAACTCATCAAAAAACAAACAATGCAATCCTGCTATCCAATTGGCTGTGGCACTATCAAGGCTAGGATCAAATGGCAATGGGGAGGCTTTGGGAAAGATTGGAATGTTATTTTGAACTAGCCATTGGGCTATTGTGTTGTACACTCAAAGAGTGATCTAGATATTAATGAAGTTGAAGTGCAAAGTGATTTTGTAGCCAAAAATAGAACAACAAAGAGAGATGTCTCAAGTAATGCAAACAGAAGGTTTCCCCGGGTGCATTGGGTTTATTGATGGGAGTCCCATACCATTATCACAATGTCCCCCCAATGATGGTGAAGCCTATTTTGGTCGCAAAAAGAGGTAAGCAGTTGAATTTTTATTCTTTATTTCATTTTTACTGATTGTTTACAATAAAGTTATTCTATGTCAATACAACTAGTTTTCAATATAAACAAACAGTTCACTGCTCTACATGTTGGTTGTACTGGGTCTCTTCATTATTCAAATGTCTATAAACATATGAAAATTGCACAAACACCTCAAGAGTCTTAATAAAAGGATAAGTACTTACTTTTCAATTCAGCATATGCAAGCTCTCCTTGGGTTGTTCCAGAATATAAGGGAGTTGTAGCACAGAATGAAGACAACCCTTCTTTCAATTACTGTCTAGCAAACTCAAGGGTCAGAATTAAGCATGCAATTGGAATTTTGAAGGGGCCATGGTTTTCTCTAAGGGAAATGCAAAATCAAATGAGGGATAATAATTAAATTGAATATTTTGTTGGTTGGGTTGTTTCTTGCACAATTTTACATAATATGTTAGTACAAATTGGTGATGAATGGTTTGATCTACATGAGGATGATGATCCACCACATGCAGAAAATCTGTCCAATAACAAGATTGGGAAATATGTGGTAAATATTCATGAAAAAATTAAACCAATTACTTTGGCATGGAAAGATAGTCAATTGTGAATTTCATTGGGAGCATTGATCTATGTACTTAATTTAATGGCATACAACAGAATGCGGATGTTATTGGTAAAATAAAACTATTTAAAATTAATATTTTCTAGTTCTTTTGTGGTCCTGCATATTTCTTTCAAAGTACCCATTGACTTTTGAATTAATTTTGGTGGGTGTCATTTTCAAGAATTTGTCACCTAAATTAAATAATTTATGGTTGATTTGAAAAAAACATCCAAAATAAGTCATTTCATCATGATTGATAATTTCTGGAGGTGGTTTTGTTGTATGACAAACAATTGTTGATGTCTTCCAAAGAACTTCCATGATGCCAGGTTTTTTTGAAAAATTAATCTCCATTTTCAATTTGGGGAAGTGCAAGCCATTTCCAGAGGGGGTGAAGATAGTTAAAAGGGGATGGAAATCTTTTTTTGATACATAATAAAATATACCATAAGTCCAGGAATTGAGATCATTCAAATCTTGGTGTGGCTTATTGAAAAATCCATCTTGAGTGACAATGACATTGGTAAATGATTTGAAATCTTCCTTTGGATTTGCAGAATTCCACAAAAGATGACTGAAATTTGGAATTTGGCTGCTTCAATTAATGACTTATTTTCATTTGCAGCTAATTTTTACAAGTGGGAGATTCTCAAGTAAACAAATTTGTCATATTGATGAAGTTTGGTCCATTTATTATTATCTTTTTCAATTTGATGAGGAGTTAAACCTGGTTTTCTGGAGTAAACACCTAATTATAAAAATTCTGTAATTACTTAGAAATTATGGAAATAATAATCAAAAAAGATCACACACCTGTAGATTTGCCAGAATCTGAACCAGGAAGAAACCCAATACCTTTCATAATGCCACCTGAGACTTTCTTATTGGTTTTAATTTCTTGTTCATTTTGAGATAAGGAATTTAATGTCATAATGAGGTTTTTGATCATTTGAGAGTGGCCAGAAGAATTGTCAAAAGTGGTTATTTCATAAAATATGACAGGTAAAAAGGGTGTTTTGGTTTTATCAATGAGTATATAAGGATGGGGTAGAGTGTTGAGTGATGGAATTTTTAACCATGAGGCATTGGCTTATTTCTTTTCAATTGAAATGGTTGAGAAGTTTTTATATTCTGTGTTTGAATGGCCAAAGTGAGACGTGATTTGTTTTGAATCATGGATGTGTTGTCTTTGGATTTGGGTGAGTTTTCTTTTATTATTTTATTTGGTATTATTCTCCTCATGATGGTCTATATTTGGTTTAGTCCTAACCATGATGTCATCAGAATGATTTGAAGAGTGAGACAGAGGAGGAGGTTTTTTTGAATTTCAAAGAAGATGGAAGGGGGCTAAAATTGAATGACATTGGACAATAAACCCTTATAAATAATCCACCCCTATATTAACAAATAAATAAAAATATTAAACAAAAATTAAAAATAAATAAAAATAAAAAAAAAATCATGAGTCAGTATTGATAATAATCAAAAAAAGAAAAAAATAATTATAAATTAAATATGATTATGATTAAAAATAATTAAATGATGATTATTAAAAAAAATTGAAATCAGTAATCATAATGATCAAACAAAGAAGGGTCAGTAATCATAATAATCAAAATAAAAAAGAAAATAAATCAGCATGAATTCAAGGTGATTAGGAATTAGGAAAAAATAAAAAAAATAATCATCAAATTATGATGATTAGTAAAAAGAAAGTAAGTATCTGAATCAAAAAAGATTAACAATTGGAAAAAGATTAATTGGTGTCAATGGCCTCCAGAGCCCATTTAACTCAAAAATCAAAAAAAAAATGCGCTGAATTGATTTGGAATCAATTTGTGAGGCCTTCCAAATTGATTCCAAATTGATTTGGAGCAAATTTGAGGGCCTAAAGCCTGGAACCTCCCAAGAGCCTTTTTGGGAGGTGGGAGGTGAAGGGTTGAGTGAAGTTGAAGGTGGATGAATGGGAGGAGGAAACTGTTAAAAAAGGAAAATAAGATGGAATTACCTATAATTAAGAAAAATTTAATAAGCTATTAAAAAGAAAAAGAGTTTGAGGGAGAGGTGGATCCTGAGAAAAAAAGGAAAATTAAAATTACTTACCTGAATTAAAAAAAAAAAGCAATTTTTTTGGAATAATCTAAAAAAAAAAAATTGAATTGAACAGTGAGAAGTTGAGCCTGTTAAAAAAATCAAAAAATAGAGAATTTACCTGATTTAAAAAAATGAGTTTGAAATAAAGAGCTGGGAGAAACAAAAATTAAAAAAAAATTGAAGCAAAATAAAAAAAGAAATTAAACTAAAGAAAAAAAACTTTTAAAGATATATATAAAAAATCCAAAAAATTAAAAAAAAAGGTAACATTGAACACAAAAACAAAATAAAACAAAACAAAAATAAATTCAAGAAAAATATAGAAAAACAAGCAAAAATCCAAAAAAAATAAAGAAATGTCAAAAACAATAAAATAACAAATAAAATTTCAAAAAAAGGAAAAAAGAAGCCATCCACTTGTATTTGGCAAAAAATCCACAAGAAAGGTAATACGGAGGGAGGCTTCAATTTCAATTGGAACAGCCTTGGACTTTGGTATTTGGCACATAAATTCTTGTTGCAAAACTTTCCCAAATTTTCCATTTTGTAATAAATTGCTGTTAAATGTCACAACATAAGATCAATCAAAAATTGGTGCCCCAATTTAGCATAAAGATCAGTTTTATTTAACAAATCACCACATATGAAATCATCACATGACATATACCTAATATGTTATTTTGTTTTATTAATGTCAAAATGTGTTCCAGCTCATCAATTGGCCTGCTTGATGGCAATGCTGCTATACTAAGATCCATCTGGAATTGCTTTTCCTTAAGTTCACATTCCTTACTCCCTGTTTCTTTTTCAAATTCATGTTTCTTGGTGTGTTGCTTCTCATCAAAATCCATTTTATTTTGCAGCTTGACTTCTTCAAACCATTGCTTTTCCATGTTGCTTTCTTTCTCTTCATTCCACCTCTCCCTGTCCCACTCCAAATGAGCATTTTCACTGGTTTCACGAGCTAAGAATCATGACTTTTGTCAGTAGGATTGATCACAGTAACCATAAATCCAAAACATACACTTTTGCTGTGATTGAAGCAAAGTTGCATATTTTGGTGCAAACATATCTGTTGGCCTTTTCCTAGAACCACTCTTCTCATTAAAGTTGGGCATCAATGCTTGATTATGCTTTTCTGTTAAATGCGTTATGCATTTGCTTTGTGCATCAAAGAAGAAATAATTAACAATGGATCTCATAAGTATCAGGCTTACACATACTTACTGATTCATCTTGGAGGTTTTCCACTTAAACCAAGCTATCTCCATTATGAAGCAAAGGAGCAAGATTGACAGGTGATTCAAAATCATTATTCTCCTTTAAAAATTAAATGAGCTTTAATTATCACAGGTAAAAAGAGGAAGAGACGATACCTTACCTTATCAAGCAAAACATCATCATAATCATCACCATTTAAGCTGTCTTTTTCTCATGAATCATAGCTTGCAATGGGAGTGACATTGGGCTTTTGTCCAACAAGCACATCCATTTCAGAATAGCAAGGACACATACCTTCAAGCTTTTCACTCATTGATTTGATTCCTTAACTCTCATCTTCTCCCGTTAGTCCAGCCCTAGTTAAATTTTCAAATTTCTTGGCTGCCATATACTTCTTTTTATATGTTTGCCATCAATCTTGGATGCTGCTTGAGCTAAGGTTTAGGCCATGTTTTTATTATTTGTTGACCTCAATGACCATAAGCTGAAATCTATGCTGCTTTGATGAAGGAGGTCTTCCAATAGATGTTGAACCACTAGTACCAAAACATGACTCAAAATTGAATTTTATTGAAAGCCAATTAATTATGGTTAAATAATCTGTACATATTAATTGACCTGATGGATGAGTCAGGCCAGAGGTGATCTTCATATCTGACTTGATGTGTCTTGCTTTGGAAAAAGACATTATTATATGGATGAGGAAATATGAATGGACTGTAAGGCTTTTGGTCAGATTGTCCAAAATGGAGTATAGAAGAATATGTTGTACAGTTTTTAATTGTAAATAATCATTTGGGTTAGGTTTCAAACTGAAATAACAGATGCATAGGATTTGGTCAAAATACCAGGGGACTCAGTTAAAGTGCCTTGTGATTTACACATAATAGACTTGGGATTTAGTGTTGGGATTTGGAACCCAAATCCCACATTATCTTAAGGCAGGATTTGGTGACTTTGACACCCCCCAATATGTGAATATAAGATCACTTATGTGATACACATGGATATTTTGACATTTCAATTGGAAGTAATTCAATTCCTCCTAGCTTCCAAGCTACACACCACACATCTAGTTTAACACAAAAATTGCTCTTTAATACCAAATGTTTTTTTATTCAAGTTAGAGCTTTCAGGAATTTCATATTTTCATACATAAAATATTAAACACACAATTCATGCCTATTTAGAGTTAAGATACAGAAATCTCACTCAGTGGAGACCCCACATGAAATTTAATGAGAAATCTAATGGTGAAATAATTTTCATTTGTTTGTTTATTTGATAGAAAATTAATAATAGCTCTTATTAGCTTTTTGAAATAGTACTTTCATTTTTGATATATTTGTTTAAAACTTTCTTTTATTCATTTTTCAAAATACAAATACTTTTTGAAATTTTTTCAAGGTTTTATCATATTTTATTTTCAATGATAGCCTTTATTCAATATCTTTGTGGGTTTTTGGGATATATTAAATTATCTCAAGTCTCACATATTCACATAAATTGGAGATAGTACAGAAAAACATCAAAAACTCCCAAAATTCAAAATTTGGAACAAATTTTATTGTAAGATATTATTTATTTCAACTCAAATTCATGAATCAATGCAGGAGAAAGCAAAAAAATAAAACAAATCAAGAAAAATCCCAACCCTATTTACTCACCAAGAGATATTAATTATGTTTTATGCTTCCAGAAATGAAAGAATAAATTTTCATATTTGAAAAATTTCCCCAAGCTGGTACCTGAATCAACAGATATAAACACTAAAGCCTGTAAATTAGTTTTTTGTTGATCTTGAATGATTAGGAAATGTGCAAGATTTTGTCTTCAAAGACATAAAGAAACTTTGAGGTGAGAAAACTGTTTCAAAAAATTTCTCAGAATCTTTGCATTGAAAAATGTAAATAATCATTCTTCATCTTAGCACCTTATTAGATTTTGGTTTAATTGATGGAAAGCCCAAGTACCAATAAATTCAACGCTTCTAATTCTATTTCAGTGTACTATTATGGCTTTATCAATAGAAATAATTCATGCATATCACACATTTCATATCAAAATATGCAAGTGAAATAAAATTTCAAAGCCATTTTTTAGATTTAATTTTCATTGAGTGTTAGTATATTTCATACCAAATAATATAACATACAAGTCAGTATCATGACTTTGAAACAGTTAAATTGATTCAAAATAAGAATTAAGCCTCCAATTTCATGAGTGACAGTGAGGATGGATCTGTTGAGAGTCTTTGTTGAAGATTTTAGATATCAATTTACTGTATAAAAACTACCATAATTGATACTTATAACTACATATGATTTATTCTAAGGATACTAGAGTTCCATGACAGTTTTCCCACATAGGACTACTAAAATGAGATTGTTTGAGCTTTTTCCAGTGATAAAAGGCCTTCTTTTATCTCTTTTGAGGACTATGAGGGGCTTTTAAGCTCTTCACATGTCTTAAGAGTGGGAATATCCACCCTGGAGGCTGCACTGCGGCTGTATCCAATCAATTCTGAAATCAGTATGGTCAGGGTTGTGGTTTTGAGACCACAAATAATCTTTCTGGAGAAATACAAGGTGAAGAAATCCTTCGCATTCCCTATCAGCACCTTCATGATGGAACAGGTGTGTTTTAATGACTGATATTAGTAATTATTGATGGTTACAAGTTGTAAAAAACCATAATTTTGAGTATAAAACCAATAAAGTTTGGTACAGGTTTTGCACAGGCTAGTTTTGTAAAAAAACTTCCAAACAAGATATCTCAGTCAATATTTGAGATATCAAGAATTCAAAGGAACGTAATTAAAGGGCTTCTTTATCTCTTATTCTTACCTTTCATAAATATAGAAAGATTTATAAAAGTTTTAAGTTTTTTTGATGTATATTTGTACATCAGTATGTGGCTTTGAAAACCTCCAGGCCAGATGTCTTTGTCAACTTGCTAGATATTGGAATTCCAATGATAAAGGTTGGAGGTCTTGTGGAGGCCATAAAATTTGTATACTTTAAAGCATATTTTTATGAATATATGGAAAAGATACAGGGGTTTATTTATTTTTCTATTTTCAGAAATACAGCATTTTGTTTAATAAACCTTTGAGCCAATCTCCCTTGCCCAATTTTTTTGATAAAAGTGTCCAAGTTATCTCAAATTGAAGCTCTCATAAAGATATTCAATTTGGTTATACTTTTGTACAGTTTTGTATAATCCTTCTTGGACTTTTAGAGGTCTCTTTGGATTTAGCTGTGTGATTGTGGTATTTCCTCGAGTAGGAGCACTACTGAAAAATGGATGATACCATTAGATAGCTCTAATTGAGATATTTAAAAAAATAACATTTTGTGGTGATTTCATCACACACACATAAGCTAGATGAGAGGGGAAAACAAGGTCCTTGCTTATTTTTATCTTATCTTTAGGTGGTTGTATTTTTTTTCTTCTTGTATCATTTGGATAAGAGTGGTATAGTCTTTTTTGTGTAATTTCCCTCTTTATAAGTATAACTTTATGTATTGTATTTTTCAAGGACTTCATATAGCCTTGTTGAAGGTATTTGGATCTTATTCTGATGCTATGTTTGGAGTCACAGGCTGATATTTTCACTTTGTTTGATTTTCCCAAGGAAAAAAACTATTCTTGAAGATAAAACAAAAAAATCTTGTATTAAACCCATGTATATTAAAAATTTTAGAATGAGGGAGACTGTTCTGAATTAAAATTCATTTGGGATCGATTTTGATGTTGAGTATACAGGGATATGGTCAATGTTTGACAAATTCTTGCAGTCAGATCTTCCGGGATAATTAAAATAAAGCTACATTCAGAATTTGAATTACAAATCTGTCTTTTGTAAGATCGTCGAGGTATCCAGAATTAATTAGATTATTTTTCAAAATTTCTGATTTCTCATACTTCATTCATATTTTGAAATTCTTCATGCAAATTAAGTTCCAGGATCTCCGAATGGCAACTAAAAATATTTAGTATTCTAGACCTTGAAGATATTCGAGGCACAGTAAAATACAGGTTTCTTGTAAGTGATTCCAGCCCTCTGAGGTACTTCTAACCCACAAATTGCAAGAAAGGCAAAATTTACATGACATTTGGAGTATTTGTAAAATTTCGGACGATCTCTGGCTACTTTTAACAAGATGGTTTTTTTTGCTTTTCGACTGAAAATTTTCAAAGTAAATTATTGGTCTGCAAATAATTTGCTTTTCCAGTAACTTTGAAGTTTATGTTTGAATCTTTGAAATTCATTTCCCTGCTTAAATGTAGAATCATTGGGAGAAAATTCAGAATAATTATACAGGTTTTTGAAATAAAAATTTGAAATTGAATATACTGGCTATAATACTTGATCGGAATCAAGGTTCTCTAAAAGTCACATACTTTTCCACATTCACAATGTGCAATGTATACTATTTTGAAGAAAGCTAAAAGTAGATTTTTACGCCTCCAATTACAGTTTTAAGATCCTGTTAAAATAGTATTTAAAATTATGCCCTTTTTAAAAGACGTCTAATTCCAAATGCATATTTGAATGAATCTTGGAAAAACAGAATATGCATATTCAAATTTTATGTTTGGAGACAAAGTACCTCAAGGGTAATTTCACATAAGAAGTGAATAATTGGTCTATATCAGCCAATTTGTAGTCATTAAAATGATTATATTGAAGCTTGGATAATATTTTCAGAACTAAAAGCAATCAGGATGTCCCTATCAAAAATTCAGTCTTCACCTATGGGAGAAATGGTATGTTTGAAATTGGGTAAACCTTTGCATGTTGAATATATATCAGAGTTAATAATTTTTTATTAATTTGAATTATTGAAAATATGGATTTATTCATCATAATTTTTGAAAAAAAGATCAAACAATTTAATCTTGATGAATTTGAAAAGAAAATATTTTTCTTCTAATATTCTTATCTTCCTTCAGTTTTTTCATGCTCTTATATCCTGAATTTTCTATTGGTTAAATCAAAGTATCCAAGACTTCTTTCAAAATATTTCAAAAATTTTGGTGAAGATCAGGAATATTTTCTAACAAATTCCTCAAAATATATAAGATTTTGTGAACATTTCACACATAAATTCTTTTTTCATGTAGTATATCTCCTATAAATGTTTCATGAAAGAGCCTTCTTTGCTTATTTAAAATAACCAATATCAATTACCAATATCAATTGAAGATATAATCTCTTAAGAAATTATTTTTAGGTCTACTGGAAATGAAGGTAAATTTGAGAGTCTTTAATCATAAAAATTTCATATAAACCAATTAAAAAAGACTTTTTTCACCAAAGCTAAAAAGCCTGTGATATGGGGTACATTGTTTTGCTTTAAAATAGAAAAGAAATCAATCAACTTGTATTTTTAAATCTAAAAACTCAGGATATATAAATTATTCTATCAAATTATTCCAAATAGAAAGAGGACTACAGCATTGAACGAAAAATTGTACTCTTCTTGCTACACTATTTATATCTCCGATCATTTGTATATGTTAAAGAATAATTTTCTATAAATCTCTTTTAATAATTAAAATACCTGATAATATCCTAATAGTCGTGAAGAATTGATTCATTTCTCTATTATTAATTTATGAGAAAGATGAATTATTTTGAAGCTATTGTAACCTTGTACAAGTTCCTTTTTTGGCTTTCTTATAAGTTAAGAATTTTGTTTAGTCTACAATCACAAACCAATAAAGGACTTTTTAGAGTATTCTTGAATATTTTTGATTGATAACAGACACAAACAAAAAATTATCCTCAATATTGTAATGAAAAAATATAAAATAACTCACTTGATTTCAAATATTTCTCTATATTTGATACTAAGAATAATTTCTCATAATATTTATATCTCATTATTATGGAATATTTTATATATACTCTTCACAAATTTCTTCTCACTTATTTTGTATAATTTTTCTGATAGTATATTTTATATAAGCCATTCTTTAAAACTAAATGAGCTAATCTGTTAAAGAGCTTTGAGGTTTAAAATTAAGAAAGTTGCTTTTCATCACGTGGTATATATAAACTAAAAAGATGAGGCCTTTCTGCAGATATTACCTTGCAATGGGAAATGTAATGTCACATCTTTCTGAATGGCGAAATTTATTCCATGATATTTCAAAGAAAAATACAAACTTTGGAGCTTTCTCTTTGATTATTTCTATTTCAAGGAAGATCTAAATATTAATTAATTTTATAAATCCCATTGAATTTAGTTTAGCAAATTTTGAGTGAACTATTTTGTGATTAATATTTAAGAAGTTTGTTTTTTGAAGTGTGTATCTGAAGAGTTGGTGGTGTGTTTTTACAAATAGAAGATATATAATTCCAAGAATATATTTTTATTCTCTGTAGCTCCATGTTTATTCTAACTGTAATTCATCAACTATATAAGGTTCTCCTGAGAAGCTAAAGTGTACTGTAAATCAGTTTTCAAAAAGCTCCCTTGGAAAACTCTCAAAGAATAAGATAAAAGAAAAAAAATATTTCTTCAATAAGAATGAATGCACATACAAATGAGATCAAGAATAGGAAATCCCAATGCCAAAGATCCAACCAGGAAAGTCTTTAATCACTGTTTCATCCTGTCAGAAGGAAAAAGTAAATCAGTACAGGATAAGAATAGAAATATTCATTGGATCAGTAAAGAAGGGGTGAAAATGACTCAATTAATAAAATAAGTATTTGCTATAAAAATCAAATAAATTAAATCTAACAATAAGTCTTAGTTAATAAAAAACTGAAGGGAGACCCCCCAGGGGTGGAAAAGATGCTGGTATATTTGTAAATCTGAGAGCTTTACCACTTCATACTTGAGACTGAACTTTACGGGATATTTAATTCTGTATTCATTTCTTGTGTAAACACACCTTTCCAAATTGAAAAATGAGCTGGGTAAGAAAGGCTTTCTAGGGTCTGTGGATGAAATACAGGCTTTCATGAAAGAATTCTTTATGGGATTATTATGGTTTCCAAGGAAAATTGAGGGAGCTGTGAAATTTCATAATGGAATCAAAATTGACTTTCAAATATCCCTTGAAATCACTTGCCATTTTTTCCTTTGAAAAGTACTGCATATAAATAATTCATCAATTCTTGAACCCTGAGTGTACCTATTGAACTATTTTGTCTTGAAAATGACTTTAAATTATAAGAATTCCTTTTAATGAGCTCCTTGGCGACTGGAAAAAAAGTTTAGAAATAATAATGGCCCTTATCAAATAATCACAATTGTATTTCTTTTGAAAAAACAATGTAAAATGATGTATAACACCATTTAGAGATTTTCTGTATTTTGAAGGGAAAAAGCTCCAAGATGTTTTCTCAATGGTTTCCTTTGACCAATTAAAGAAAATGGTGTATTATATTATTCAGGTTCCTTTTGAGTTTTTATTGATAGTTCCTGGGCTTTGGTTAAAACACACAAAAAAGATCTTGAAACTATATTTGCACACTGTTTTGCAAAATTTTGCAAAGTATGAAAATGGCCTTATTTACCTTATTGAATAGTAAAATAACCAAATTATTCTGAACTTGCAAAAGTGTTAAAAATGTGCTAAAATGAATTTGAGGTCCAAAGGGACAAATATAGCCATTTTGTCCGGATTTCCCTTGATCAATGAGAAATTCCCACAAGGACCAAAGTTAGACAATGGCTTAAAGATGGCCCTGGTTTATTTAGAGGGCTTGGCTTTCCAAGAATAATTAAATGGCCATTTTTCTATGGATGATTCATGATACCAAATTTACTAGGTATAATGGGTATGGTCAAATTGAAATATAGTTAATTTGTAAGAGAATTTCCATATTTTCTTCCAAGTGGGTGTGATTTTCCAATATTCCAACAATTAAAAAAATGGAATCTTAGTGTAGAATTATTCCTTTCTTGAATCTGATTCTGTTTTCAAATTTAAAAAAACTAATAGTTTTTTTTTGAAATGGATTCTTGACTTCAGACTTTCTCATTGAAAATTCAACTTAATTTAAACTCTATTTTAAATTTACTGTATATACCTGTCACAGGGGGGCCTTGGGAATAACAAGAGTGGCCTGTAACTCAGAAATTAAGAGCTCAGCTTGAGGGCTCCAAAGATTAAAGAAATAGTTGAATATTATATTTCCTTAAAGAAGAATAGGAGAAAGTACAAATATTCAGAAGACAAGAATAAGGAAACAAGCCAAAGGCAAAAGAGCCAAAAAATATGAATCCCCAATTCACTGTTTCAACCAGCCAGAAAAAAATTGGACTGAATGAAGAATATGACCACCAATATCCACTTATGGCCAAAGAAAAAGGTGCAACTGAATGACTTATAAGTATCAGTATTTACTTCCAAGAATGAAAAGAAAATAATAATAAAAAATGAATCCACTAGATTAATTAACTGGGAAAAAAGTCTCCAGGGGATGAAAGATTGGCCAGTATATGTGAAAAGCTGAAAGACAGATCCTGGAGACTTGATAATCAAGCTGCATAATTGGTATCCAGCTGTATTTCCAGTTTTTGGGAAATACATCTTGGCCATATTGACAAATGAAATTGTTTGTATAGAATTCCAACAGTGTATTAATGAATTGACACAAAAGGCCAATTACATACAGGTTGGTTGAATACAGCCTGTATGGATCAATCAAGTTTTCCAAGGAGTGCTGGAGCTCTTGACGCCTTGACAATTGATTTTAAAATACACAACATCTTGAAACGACCCTTGGGAAAGCCTTGGCCAACATTCCCTTGGGGGAATACTGTTGCAATGTTGAACACCAATACATGACAAGCCAGGCTATTGGTGTCCTCTAATTCTCTTATGAGTGTCCCCCATGGATGACAATCTTGAGTCCCTTGGAGCCTTACTTTGAAATGGGTTGGTCAAATGGTGACTTGACTTCAGACAAGATAATTGAGTTTTGAAACTGTGACCATTGAATTTATGAGAAAGAATGATACATAATGGTATATAATACCCTTTATTCCCCATGCGTGGTTCCAGGGTTGGGGAAGTCTTTCCCTTGTGTTGAGGGGAAAGCCTGGTGAAAGATGGCTGGTGTCCTCTGGTGGCTTCCAGAGGCCATTAAGTATTTTCTGTATGAAAAATCTGAAAATCCTCAATACTGCAGCTTACCTCACACTGTATTTGGTGTCTGAAATCAATATAAGTTTCAAAATTGAGGTGTGGTGTGAAGCTTAGAAGCTATGAGAAATTAATCTATTATAGTTTAGTGGTCCAAATGTGTGTGTGTCTTACAGAAGTGAACGTAAATTTACCAGAAAGTAATTAAGAATTTCAGTTGTGTACTTTAGTTTTTGAATCAAATTATATATTTAATCTTTTATTCTTAATACATTTTCAGTAATTAAAAAATGAAAATTGGAAAGATTCAATTTTGGGGGAAAACCAGATCTTGGATCCAAGGTTGGAAAACTCCCCCAAATTACTTGGTGAAATGTGTGAGATGTTAAACTCCACACAAGACCTCATTACTCATAATCCCTTACATAAAACAAACCTCACCCCAAAATTATTTAACTGTCTCACAGGGTCCTAATACAAATTCTGATAAATTTTGAAGACTTTTAAACAACTATTGCTATAGGTATGACTGGTTTGTGGGAGTAAAATGGCTCAGACCACCCCTTTTTTGGCCTAAACCAGGGGTCAATGACTCCATAATAGGATCTTCTATTTCCAATATACTCCTCACAATGTGCGTGAGAAAAATATAATTTTTGAGTCATATAAATGGTGGCTATAACAGGGTGTCTTATTTTCCCCATCCTTATTTTTAATTCTAAAATATTTTCCTTTTATAATAATTTTATCCTTGAACCACCCAAAAAAGTGAATTAGAACATTTTTTATGCCCATAACCTTTATAAATATTCTGTCCCAAATTCAATGTGATCACTTTTGGGTAGGTTTTCTCTATTATATTTTGTATAGAGACTTTGTTATCATATTAAATTTCCTTGGTACTTTTCTCAATTAACTTCAATTGAACTTTCTTTTCTAGCCACAAATATTTCATGTAGAGTAGTTTTGGATAAATTTTAATTATTTTTACAATAATAAATGTTTATATTAGTTTTTTTTCTTTATTAATATTCATAAAGCTAAATAAAAAAAATTTGGTTTGTTTTTCTTTTCAAAAATTTTAAAATCACTATTTTTCCTTAATTTTATCTTATAAAAATTTTGATGATAGGAAAATTACTTGATTTTTAATCAAATTTTTATATTAACACTTTACACTGATTCCAATTTCTATTCTAATTTCTACACCTGACTTTGGGTACTTCATCTTGACTGATTATGAATATCACTATAATATTCACTTGATTACTTTTGATTGAATAGATGGCATTCATTTAGGTAAATTCCATCATGAATTTGGGATGATATGGAAGAACATGGAATCCTCAACCAGATTCATTCTATTATGGTAAATAAGCTTAGAAAAAAAATCTAATATTTTCAGCCAAACCACTCCTAATATTTTTCCAAATAAAATACAAGGGACCTGAAAAAGGTTGGTGATCCCTGAAAGCTTTTCTTTTCACACATATGTGGGTCCACCAGTTAATCTATAATATTTCATGATATTTGAAATCAACTATGCAACCCAAACATATTAGCACTTCCAATTCCAAAAATGTGGTTGGATTTTTTTTACAGAAAATCCAATCATCCAAAAGCTGAAAAATAACATTCAAATTTATTTCCAAAGAGCAGATTTATCACAACTTTCACTTTCTGATGAGATATGGGGCTTATCAGAGCTCATAGAACCAATACTGGTGATATTTGACAGTGTGTGAAAGCTGTTGGAGCACAATGTGCCAATCACACATCTTGTGCTGTAGATATATAATTCACTCCTCAAGAATCTTCATCATTATTCATGTCATGCACCTAATTCATGGCTGCAATAATTTCATGAAGTCATCAAGAAATGACACAAGTACAAGGACTATGAGCTGAAAAATACCAAGACTTTCCTGGCCACATTATTTAATTCAAGTTATTGGCAAGGGATATTCCATATGATTGGTGTGTTGCCCATGCAAACTCTATATATTCTCACTACTCTCTCACAAGACTATGTCCATGCTGCAGCCATTATTTTCAGTTTAGCCAATAACCTTTCCTGATCATCCTCACCCCAGTGCAAGCTTTGAAAGAGGTATGATACTGCTATCAAATTTAGTCCATCCAATGATGGAGGATAATGACATACTTGAGTATTGGCATTTAACCTGACCAGGGCACCCCATATGAGTGCAATTCACAGTTTTTTCTGACTTTCATGACTCACAGCAACAAATTGTCACAGGTGCTCTCTTAGAATTGGGGAAGATAGCACTCCAGTATGTCTCAACACCTTCCTCATTTACTGCTGTGTAGAGGGTTTTTTCCAAAAGTGGTCTGTTAATCAAGCCAACACATGCACAAATGGCCAGCAAGACTGTCTCACTTGTGCTGTCTCAAGGAGTGGTTATAACACAAAAAAATTTTTTAGGTCCAATAAGGCAGTTGAATAATTTTGTTTATATGCTTAGTATTAATTAGTTGCAATTACATTCCTGTTGGTCTTTTAAGTGACCCAAGGTTATTTTCTAGAGCGCGCAGGTGGCAAAAATGCCGTCTTGATAATTGGAATGATTTAGTCATCTGATGAGTCTGAACTGAAAGTTGAGGGCAGTCTGAACTAATCTACACCGATTACCTAATGAGCAAGGGTCCAACTGAGGGTCGGTCCAACCCACGATTGGTTGAACCGCAGACTGAGTTTTGACCAATTTCCCATCCTTGCTGTACTGTACAGTTTCGACTGTATTGCATTATTCTATTTGTTGAATCAGCTCCAGCAAGGAGTTAATTGTCTGAGTTTTTGCGTCCCTCTTTCTCCTCATGCCAGCGCCGTCACCATCCGATTTTTCACTACGCTGTGAGCCACTTCTGTCTAACCAAATGGAATCAATTCCAGCTGCTTTGGCGCCCAGGTAATCTCTGTAAGGGCAAATGAAATGAGGTTGTAGTTTTCAACAATTTTTTCAATTAAATCATTTGAAAAATAGCTTTGGGGAAGTACAAACTCTGTAAAATCATCTCCAACATGAAGCATGAGTTCGTCTTTGGAGAGGTTTAGTTGAGATATTACACGATTCCAAACTTCGGATTCGGGTTTCGAAAAACCGATATCCCAACTGGTAAAAACTTTCACTCGAGGATGGACGATCTCGCTCGAAGGAAGCTTTTGAAAGTCAGCGCAAAATGGGTTAATAAACATCGATTTTAATGGTTGAGGTGAAGCATTCAAAATCCTTGGATCTGCATTGGTAATTATGCTAAAGGGTTGTTGTTGACATATTAGGTAAGAAATGAATTCAAGAGTGTCCGGATAAAGGCTGTAAACGCCTTCATTAGAAAACCTTTCAATGATCAAATTAGTTAGTTTTTCAAAACTGTGATGATCGACTTTTGAAGAGGGCAAAATTGATTCTCATTAAAAGGATACAAAAGATGATTGAGAAAACGGACGACAAAACAGAAGACGTATTGAATGATTCAAGTTCGAAAAGCATAGGGTTAGTTAAATTCAATAAGTCTTGGTTAGAGAATTTTTTGAAACAGCCAACACAAAAACAAAACTAGGCAAAATACTTAACTCGCGAAAGACTGCTTCTCGCCTTTCAATGATTCCTCACAGGTTTCCTTGATGACAAGTGCCCACCATTCCTGAGGGTTCATTTTCTTAGCACAGACAGTATCGCGCAGCCGACCATAGTTGGGATAAGCTTGATTAATTCTTTTGAACGCTGTCAATTTGCAAACATAAAGGTTATTACTCGTTAAAACTCAAAATTCCTGTAAGCTTTTTCTGTGGGCCTGCCTTTTTTCATGATATGATTGTTGATTTAGCTTTGTAAGCGAATGAAGTCACCTTTTTTAAAGCTTGCTTCATGAATGGCGAGATCGATTCCAGCCTCTTTGGCGATTTGACTCTAAGACGACGATAATCAACGATAGAAAAAAGCGAAGAGTCAGAAATCGAAATGCACTGATAGAATTTGTTCATGAAGAAGGATGATTGGAAGAACATGATAAATTTTTCTAGCTTAAATTTCTAATGCAGAAAAAGTAATCATTAAATTACATATTGAAGGTGTATGGGTAAAGTCGGACAAATCAAGGTTCCAAGCAAATCCAGGAAGATATGGGAGTAACGTCGGCCGTTCATGGCCCAATTGGTGGCTACTGAATTATAGGTGCAAAAAATGCCCTCGGAGCAAACAGGCTATCAGTGATTGGAAGGGCTCGCTGCGATGACCGAGATTTTCTGTGTGCTAAAATGCCAGGGAACAATCGGGAAGGCTGTCTCGGGAATCCAAACCTTTGAAAACCTGTGGAGGCAAAGAGGAGATGAAGGCAGAGAGATTGGAATGAGACACTTGGATTGATTGTGAATGGAAAGAGCCAAGGGGCCTGGTGAGAGCAAGACAGCTTAAGAAATATCCAAGACGAGATGAGGAGACGAACAAAGGACAGTGGTTTGGTGTGCTTCATCCACCAAGACTGCAAATCTTATTTTAAATCAGGCAGTGTACAGTACACTTGACCAAGGATGTCATTGCAGAGGCTCAGGGCAATGAAGCAGGATAGCCATAGGAGTTCCACAGCCACACTTGCAGCTGTGACTACAGGTCACCACAGTCATACCCTGCAGGAGATTCTTGTGGACATGTGCAGCATCCTTCAAAAAAGATCCAATTCAACCTGTGCCCTTTTTTGTTGCCTCATTGGATACCCCTAGACCCTTTTTTTACCTCAATTTTATCCTGATTTTTGTATTTTTTTCAAAAAACTGTTTTCTCTTCATTGTTCACTATTTTTTTACAATGTTTTCCTTCATTTTTATTCTTTTACAAAAGAATGGGTGGTTATTCATTTTGAATTAGTTTCTTTATTGCCTTCAACTCTTTCAACTGGGTCAAAATGTCAGGCTGAGTCTATGATGAAGGTGTAATAAGGCTATTTACAACTTTAACTATGACTGTGACATGGTAAAATTAATTTGAAAGAGGTTTATAATGGATAATAAAAGCTTATGATTGAATAATAAGGGCTTTAATATTGTGAAATAGTGGTGGTGAGGGCTATTGAAAGCCCTGAGTGCAGCTTTACCTGTTGGGTTACAATAATAAAATCTACAATACTAAAGTTTATAGTATAACCTGGTTATTTTGCAAGAGTATAACTGTTTTGGACAGTTGTACTACGTAGGAATTCAAGAGCAGGATGAGGAGACAATTCTGGCTGTGAAAAGCCTCCTTTTTATCCTGAAATGGGGTGGAATGGCCCTCTAGACCATCCACATAGAGGAAGTGAAGAGTTTTTCACTTCAGAGTACTGGCTTGTGGATTTCATAGTGCCTGTATGCTCTGTATTGGGCTCTTTTTTTCGTTTTAAGTGCTATTGATTTCACATATTGCACTAAGTATGTACATGCAGGATAAACTATATACATTTAAAGGGTACAAAGTTGGGTTTTATTTGAGTGTCTGGTGCCTGACATGATTGGGACCTCACCAATATCCGTAAGAGTGTGGGATTGGGATGAGGGTTGCTCCTCGATCCTGCTTCTTTTAAGGGGGTAGCGGCGGCATGAATGTGCAGAATCAGATCTGGTGTTTGTGGAGAAGATGTCTTCATCCAAATTGGGATAGGGCCAGGTCGGTTTTTCCTTCCCGGCCCTCTGCATATGCCATAAGCATGGAGTAGAGGGTTCCTATCCCGCTCTACTCTTCCCCTGCTGGGAGGCACTTTTCCATCCCCAGCAGATTTGCTTAGGCTGGGTGAGGGAAAGCAGTTCCTATCCCAACATTTCCCTTTACCCGTACGAGAGGCACTTTTCCATCCTCGCAGGGCTACCCTTTTGGACCAAGGTCCTATGTGAGGAGATGGTGTTCTCTCTTTGTTTTTTTTTTGTTTTTTTCGTAGATTCATGAGACCGCTACCTTGCCCTAAAAGGAGGAACGAGGTTTAGTACCCCATCCTTAAGACTCTCGTCTACCAGTGAGGCTTTGCCCCTGTCAAACGGCGCCTGGTTGTAGACTTTGTGTGCTGGGAATCTGTTTGTATTGATTATGTAAGTAGCTATTACTGGGATTGCTGTGATCAAATCTAGAAGTTGGTGGTAGTTGTTGAAATCCAGTCGTACTCTCTTTCTCACTAGCTCGCGGCACAGAGTTAGTCGCTGTCTCCTGTAGGTGGGGCAGAAGATCAAGAAGTGAGCTACTGTTTCCGGGCATTTACAGGACTGACACAGGGGTATGATGGATCTTTTAATCTTGAATAAGTACTGGTTGAGGGGGACATGCCCGCTCCTCAATTGGAAAAAGAGGGATGCAATTCCTCTGTCCCACGTGGCTAATGCGTTGTGCATTTTCTTCGGCTCCGATTGGAAAGGGTATCTCCTTGAAGGGTCCGCTATTTCGGTTGGTTCCATCGTCGTTTTTTTGGTGGCCTGGCACAGGCGGCTGAGGCTTTGGGGGAGTGTGTCTTGGATTGAGCTGTATTGGGCTCAGATGTGGTTTTGAAACCACATCTGGGCAGTTTTCACCAATACAGGGTGAAAATTTTCATCTGGGGACCACATAGCCCTCTTCTGACATGTATGACACATAGAATTATGTATGGAACCTGTATGGGACCCCAGTATTGAATGAATTATGAGGTATTGAAGTATAAACATGCTCCTTTGTCTGTTTGACACCTCATAATCATACTTATGGGAGAATATCCCACAGTAAGACTGTATTGGTCTAGCTGTGGGATTTTGACCTTAAAACTGCCATAACTTTGTTGTTTTTCAAGATATTGAGCTCAAAATTAGTTCATTGTGTAGCCCTGAATATTCTCTACACAATTGTACCTCATTTGGTATGGGAAACATTAAATATGGCAAAGTTATGCCTTGTACAAGTTTTATTATCCATATGTATGATTTTCTCAAAATCTATGTGGAGCTTGTTTGCCCCATAGCTTTTGTTATAAATGAGATATGGGGAGATAAATGGCACCATCAGATAGCCCTGATTGTGCTCTTTCCAAAAATACCCCACTTTAGGTATCTCACATTAAAACTGTAGAAGTTAGATGAGAGGTGAATATTTTAATCACCCTTATTTGACCTTATTTTGGTCATATCTTCTGTAATACTGGTGCTAGCTCAGTTTAGCTAGTACCATTAGATATCCCTGACTTAGAGCTCCATTTTGAATACCCATTTGATGGGGTTAAGCCTCTTCCTCTGTAATTCAGATGAGAGGTGAAAATTAAGGTTTATGCTCAGCAACAACTTTGAGCAGGAATAACTTTGCTATTCTTTGTCCTGTGATGATGGGATTTGTATATTTGGAAAGGGGTGAGTTTCCTCTTTCTTTTGATACCGTTTGAGCTGATTTGGCTCAGCTCCATGTTTCGTTGGTATCTTGGCTATACCATTGATTTATGGTATCTGGCTGTCATGCTTGTGCTCTGGTTTTGAGTTACAGGCTTACATACCCTCTCTCTAAAAAAGGCTGATCCCTGATGAGACTCTTCAGTCCTCCTAGAGGCCCTGAATCTCCCTAGAAGAAGGTTTTCATCTGGTATGGCATTTTCAGCCAACCATTTGTCTCCATCTGCTGTCTGGTTTTTAAATCTGACCAAGTACTGTCTCTGGTCTTTACCATTCAGTCTAATTTTTCTGGCCTCGACTATTTTCTTCACAGGGCCAGGGGAGTCCTCCACTTCCACTATTTCTGGTGGAGTGGGATTCTTCTTCCTGAAGGGGAGCTTATCCTTCTCTATTTGGAAGTATGGCTTAACCAGACTCACTGGGAATACTGAGTGTTTCCTAGAAAATTCCTCTGTGAGTCTGACTTCCACTGCATTTTTCCCTATAAGCTTAATGATAGTGAAGGTCCCTAAAACTGAGTCTCTCATCTTCTTTAGTCCCTTAAGGTTGTTGAAGTTTAGTGTAGACACTAACACTTGGTCCCCTTCTTTGAAGTCAGGTTCCATGTGTGTTTTGTCCCACCTCTGTTTGTTGTATTCTTTTGCCCCAGCTATGAATTTGGCAGCTTTCTCACAAGCCTTCTTCCACATATCATGGAAGTCCTTGGATGTGGGGTGGATAGTTAGAAGATTCTCCTTCAAGTGATCCACAGGCAATAGGGGGTTCCACCCTTTTTCTACTAGTGAAGGGAATTTCCCTGTGGTAGAATTCTGGCTAGTATTATAGGCCAGTTGGACTTCTGGTAGAAGGGTAACCCAGTCATGGGTATATCCTTCATGGTCTTTGTATTCCATGCCATATGCACAAACCCTTCTGAGGATATCCTCCATGGTTTGGATCATCCTTTCAGCTAGGCCATCTGTTTGTGGATGTTAAGCTGTGGAGAATGAAAGTTTAGTACCAAGCATGTCATACAAGTTGGTCCAAATTTTTGATGTGAATTTTGGGTCACTATCACTCATGATACATTTAGGGACTCCACAGGTGGATATTATGTTGTTCCAAAATTACAAGGCAGTATCCATTGCTGTATCCTCCTTGTGGCATGGCAGGAACCTCACACTCTTGCTGAACCTATCAACTATGATCAGGCAAGAATTGAAGTTTTCTTTGCCTCCTGGGACAAGTACTGTAACCCAGTTCATGTTTATGGTTTCCCATGGGTGCTTGGGTTCTTCTATGTGTTGAAGTAACCCATACTTCTTCATATGTTTTCTATTTGCCTTTTGGCATCTTTCACAAGTGTTGATGTATTCACTCAGCTCTTGTTCGCGTTTGGGCCACCAAGCTTTGCTTTTCACCCTCTCCTTGGGTCTGTCCTCACTCATGTGTCACATATAGGGGCAGGCATGGCATTCTTGTAGGATCAAGGATATATGGTCCCTGTCTACTATGGTTAGTGCACTCGTGTGCTTTTGTCTATGGTAGAGAAGGCCATCTATAAGGAAAAACTTGTTATTCTTATAGTCCCTCACCCAGGGTTCCTCTAACTGGGATTCCAGTTCTGGGCTCCTGTGTTTTTGTTGAAGGAGTTGCAACAATATGCCACACTGTTTGTGTTTGACATATGTCTTCATCACTGCATTGAAGAATTCATTATGCATTTCTGAGGAGATTATTCCCAGTATGGGAGTTTCTGTTCCTTCTGAATCAGTGTCTCCACTGTGTGGGGTACAACTTTCTTGTGCCCATTCAGAAAATCTGAAGTTTTTCCTCTTACCTATTTCCATGAAATGGATAGGGATCTTGGCTGCTACTTCAGGGTCATAAGATGGGTTACTTTTGACATTATCCAGTGGTCATCTGCATTGGTATGACCTTTACCCTCTTTGTATATGATGGCCATATTTCCCCTTTACTCTTGGATGGCTATTTGCTACCTCAACATGTGTCTATTGGTAGTCTTCATGTTCAGTAAAGACTTCATGGCTGTGAAGTCTGTGTAGACTTCAAAGACTGCACCCTTCAAATAATAGTGGAGTTTCTCTAGAGCCCAGACTAAGCATAGACATTCAGTCTGGGTTTCCCCATACCTGTCTTCTGAATTTTTCAGTTTCCTAGAGATGTAGCATATTACTCCCTCTGTTGGTTCACCATCCACAATTTGTCTCTGGTGAAGGGCTGCCCCTAAGCCTTGGCTACATGCTGCATCTATGTATAATGTGAATGGTAGGTCAAAGTCAGGTAAGATGAGCACAGGTGCGTTTGTGAGTTCATGTTTGATCCTCTCATATGCATCCCTCCTTTCCTTGGTAATTTCAAAAATTACATCTTTTGAACATAACTTGTACAGACTACTAGCTATGTTGGCAACACTTCTGATGTGGTTTCTGTAGTAGCTAGCAAACCCAAGGAAATATTGCATCTCTTTGATGTTCTTTGGTACTGGTTTGAGCAGTAATCCTGCTACTTTATTCTCGTCTATGGCCAGACTAAGACCTGAGACTTTATGTCCTAAATTTAGTAACTCTTGTAGGCCAAAATTGCACTTTTTAAGTGAAATTTTCAGTTTAATGGGTGTGCATTTACTTAGCACTCTGTCTATGTACTGCACATGGTCTTCCCATTCTTCTGAGTATATAATTATGTCATCAATATATACTACCATCCAGCCTTCCAATATCTATTCTTGAAATACTGTGTCCATTATCCTTTGGAAGTGGGCTGGTGCATTTTGGATGCCAAATGGCATCTTGGTGTACTCATATATTCCCATATGGCATATTATTCTGACTAATTTTATGGAGCTTGGTTTAACTCCATCCTGGTGAAAACCTTTTATACAATCCATTTTGGTTATGTATTTGGCTTTTTCCAGTTTGTCTAAGGCATGAGGTATCCTAGGTATAGGGTACCTGTCAGCTTTTGCATAGTTGTTCAGAGCTCTGGAATCTCCACATAGTCTAGATTTGCCATCATTCCAGGTGATCAGGACAGGAGTGGTGATCTCCAATCTTTCTGATGACATAAATGTCTAGGAGCTCGTTGATGTGTTTTTCAATTTATTTCCTAGTCTCCAGACTTGCTGGGTATGGAGGTCTTCTGAGCATGGGTGGATAAGGTCTTTGCACATCTAGATATAGTCCTATATCATGGCCTCTAATTTTTCCTAATAGTTCTTCACCAATGGAAAATGCTGGTCTATTCTTCCTCAGCATCTTCAAAAACTTTATTTGTAAGATGTGACTATGAAACTGGTGATAATATTACTATTAATCAACAGTACTATGTCTGTTCTTATGAAATATAATAATAAAATATTATTATAACCACAATTAAATAATTAAAAATTATTTCTTTCACGTGTTAAGCAGTACTAGTGATTTTAACAGTGAGCAAGTAATTGTCTACAAGAATCAATTACAAGAAGAATTTAATAATAAAAACTTCTTTATTAAAATAATAAAATTATTTTAATATATAATTATCTTTTGCAAGAATAATTATAAAGATAATTCTTGAAGAAAACTATTACTAGAGAAAAACTTTAAGAATTAAGAATAAATGACTCACTAATACTCCAAAGAACTTATTGATAGGTAAGAGTAGAGAAATTTGACGTGGAATTGTGGATTTTAAGGGATCAAAAGGATTGATAACAGTATTACAACAAAATATAGTTGGATTCTATGATTTCACGTCTTTCTGGATGATTTTGAAAGATTTAAAACACTTAAGAATAGCTTTAACTAATACTTACTTGTTGGTAATAATGATTTAATAATTTGATAAGATGATTCTTGGAAAAAACAGCAAGAAGAGGCTTCTTTTAAGTCAACAACAGCTCACAGAGGCGTGCCATGGAGCAAACTGAAAAACCAGTGAGTGAGAAAACAATAAACCCTTTTGGATTAATGATTGCATCATCTGTTGTCACGTAAGATTATCATAATTACTTAATTGATGCTTTTACGTGACTACCAACCCCAATATGGTTAAGAATAAAAGGAGTAACATCTGTAAATTTTCTTTTATTCTAAAATAAGCATTGATTTCTCAAAGTTATCAATGTTATTGCCAATTTCATCACAGGTTGTAATTACTGTGAATTTTTGAAGATTCAGTGTTTCACGTAGAATGGTCAAAAATGGATTGTAAGTAAAATTTTTAATTTTACTAGTAAAACCATAATTCTTTTTGGTTGTACCATAGATAATACAGTTCTTCATTGGTCCTGAAAGTTTCAGAAAGATTCATTAAGAATTGTATTTTTAATGAATTTTTGAAGTTTTTACCTCATTTCTACGTAGAATTGCAAATAGCAGTATTTTGCTGGTTGCTATGAGGTAAATCAATGAATATGGATCCCAAAAGGGTTTAATTACTCTTTTAGGGTCTAGTCATGGAAAGTCATCAAGAATTGACGTGGTTACAGGAGTCTAAGTAGCTCATTACCTCCTTGGCACGTCAAAATAGCAGGTTATTTGCTATTTTTCTTATGATTACAGTAGGTGTAACTTGGTAACCAAGTTCCCAAAGAGTTTTAGTTTACCAATTGGGCCAAGATGAGCCATGGATCTATGCTCTGGAGCTATCCACGCCTCTGAGGCCTCAGAAGTTGGGTACCCTGGCCCTCTTTGATGTCTTTTGTCCCCCTTGCCTAATTTTTACGTCAAAATAGTAATTTAAGCTTAAAGTGAGATATCCACTATGGGTGTACCAAAAGTCCATGTAAGAATACCATGATATTAAGTGCTCAAAACATGCATAACACTATTCTTAGTGTATATGTAACATGGGATTTCTCACTTTCCCATTATTTTGGCTAAAAATCAAGAAAAACAAAAATTTTCACGGATCTTTTATGTGGTATTAATGATGTGGTATTGAAGTATTTTCCATTTTACCACCTCAAATACTTAAATTGAGCTTATTCACTCTATGGAGCTACCCTAGGTGAATGTTTGTGTAGAATCCAAATCTGGTCTTAAATCCATGGATTTACTTACTCAATAAAAAGTTATTCATCTTTTCTGAAATTGAAAATGATGAATTTTGGATATATGCATGACTTATGAGTTTTGCATAATTCAAAATTTCTTTTTAAGATAATTGTGGCCTATTTGGGTATGTAAAATATACCTCAAGGCTCACATTCCCTCCCACCAAAAAATAAAATTGTACTACAATTTTATTAGTGATAACAGAATAAGGCCCCAAAGGGGGTTAATGTCCACTGTCCAACCTCTTCACATTACTCAGATCAAGTAATTTAAAGCACATTTATAGACATATTCAGGCTTGTGGCCTTCTTTCATGTCTAAATCTTCTTAAGAGTTTATCTGAGTCAGGTATTTCTGATTCTGCCATCCATTCATCTTCATGTACTGGATTTCTATATCTGACAAGATATTCTCTTTGATTTTTACCCCTAAGTCTCCTTTCTTTAATGATTTTCTTTATCTTTCTGTCTTCATTCTGTTCCACAGGTGGTACAGTTAAAGGAGTTGGGTTTCTTAAAGGAAACAATTCTTTATCAGCTGGTTGATAAGGTTTTATCAAGCTGACTGGAAATGTGGGGTGTTTATTTTCCAATTCACCACTCAATTCCACTTGAACTGCATTGGTTCCATGTAAGGCAACAATAACAAAAGGTCCTACATAAGAATCTTTAAGTTTCTTTGGGCCTTTGATATTATTAAAATTCAAGGTTGAAACTAGAACTAAGTCCCCTACTTTGAAGTCTGGTACTTTATGACTCTTGTCCCACTTCTGTTTTGCATAATCAAAAGCATCATCCATACTCTGTTTTGCATGGTGTTTTACTTTATCAAGCATTAATTTGAAGCTGGAAGCTGTAGGATGGATGTCAATCAAGTCTTTCCTCAGTGTGTCTGCTGGGAGTCTTGGATTCCATCCCTTTTCTAACATAGCAGGAGTTTGTCCTGTGGAAGAATGGACTGATGTCTTGTATGCCAATTCTAATGCAGGTAGCAGAGTGCACCAGTCATGGGTAAAGCCATCTGAGTCTTTAAATTATAATCCATAAGCACAAAATCTCCTGATCATGTCTTCTAAAGTTTGAATCATCCTCTCTGCTAGCCCATCTGTTTGAGGGTGATATGCTGTAGAGAATGATAACTTAGTCCCAAACAATCTATGAAGATTGGTCCAAATTGCAGATGTGAACTTGGGGTCTCTGTCACTTATGATATTCTTAAATAACCCTGTATGAGAAATAACTCTACTCCATAAAAGAAGGGCTGTATCCATAGCAGTGTCATCTTTATGACATGGTAAGAATATGGGAGTTTTGCTATATCTGTCTACAATGACTAAACAAGCATTATAACTTTTGTCACCACTTGGAGGAAGTGCTGTGACCCAATCCATGTGAACAACTTCCCAAGGGGATTTTGGTTCTTGAATATGGATCATCAATCCAAATTTCTTGCCTGTACTCCTGTTTGCCTTTTGGCATCTATCACAGGTATGGCAATATTCAATGGTTTCTTTTCTCCAAGATGGCCACCATGCACAGTTCTTCACCTTTTCAAGTGTTCTGTCTTCTGATAGGTGTCCAGAGTAAATGCTATCATGGCATTCATGAAGAATGGTATTGATGAGCAATCTACTACACAGTGTCATTACACAAGAATGTTTTGTTCTATGGTAAATAATCCCATCAAACAAGTGAAATTTTCCTTCAGAATAGGAATTTTTCCAAACTTCATCTAGTGCATTAACCAAAGATGTGTCTTTGCAGTCTTTATCCAATAAAGAAGTCAAGATATGGCAATTCTTGTCTTGTTTATAAGACTCTCTGACCTCTTCAAAGAATTCAGTCCCAATATCAGTTATGTTAATCCCTTCAATTGGAATCTGTGGTTCAGCTTCCAAAGGTACATAAGCTGGGTTATCAGGAGTGTTGGCTAAAGCCCATCTACTAAGTCCATCAGCATTTTTGTGAATGTTTCCTGCTTTATGAACTATAGTCATGTTTCCTCTATATTCTTGAATGGCTATTTGCCATCTCCACATATGTCTGTTGGGAGTTTTCATGTTAAGAAGTGATTTCACGGCATTACAGTCAGTTATCACTTCAAAAACACTGCCATCAAGGTAATAGTGTAATTTCTCAAGTGCCCATACCAAACATAAGCACTCCATTTGGCTTGCACCATATCTGGCTTCTGTTGGTTTGATTTGTCTTGAGATATAACAAACTGGTCCTTCTGTAGGTTTGTCATCAATAATTTGGACTTGGTGTAGGGCTGCCCCTAATCCATCTCCACATGCATCAATGTACAATTTAAAAGGAATATTCCAGTCAGGCATGAGGAGTAAAGGTGCTTCTGTAAGGGCTTTCTTTATCTTCTCATAAGCTCTAATTCTTTCCTGTGTCATTTCAAATACAGTCTGTTGATCACAGATTCTATAAAGTGACTTGGCTAGAATTGCAAAATCTTTCAAGTGTTGCCTATAGTAACTAGCAAATCCAAGAAAAGACATCATTTCTTTTTTATTCTGGGGTATTGGTTTAAGTAACACTGCTGCTACTTTATTCTTGTCAATACCCAAGCTCAAACCAGAAACAACATGTCCTAATGCTTTGAGTTCTTCAAAACCAAAATTGCATTTCTTAAGTGAAATTTTCATGTTCACTTCTGCAACTTTATGAAGTACTCTTGCAAGTCTTTCAAGGTGCAAAGACCATGAGTCAGAACATATAATAATATCATCAATATAAATGATAAGCCATCCTTCAGACAATTCTGTGGGGAAGATGGTATTCATCATTCTTTGATAATGAGATGGAGCATTTTTAATGCCAAATGGCATTCTAAGATACTAAAAAATACCACAGTGAGTGATAATTCTAAGTAATTTCCTAGCTTTAGGCATCAAAACATTTTGATGAAAGCCTTTCAATTCATCCATTGATGTTATATACTTGGCTTTAGACAATTGAGTCAAGGTTTCTTGAATTCTAGGGATTGGATACCTATCTGGAACTGTGTAGGTATTCAAAGCTCTAAAATCTCCAACCATTCTTGACTTATCATTATGCCATGCAATAATAACAGGTGTTGTCACTTCAACTTCCTCATTATGGCCTACTTTCCTTAGCACACCAAGTTGGATCAACTCTTGGATATGTTTTTCCAAGGCCTCTCTAGCTCTGGGACTGGCTGGATAAGCTGGTCTTCTAAGTACTGGAGGATATGGTCTATCAATATTAAGAGTAATATCAATTTCATGTCCCCTTATAGCGCCTAATGGTTCATTATCAGATGCAAATGCATCATTGTATGTATATAATACATCAATAAGTTCATTCCTCATCTTTGGTCACAATGATGGATTAATTTGTGCTTCAACAAGTTGTTTAGACACAAATTCATCTTTGTAAGTATCTTTGACAGAAGATACTACAGATATCTGTTTTGGCATATTGGAGAAAGCAAATTTTTGTCTTTTGTTATCTCCAATTGTGAAATATCTGTCTTTATGGTTCTTTATATCAATACCATAAATATTTAAGTAATCATTTCCAAGAATGATGTGCTGAGATGTGCAATTATCCATTACTACAATCTCAGTCTTCATTCTTACACTTCCTGCTGGATGTGGGAATACAATATTAGTGTCCAATATGCCCAAGGGGTACATATTGTTACTGGCACTACTGAATTGTACACCTTCTATTGGTAATAGATGGTTTTTCCATTCAGGAAGTATAATTTGGAGATAATCTTTGCCAACACAAGTGCAAAATGCCCCTGTATCCAAATTTACTTTGGCTTCAATATCACTCATCAGAACTGATGTGATACAGGATGCTCCAGCAGTATAACCCTTTCCTCTAGCAGGTTTTGTTTTACACATTCTGGCATCTTGGATATTGATCAGGTTGCAGCAATCCTCACTGTACTGTGGCAAGTGGGTATGGACTTCTGTGACCTCAAAGAAAGCTGAAATGTTTTCAATGGGATAGTCCTCCACTGGTGTATCTTCAGAGACTGCAGAATCTTGATCAGACTCTTCTTTCTCCTCAGTACACTGAATTTCTTCAATGACTTGAACTTCATTGATTTTTGTCTTCTTAGGGAAAGTGTTGGCTAAATGTGAAGTACTTCCACATTTATGACACTTCAAGACAGGTCTTTCTGATCTTCTTTCTTCTCTAGGAATCTTTGAGACTATTTTGGACTCTATTGGGTTTTTAGCCCAAGTTTTACCAATTCTTGTCCTGGTAATGATATCTTCCATAGCATTAATGTAGTCCTCTGTTGAACAGGGTTCTACACATCTGCTTTTGATAGCATGTTCCAGTTCTCCTCCACACTTTCTTAATATTTTCATATTAATCATAGTGTCAGACATGTCTGGGTGTAAAGCAGATAATCTGTCTTTTTGTTTGAAGAACCAAGTAAGTGGTTTGTCTTTTTCTGAGTTAAAAATGGCACTTTCAAAAGCATTTTCCATTTTAAACCTCCAAGAATTATTAGCCCATTTGGTAATCACTTCAGATTTCCACCAAGACCAGTCATGTTTACCATGATCAATCCTCATTTTGTAATACCATTTCTTTGCAGTTCTGGTAAACAAACAGTGTAATTTCCCCACTATGATTTCATCAGGTATATTGAAGTCTTCTTGCAACATATCAATAGTCCTGATGAATTCAATATGGTTGTATTCTCCTTCACCAGAGAATGTTGGCCATTCTTCTATTTTGGGAATATCTCTTGCAGAGTAGGCATTTTCTCCTAAGAATGGAGTCAAACTTTCTTTGACAGAAAGTTTTTCTTCAGTCAAGGGTGTAGAATGTCTTGGCATATGTGGTTCATGATTCTTATGAATTTGCTCCACACTTGCAATTATATCATTCTTTAATTTCTGCCTCTCATTGTCACTTTTTGCTAAATGTATAGGAAATTGATTGGTGTTCTTAACTATTTGTAAGACATGGTCTTCAAGAGTTTTAAGTCTATCATTTACTTTAAAAATGGAAGGGTCCTCTGTGTCATTATTTTGACATTGGTTCTCAATTCTTCCACAAGCATTGCTAATTGACTCAAGGGTGACATTTGTCAATTGATGCCAATCAGAATGTTGTTTGTCATTTTTCTTTAAATCATTGATGTCTAATGTAATTTGCTTTAACTTTGACTCAAGTTTGCCAATTTCTACACTAATACTTCTATGTACATCATTTATTTGCGTGGAAAAGTCCTGTTCATCCTTTCCTGCTCCTTGGCTGTGAATTCCATAAGAGTTCTGGCCATATTGAAGACACTGTCCACGGTTGAAGGCTCCAATTTGGGGATCCTGTACCCTTGTGGGTAAGGTCTGTGCCAATTGGCTTTGCCTTTGCCCTTGCCTTGATGGTTCTTGGGACCTCTCTGTTTCTTTTGAGGTCCTTTGGGCTTGTCCTTGGATGCTTCTGGAGCTGGTTTGGAGCTGGTAGATGCCACTGGTGCCTCTGTCTCCAAAGCTGGAGTCATTTCCAACTCTTTCTTCTGGTCTATGGATAAAAGACTTTGGTTCTTCAACCAATTCTTTATCTTTTTGACCTTGTCTTTGCATGACAGGGGGCTCCATCCTCCTAAGAGTTCTATGGTCTTCTCCTGACCCAGAAAGCTCTTGATGTGTAAGTAAGAGTTCATGGCCCCCTGCCAAAGGCTTGGGCAGATTTCCCACTCCTCTTCCTTGGCTGCTCTGAACCAGTTTTTGTACTGGCATTGATATATTTCTATTGCTGCCACCTGAAAGTGGTTCAGCCCTGGAAATATTACCATAAATCAGTTCAGGCTCAGACTTCACGTCAAAATCTGTTGGTACAGACCTTGGGGAATGGGGGGCAACTCTGGCATCCTCCAAATGTGTCTTTCTTGTGGAAGACTTGGCACTTCTGGATTTGGTCTTGCCTGTTCCTTGTCCACATCCATCTGGTTGGACTGAATAGTTGCTTCCATTTCTGGTATGCACCATTTTCACGTCAATTTAAAGATAAAAGGTGAAAATATAAGATAAAATACACACCTTTTGGTGGTAATTTAGCTTTTTCTGAGTTGAATAAGGTGCCTCTTTTAGCAATCTGCACCTCAATACTGTCTTCAGATTCTGCTTCTGAAGATTCAGGACTATTGATGTATCTTTTACTGAGTCTGTTACCAGCTGCACAGTATTTGATTAAAGACACTTAAAGAGAAAAAAATATGATAAAAGAAATTATTTTTTGTGTTTTAAGATATTTTTAAAAGATTTTTTTTAAATTTTATTATTTTTTAATATTAAAAAAAATTTATTCTTTTTAAAGAAAAAAAATTAAAATTTAAGATTTTGAATGAAAATTAATTCAGAGTAACTCAAAGAATAATTTTATAAGTTTTTGGATGTGAAAAAGCCACGTGTACAACAGTATAAAATTAAACCAAATTCCTCAATGAAAAAGATTTCCAAAACAATTTCAAAAAATAAGAATTATTTTGACTTTAAAATGAAAGAAAAAAAATATTCAATTAATATATTTTAGAGCTTAAAAATATATTAATTAAGGGTACAAGGTTCAAAAAACATGGCCAGGCCCCCAAATGTAAGATGTGACTATGAAACTGGTGATAATATTACTATTAATCAACAGTACTATGTCTGTTCTTATGAAATATAATAATAAAATATTATTATAACCACAATTAAATAATTAAAAATTATTTCTTTCACGTGTTAAGCACTACTAGTGATTTTAACAGTGAGCAAGTAATTGTCTACAAGAATCAATTACAAGAAGAATTTAATAATAAAAACTTCTTTATTAAAATAATAAAATTATTTTAATATATAATTATCTTTTGCAAGAATAATTATAAAGATAATTCTTGAAGAAAACTATTACTAGAGAAAAACTTTAAGAATTAAGAATAAATGACTCACTAATACTCCAAAGAACTTATTGATAGGTAAGAGTAGAGAAATTTGACGTGGAATTGTGGATTTTAAGGGATCAAAAGGATTTATAACAGTATTACAACAAAATATAGTTGGATTCTATGATTTCACGTCTTTCTGGATGATTTTGAAAGATTTAAAACACTTAAGAATAGCTTTAACTAATACTTACTTGTTGGTAATAATGATTTAATAATTTGATAAGATGATTCTTGGAAAAAACAGCAAGAAGAGGCTTCTTTTAAGTCAACAACAGCTCACAGAGGCGTGCCATGGAGCAAACTGAAAAACCAGTGAGTGAGAAAACAATAAACCCTTTTGGATTAATGATTGCATCATCTGTTGTCACGTAAGATTATCATAATTACTTAATTGATGCTTTTACGTGACTACCAACCCCAATATGGTTAAGAATAAAAGGAGTAACATCTGTAAATCTTCTTTTATTCTAAAATAAGCATTGATTTCTCAAAGTTATCAATGTTATTGCCAATTTCATCACAGGTTGTAATTACTGTGAATTTTTGAAGATTCAGTGTTTCACGTAGAATGGTCAAAAATGGACTGTAAGTAAAATTTTTAATTTTACTAGTAAAACCATAATTCTTTTTGGTTTTACCATAGATAATACAGTTCTCCATTGGTCCTGAAAGTTTCAGAAAGATTCATTAAGAATTGTATTTTTAATGAATTTTTGAAGTTTTTACCTCATTTCTACGTAGAATTGCAAATAGCAGTATTTTGCTGGTTGCTATGAGGTAAATCAATGAATATGGATCCCAAAAGGGTTTAATTACTCTTTTAGGGTCTAGTCATGGAAAGTCATCAAGAATTGACGTGGTTACAGGAGTCTAAGTAGCTCATTACCTCCTTGGCACGTCAAAATAGCAGGTTATTTGCTATTTTTCTTATGATTACAGTAGGTGTAACTTGGTAACCAAGTTCCCAAAGAGTTTTAGTTTACCAATTGGGCCAAGATGAGCCATGGATCTATGCTCTGGAGCTATCCACGCCTCTGAGGCCTCAGAAGTTGGGTACCCTGGCTCTCTTTGATGTCTTTTGTCCCCCTTGCCTAATTTTTACGTCAAAATAGTAATTTAAGCTTAAAGTGAGATATCCACTATGGGTGTACCAAAAGTCCATGTAAGAATACCATGATATTAAGTGCTCAAAACATGCATAACACTATTCTTAGTGTATTGTAACATGGGATTTCTCACTTTCCCATTATTTTGGCTAAAAATCAAGAAAAACAAAAATTTTCACGGATCTTTTATGTGGTATTAATGATGTGGTATTGAAGTATTTTCCATTTTACCACCTCAAATACTTAAATTGAGCTTATTCACTCTATGGAGCTACCCTAGGTGAATGTTTGTGTAGAATCCAAATCTGGTCTTAAATCCATGGATTTACTTACTCAATAAAAAGTTATTCATCTTTTCTGAAATTGAAAATGATGAATTTTGGATATATGCATGACTTATGAGTTTTGCATAATTCAAAATTTCTTTTTAAGATAATTGTGGCCTATTTGGGTATGTAAAATATACCTCAAGGCTCACATTATTTTTGTTTACTGGTGAGGGTAGTGCTGAGCTGGCCCCCTCTGATTTCATTCAGTAGTTTTTCCATTTGATCCTGGGCAGATATTTGGTATATATCAAGTGAAAGTTTTGTTTCCTTATTGGTACCAATGGTAATATGCCTGTCTTTACTATTGTAGATATCAATACCATGCATCCTCTGGTAATATTTCCTCAGTAAGAGCCCTTGGATGTGGGCCTCATTAAGCACTACAAGCTCTGGGTTGATTCTGATATTACCCTTCCTGTGGAGTATAATTATCTCCTTGATAGTTGTCCCAATGGAAGTCCTCTTCCCCAAAGCACTTTTGAAGTTCTTCACCTTGGTTGTCAAGAGTTGTTTTTCCCAATTTAGAAAGTGATTTTCCAGATAATTTCTGGCCACTATGGAGCAGTATGCCCCACTGTCAATGATCAATGGGTGTTGAGAATTGTCCATACAAACAGTCATTTTTTTGGCTGTCCCATGTATGTATGCCATTCCTTTGGTTGGTGTGACCAGGAATTTCTGTTAATATTGTGTATGTTTGCACAAGTTTTTATTGGAAGTGTCTTGTGGCATGCCTACTTCCAACTGTATGTCCTGGATTTCTAGTGGGGTTTCCTCTTGGTATTCCACTAGAAATTCCTCTCTTGGGTCTCACTCTTCAACAGATTGTTCTCTGATGGCATCTCCCATGGAGTTTGATTCAGAATCCTCTGTGGGGGATTCCTCCTCTGGGACTTTCTCAATGGCATAGACATTTTTCTTTGCCTTTGGACAGTTGTTGGCATAGTTGTCTGTTGAACCACAATTGTTACAAGAATTTTTCTTCTTAGTCACTTCTGTCACTCTTTCTTTGGGTTTGGGTTTGAACTCCACCCGGAAAGGTTGTTTCTCTTTGAAACTGCTGCTTTTATATGGAGAATATTTCCCTATTTTTTCTTTTCCTTATTTCTTGTAAGGTATTTGAAATGTCATCTAGAGTGCAATTTTGGTTGCATCTGCATTTTACTGCATGCTCTTCTCCTGGCATTTGTGTCAGGAGTTTGTGATTCCTCATCTGAATGTTCATTTGAGGATCAATGGCTTCAAGTCTTTTAGACTGTCTAAGACACCATTCATATGGATCTTTTTTCACTGAATACTTGTCATTTTCAAATGAAATTGTCTTTTGCCATATCCAAGTACCATTGCTGTAATTTTGGATCATCTTACCCTTCCACTATGGCCAGTTTCTCCTGCCATGGATTTATTTCATTTCTGTCTACCAAAACTAGCATGTCCTTTAAATTCCATATTAAGTCTAGCAGTAATCCGGTAATCTGGTATTCTTGGTACATCAATGAAGAGTCCATCAATATAATTTATGAGTTCCATATGATCATATTCTCCTGTACCAGAGAATTTGGGCAAGCCTGAGGCCTCAGGGAGCTGTTTTAAGCCTTCCTTCTTAGAATAAGACATATTATTTACATCCTGGTATTGAGATGGAGATCTTGTCCTATTCACCAACATGGCATCTGTTTTGATTTCCTCTTGGTGATATGGATTATCCATAACATGGCCTTGTGGTTGGGGCTTCAAGCTATGGTAGACATTAAACAGTTTGTTTATGTCTTGATCCAGACAATCCCTGTCCCTTCTGCTGTGGTGTTGTTCTTCAAAGACTAGATTCAGTCTTTTGTTGGTTTCTTCAGAGGCTTTTCTCAATTGAGCATGTACTTCTTGAAGGGTTTTAACAATTTTGTCCATGAATGCTGTCAATTTTTTCATCCTCTCATGGCTTCCTTCAAGCTCTGAAAACTGCTTTTGAGTTTGCTCAGCATATTGGGACATTTGCAACCATAGTGCATCACTGTTTGGGTTACTCTCAGGTGTGACAACACTATGTTCAATCTGAGTGGGAGTAATATCTCTATTAATAGGACTACTGATGCTAGAGTTATGTACAACTACTTCTGGTTCTTGTGTACTTCTTTCACCAAATCCAACAGCTTCTGGATCATTGGGTCTGACTCTCTCTTCCTTTGGTTGAAGGAAGTCTTGTTTTTGCCCTTGTATCCTTGTCTTCTCCTGGAAACTTCCTGGGATTGTGCAGAATGGTGACTCTTGGCCACTGATCTGTTGGTTCCTGAATGGTGTGAAGCCACTGGAAAGCTGGTTTGGCCTACTCCTTGTGAGCCTGAAGGAATCTGATTATTCCCTGTCTGGGTCAGCTGTTCTTCTATAGCTTGGATAGTGGCTTGATTCACCCTTATCCCGTTTGCCCTCACCTCAAAGAGTCTGAGCATCCTGGTGGGATTCCAACCTTTGGTGATTACCATAAGGTCTTTGAGACATATCTTCTGGCAACTTGTTCCAAGTTCTGCCCAGTGGGATGCTAGGTTTAACCTCTTGTTGTCCATGCTCCATTGAAAGAGATCTTTGAGGAGTTGGTGGAGCTGAAGAACTTGATCCATATCCTTTCAGTCCTCTGTTTAATTGGAATGTGAATGGCAGACTGGGTATGATTTCCCTCAATTTCTTGCCATCCACCAATGTGTCCAAGGTGTCCTCTTCCAGGTATTCTGGTTCTGGAAAAGCCTTCTCTGTCCTCTGGCTGGTGCCTTTGGAAACCAAGGTCTCTGAGGTGTACAGGTGACATATCAGTGTTTTCAAGCAGTCAAAAGCTTTATGTTCTTAGAGTATTTACCTTTGACTGTGCCTTGTACAAATTTGATATCTGCTGCTTTTGGCAATTTACCTTTAGAGGTTACAACTGGGTTAATGACTGTAATCTTCCCTGTACAAGTTGTTAAGGTTGTTTTACCTTGTATTGATGCAGAGTTTCATGTTCTTCTATTACTCTGAGTGGCAATTCGTTTCCACTTGTTTGCTGTGATAAGGCCTTCACTGTGCCTCTTTCCTTTACCCTTGCTTCCCTCTGGTTCTGAGGGTGCCACTGGTGTGTTGGCCTGTGACTGGGTCTCAAGTGGGATGCAGTTTTCTTCCACTGAATCAGACAGGAAAAAGAGGGCTTATTGTTAGCTGATACTTCTTAAAATGCTGTTTGAATGTCTAAGAATGACCTCTGGGCAATATAGTTCTATGCTCTTGTATTATGACTGTGTAATTGAATTAACAATTACATGTCAGAAATACATCTTACAGATATCTGGTACACTGTTTATATACCAGTATCTCACAGATTAACTTGTGATTCGCAAGTTTAATCTGAAAAAGTGGTTATGTAAGAGGGTAATTGAAATTAACAATGTACCCAACCATGCGTCAACTGTTGGTTTTACACTAAGAGGTGTCCCTATTTAATTAAAAAAGGACTATATTAATGGCTTAAAGTGTTTAAATATGTAAAACACACCAAAAATAAGGGTTTTGTGGTGATTAAATTATAATCAACCACACAACAAGGCAAAAAATAGAAGAAAACACAGTGGTATACAGCATACACCACTCAAAAAATGAATAAAAGATATATATTTTATTTCTTTTTTAATAAAGTTTATGCCTAAAAAAGAGAAACAAAAGTGTAAAAATGAAGAAAATAAGAGAAAAAACTCACTTATAAGGTCCAAAAAGGTTTAAAAACATGGAAAGGCACCCAAAATGTCAGGCTGAGTCTATGATGAAGGTGTAATAAGGCTATTTACAACTTTAACTATGACTGTGACATGGTAAAGATAATTTGAAAGAGGTTTATAATGGATAATAAAAGCTTAAGATTGAATAATAAGGGCTTTGCTATTGTGAAATAGTGGTGGTGAGTGCTATTGAAAGCCCTGGGTGCAGCTTTACCTTTTGGGTTACAATAATAAAGTCTACAATACTAAAGTTTATAGTATACCCTGGTTATTCTCCAAGAGTATAACTGTTTTTGACAGTTGTACTACATAGGAATTCAAGAGCAGGATGAGGAAACCTTTTCTAGTGGAGAAAAGGCCTCCTTTTATCCTAAAATGGGGTGGAATGGCCCTCCAGACCATCCACATAGAGGAGGTGAAGAGTTTTTCACTTCAGAGTACTGGCTTGTGGATTTCATAGTGCCTGTATGCTCTTTATTGGGCTCAGATGTGGTTTTGAAACCACATCTGGGCAGTTTTCACCAATACAGGGTGAAACCTTTCATCTGGGGACCACATAGCCCTCTTCTGACACGTATGACGCATAGAATTCTGTACGGAACCTGTATGGGACCTCAGTATTGAATGAATTATGAGGTATTGAAGTATAAACATGCTCCTTTGTCTGTTTGACACCTCATAATCATACTTATGGGAGAATATCTCACAGTAAGGCTGTATTGGTCTAACTGTGGGATTTTGACCTTAAAACTGCTATAACTCTGTTGTTTTTCAAGATAATGAGCTCAATGTTGGCTCATTGTGTAGTCCTGAATGTTCTCTACACAACTTTACCTCATTTGGTATGGGAAACATTAAATATGGCAAAGTTATTCCCTGTACAAGTTTTATTATCCATATGTGTAATTTTCTCAAAATCTATATGGAGCTTGTTTGCCCCATATGTTTTGTTCTGGATAAGATATGAGGAAATTTGGGGCACCATTAGATAGCCCTTCTTGTGCTATTTTAAAAAAGGTCCTACTTTAAGTATCTCACACTAAAACTGTAGGAGTTATATTAAAGGTGAATATTTTATTCTACCTCATTTGACCTTATTTTGGCCATAACTTCTGTAGTTTTGGCTCTAGCTCAATTTGGCTAATACCATTGGGAAGCCCTGCCTTAGAGATTCAATTTGAATACCCATTTTCTGGGGTCAAGCCTCTCCTTCTGGATTTCAGATGAGAGGTGAGAATTAAGGTTTATGCTCAGCAACAACTTTGAGCAGGAATAACTTTGTTATTCTTAGTCCTATGGTGATGGGACTTGTATATTTGGAAAGAGGGGAGTTTCCTCTTTCTCTTGATACCTTTTGAGCTTGCCTGGCTCATCTCCTTGTTTTGGTGGTATCTTAGCTTAGCATTGGTTTATGGTATTTGGCTGTCATGCTTGTGCTCTGGCTTTGAGTCACAGGCTGACACTCATCATCACTATTCCTCATAGTAAAGCCCTCAAATTATCTATTATAAAAACTTTTTTGAACTTAAATATCCATGTCACAGTCAGATTTAAAGTTGTATATACCTTTATTTACCACTTCAACATAGACTCAGCCTGACAATTTGGGGGCCTTGCCATGTTTTTTAAGCTTTTTTGACTAAATTTGGTGTAAAACTGAGTTTTGTCTCTTATTTTTCTTCTTTAATATCATTGTTTTTTTCAGGCATAAAATCTTGGAAAAAATAATATATTACACATCATATATATTATTTTCTGAGTGATATCTCATAATATACCACTGTGGTTTTTATTTTTTATTGCTTTTTGATGTGGTTTGATTATAATTTAATCACCACAAGACTATTTTGGGCATGTTTCTGATGTCAAAACACTCAAAAAACCTTAATGAAATCCTTTTTTAATTAAAGAGAACCCTCAGTACTGTATATAACAGCTCAGAGGTGTGGTGGAACATATTGATAATTGAAATTTTCCATTACATAACCACTAATGAGATTATACTTTTTAATTACAAGTTGATATGTGAGATATTGGGATAAAAACTGTACACCATACATACACAAAGCAGTATTTTTGACATGTAATTGATAATTTCAATTAACATATCATAATAAAGAGGCATAATATAGTAATATATTTCCCAGAGGCTATTCTTAGATGTGCAAATTGCATTTTAAGAATTCTCAACTGACATAAGTCCTTATGTCCTTTGATTCAGTAGAAGAAAACTTCATCCCACTTGAAACCTAGTCACAAGGTAGTACACCAGTGATAACTTCAGAAACAGAAGGAAACGAGGGAAAAGAAAAAATGCACAGTTAAAGCCTCATCACCACCAAGAATTGGACACCAATTTCCACTGAGAGGAGTAGAAAACCACAAACCTCTGCCTCTATACAAGGTAAACCAACCTTGATAACTTTTACAGGGAAGATTACAAGAATTAACCCAATTGTAACTTCTAAAAACAAATTTTCCAAAGAAGTAGAGAAAGAATTTGTACAAGGCACATTCAAAGGTAAATACCCTAAGACCATAAAGCTTTTACTGCTTGCAAACACTGATATGTCCCCTGTACACCATAGGAACCTTGGCATCCCAAGGAACCAGCCAGAGGGCAGAGAAGGCTTGTCCAGAACCAGAAGACCTGGAAGAGGACACCTTAGACACAGTGGTGGATGGCAAGACAATGAGGGAAATCATACCCACTCTGCCATTCACATTCCAATTCAACAGAAACATCAAACCAGAGGACTGGAAGGATATGGATCAAGTTCTTCAGCTCCACCAACTCCTCAAAGATCTATTCCAATGGAGCATGGACAGCAAGAGGTTCAACCTAGCATCACACTGGGTAGAACTTGGAGCAAGTTTCCAGAGGATATGCCTCAAAGAGATATCCTTCAAAGATTTTATGGTAACTTACAAAGTATGGAATCCAAACAGGCAGTTCAAACTCCTGGAGAAGAGGTAAACCGGGATAAGGGAAAATCAAGCCACTATCCAAGATTTAGAAGAAAAACCTAACCAGAAAGAGCCTACTCTGCTTCCTTCAGGCTCACAAGGAGTAGACCAACCCAGCTCTCCAGTGGCTTCACACCATTCAGGCACTCACAGATCCATGGCCAAGAGTCACCATTCTTTTCAATCCCAGGTAGTTTCCAGGAGAAGACAAGGATACAAAGGGAAAAACAAGACCTCATTCAGACACAGGCAGAAAGAGTCAGAACCAATGATATAGAAGCTGTTGGACTTGGTGAAAGAAGTACACAAGAGCCAGAAATAGTTGTAAATACTTCTAGAATTAGTATCCCTACTAATAAAAATATTACCCCCACTCAGAATGAACACAATGTTGTTACACCTGAGAGTAAATTAAAAATTTATCAACTGTGGTTACAAATGTCCCAATTTGAAGTTCAAACACAAGATAAGTTTGATGCAATCCATGGGAGAAATTAAAGTTTGAAATAATTGACAACCTTACATGAGGCTACAATAAACGCCACTCAAGAGAGCTATGCCACATTATGCAAAGCCTCCAAAGAAACCAATAAAAGACTCAATACAGTATTTGAGGAGCAATACCACTGCAAGAGGTACAGGGATTGTCTGGATCAAGACATAAACAAATTTTTTAATGTCTTCCAAGACATGAAGCCTCAACCACAAGGCTATTCTTTGGATAATCCATACCAAGAGGATATCAAGCCAGATTTCTTGTTGAATAATAAGCCAAGGGCTCCATCAACATACCAAGATGGAGATAACATGACTTATTAAGAGAAGAAAGCACAAAAAAAGCTTCCAGAGGCCTCAAGCTGTCCAAAGGTCTCTGGTGTAGGAGAATATGATCACATGGAACTCATTGATTATATTGATGGACTCTTCATTGATGTACCAAGCATACCAGATTACTGGATCACTGCCAGATCAAATACTTCATTCAAGGTACATGCTATTATTTGGTATACAGAAATGAAGGAAACCCATTGCAGAAGGAACTGGCCATGGTGGAAGAGCCAAATAATCTAAAAGTAAAGCAATGGTATTTGGATATGGCAAAAGATCATGTCATTTAAAAATGGCAAGTACTTTGTGGACAAAGATGCATATGAGTGTTGTCTTGGACAGTCTAAAAGACATAAAGCCATTTATCCTCAAATGAACATAAAAAAAGGAACCACAAACTCTTGACACAGATGCAAGTAGAAATAGAGCATGCAACAAAATGCAGATGCAACCAGAGTTGAAATATAGATGACATTTCCAATACCTTACAAGATGTAAGGAAGAGGGAAAATATAGGGAAATATTCCCCATACAAGAACAGTAGTTTCAAAGAGAAACAGCCTTCAAGGGTGGACATCAAATAAAAACCCAAAGAAAGAGTGGCAGAAGTGACCAAGAAGAAAAACTCATGTCACAATTTTGGGTCAACAGACCACCATGCCAACAACGTTCCAAGGGAAAAGAAAAAATTCTATTACATTTAACAAGTCCCAGAGGAATAATCCCCAAGGGAAGCTTCCAAATCAGACTTTATGGGCAATGCCATCAGAGAACAATCTGATAATGACCAAGATCGGAAAGAGGAATTTCTAGTGGAGTACCAAGAGGAAACACAACTAGAAATTCAGGATATACAGTTGGAAGCAGGAATGCCACAAGATACTTCAAACAAAAACTTGTGTAAATACACAAAAGATGCACAGACCTTCCTGGTTACATCAACTAGAGAAATAGCATATTTACATGGAACAGCCACAAAGATGACTGTTTATATTGACAATTCTCAACACCCATTGATCATTCATAGTGGTGCGCACTGCTCAATAGTGGCCAGAGAATACCTGGACAACCACTTCTCAAATTGGGAGAAGAAACTCTGGCCAACCAAGGCAAAGAGCTTCAATAGTGCATCAGGGAAGATGAAATCCATTGGGACCATTATCAAAGAGATAATCATACCCCATAGGAAAGGTAATATCAGACTCAACCCAGAGTTTGTAGTTCTTGAAGATGCTCACATCCAGGGATTCTTACTGGGAACAGACTACCACAGGATGTATGGCATTGACATTTACAATAGTGAAAACAGGCACATTACCATAGGTACAAACAAGAAAAAGAAATTTTCACTTGATATATACCATATGTCCAACCAAGACCCTCTAGAAGAATTGCTGAATGAATTAAAAGAGGGCCAATTCCACACCAACCTCACCAGTAAACAAAAGCTTATTTTACTGAAAATACTGAGGAAAAATAGACCATCCTTTGCCATTGGTGAAGAATCTCTGGGAAATATCAGAGGGAATGATATAGAGCTATATCTGAATGTGGAAAGACCTCATCCCCCCATTCACAGAAGACCTCCATATCCAGAAAGCCTGGAAACTAGGAAAGAAATTGAAAAAGACATCAATGAACTCCTAGACATGGATGTCATCAGGAAGATAGGACACAAGGAAATACTGGAAATAACCACTCCTGTCCTTATCACCTGGAATTATGGCGAATAAAGGTTGTGGGAGATTTTAGAGCCCTGAATAGCTACACAAAAGCTGATAGGTACCCTATACCAAGGATACCTCATGCCCTGGACAAGCTGGCAAAAGCCAAAAAAAACCAAAATGGATTGTATGAAAGGCTTTCACCAGAATGGAGTCAAACTAAACTCCCTGAAGCTACTCAGGATTATATTTCATATGGGCATACATGAGTATACCAGGATGCCATTTGGCATCAAAAATGCCCCAGCCCATTTCCAAAGGATGATGGACACAATATTTCTAGAAGAAATATTGGAAGGCTGGATGGTTGTATAGATTGATGATATAATTATACACTCAGAGACATGGGAAGACCATGTGAAATACATAAACAGAGTAATAAGTAAATGCACACCCATAAATCTGAAAATTTCACTTAAGAAGTGCCATTTTGGACAACAAGAACTATTGGCACTAGGACATAAAGTCTCAATCCTTAGCCTGGCCATAGATCAGAGCAAAGTAGCAGCAGTACTTCAAAAACCATTACCAATGAACATCAAAGAAATGCAATCTTTCCTTAAATTTGCTAGCTAATACAGAAACCACATCAAAAGTGTTGCCCATATAGCTAGTAGTCTATACAAGCTATGTTCAAAAGATGTTTTTGAAATTACCAAAGAAAGTAGGGATGTATGTGAGAGGATCAAATATGAACTCACTAATGCAACTTTCCTCACATCACCTGACTTTGAACTGCCATTCAAGTTATATATAGATGCATCTTGTAGTCAATACCTAGGAGCAGCCCTTCACTGAAGACAAATTGTGGATGGTGAACCAAGGGAAGGAGTAATATTCTAAATATCCAGTAAATTGAAAGATTCAGAGGCCAGTTATGGAGTCACTCAGACTGAATGCTTATGTTTAGTCTGTGCTCTAGAAAAAGTCCATTATTATTGGAAGGTGCAGTCTTTGAAGTCTACACAGACTGCACAGCCTTGAAGTCTTTACATAACATGAAGACTACAAATAGACACATGTTAAGGTGGCAAATAGCAATCCAGGAGTATAGAGGTAACATGACCATCATATAAAAAGAAGGCAAAAGCAACACCAACGCAGATGGCCTCAGCAGATAGCCACTGGATAATGTCAAAAGAAACCCAGCTTATGACCCTGAAGTAGCTACCAAGATTCCTATCCATTTCATGGAAATAAAGAGGAGAAAAAGCTTTGAATTTTCTGAATGAGAACCAGAATTTGGTACCTCAGACAGTGATAACACTGAAGCAGAAGGAACATAAGCTCCCATATTGGGAATAAGCTTTTCAGAATTGCATAATATATTTTTCAGTTCAGTCACTAAAACGTATGCCAAGCACAAACAGTGTAGCATAATGTGACAGATCCTTCAACAGAAGTACAGGAGCCCAGAGCTGGAATCCCAGATAGAGAGCCCTGGTTGAGGGACTATAAGGATAATGAACTTTTCCCTATAGATGGCCTACTCTATCACAGAGAAGAATACTAGTGCCCTCAAAGTGACAGATAGAGACCAAATATCCCTGATCCTGCAGGAATGCCATGACTTCCCCTACATGGGACACATGAGTAAAGACAGGACCAAAGAGAGGTTAGGCAGCACATCTTGGTGGCCCCAATGGAAGAAACAGTTGAGTGAATACATCAACACTTGTGAAAGTTGCCAGAAGGAAAACAGAAAACATGGGAGGAGATATGGGCTGCTTCAAAATATAGAAGAACCAAAATTCCCATGGGAAACCATCAACATGGACTGGGTTACAGGACTAGTCCCAGGAGGAAAGAAAAACTTCAATTATTGCCTAGTCATAGCTGAAAGGTATAGTAAAAGTGTAAGGTGCCTACCATATCACAAGGAAGACACAGCTATGGATACAGTCTTGTTATTATTGAATAACATCATATCCAAATGCGGAATCCCTAAAATCATCATTAGTGATAGGGACCCAAAATGCACATCAGATTTTTGACCAACCTCTATGAAATGCTTGGAACAAAACTTGAATTTTCTAAAGCTTATCATCCACAGACAGATGGTTTAGCTGAAAGGATGATCCAGAAAATGGAGGACATCATCAAAAGATTCTATGCATATGGCATGGGATACAAGGACCATGAAGGGTCTACCCATGACTGGGTCACACTCCTACCAGCAGTCCAACTGGCTTACAAAACCATCCAGAACTCTACCACAGGGAAATCACCCTCACTGGTAGAAAGAGGGTGGAACCTCCTATTGCCTGTGGATCACTTGAAGAAAAATCTTCTGACTATCCACCAACAGCCAAAGACTTCCATAACATGTGGAAGAGAGCATGTGATACAGCTTCTAAGTGCATAGCTGAGGATAAAGAATACAACAAACAGAGGTATGACAAAACAAACATGCAACCAGACCTCAAAGAAGGGGACCGAGTGTTAGTATCTATACTCAACTTTGATAATCTTTGGGACCAAGGAAAATTAGAGACTCATTTGTGGGATGGTTTGCTATCATCAAATTGATAGGGAAAATGCAGTGGAGGTTAGACTTACAGAGGAATTCTCTAGGGAACACCCAGCATTCCCAGTGAGTTTGTTCAAACCCTACTTACAGACAGGAGAGGATAGGTTCCCCTGCAGGAGCAAGACCTACACCCCACAAGACATAGTGGAGGTGGAAGACTCCACCTGCCTTGTGAAAAAGATCCTCAAGGCCAGGAAGATCAGACTGAATGGTAAAGACCAGAGACAATATTCTGTCAGATTCAAGAACCAAACAGCAGATAAAGATAAATGGTTGGCAGAAGATGCCATACCATATGGTAACATTCTCCTGAGAAGATTCAGAGCCTCTAGGAGGTCTGAACAGTCTCATAAATGATGAGCCTTTTTTAGAGGGAGGGTATGTCAGCCTGTGACTCAAAACAAGAGCACAAGCATGACAGCCAAATACCATAAACCAATTGTAGATCAAAATACCACCAAAACATGGAGATGAGCCAAACCAGCTGAAAAGGTATCAAAAGAAAGAGTAAACTCACCTTTTTCCAAATATACAAGTCTCATCATCATATTATAAAGAATAACAAATCTATTCCTGCTGAAAGAAGTTGCTGAGCAGAAACCTTAATTTTCACCTCTCATCTGAAATCCATAGGAAGAGGCTTAATTCCAGAAAATGGGTATTAAAATTGAAGATTTAAGTCAGAGATATTAAATGATACTAGCCAAACTGAGCTATCACAAAAACTACAGAAGTTATGGCCAAAATAAGGTCAAATAAGGGTGAATAAAATATTCACCTCCCATCTAACTTCTACAGTTTTAGTGTGAGATACCTAAAGTGGGATCATTTTGGAAGGAAAACAATCAGTGCTATCTGATGGTGCCATGACTTTCCACATATTTTATTAAGAGCACAAGCTATGGGGAAAACAATTTTGATACGGATTTTGAGAAAATCATATATCTGGATAACAAAAATTGAACATGGCATAACTTTGCCATATGTGATGTTACCCATACCAAATGAGCTACCAGTGTGTAGATCTCATCCAGGGCTACACAATGAGCCAAATTTGAGCTCCATATTTTAGAACTGACAAAGGTATAGCATTTTTATGGTTAAAATCCCACACTTTTGCGAATACACCTTTACTGTGGGATACTATCCCATAACTATGATTATGAGGTGTCAAATAGACAAAGAATATTGTTTATACCTCAATAACTCATAGTTAATCCAATACTGGGGTCCCATAAAGGTTTTCTACAGCTTTCTATGTGTCATACACGTCAGAAGAGGGGGTGTGGTCTCCATATGAAAATTTTCACCTTGTATTGGGGAAAGCTGTCCAGATGTGATTCCAAAACCACATCTGAGCCCAACACAGAGCATAAATGCCTTGTGAAAATCACAAGCTAGTACTCTGAAGTGAAAAATCTTTGCTTCCTCTATGTGGATGGTCTAGAGAACCTTTCCACCCCATTTCAGGATAAAGGGGGGCATTTTCTCTGCCAGAAAAGGAATATCCATTCTGCTTTTGAATTCCTACATAGTACAACTGTCAAAAACAGCTATACTCTTGGAAAATAACCAGGTATACCTTCATTAGTGTATTGTAGTTCTTATTATAGTAACGCAACTGGTAAGGCTGCACCCAGGGCTTTCAACAGTGCTCACCACCACTATTACTCATAGTAAAGCTCTTACATTATCAATTATTAAAACTTTTTAAATTGGTAATCCGTGTCACAGTCAGATTACAAGCTGTATATACATTTATTTACCACCACATCATAGACTCAGCCTGACAGTCTGAATACAGCCTGTATTGACCAATTGAGTTGTCCAAGGAGTGCTTGATGCCTTGACAACTGATTAGAATATCAACAACACCTTTAAACTGTCCTTGAAGAGTTCTGTTCCAGCATTCCCTTTGGGGAATACTTGTTGAAATGAAAGAGCCAACACCTGAAGGGCCAGGTGATTGGTGTCCTCAAATAGTCTTGTGGATTCCACCATGAATTGCCAGCTTGACTAAACTCAAAACTTCCTTTTGAAATTAATTGATGAGAGGGTGAAATGACTTGAAATGAAGGGATGGAGTCTTAAAAGTGTAACCATTGAGTTTCTCAGGAAAAATGGTGCATAATGGTATATAATACCATATATGCCCCATTCCTGGTTCCAGCAGTGCAGGGTCCATAACTGAGGGAAAGGGCTTCCCTCAACTTGAGGGGAAACTCTTATGGACATGAGCTGTTGCCCTCTGGTGGTTTTGAGAGGCCATGGGTGGAGCCTTGGGGTCTATGGCCATGTATGGCAAATTTGAGGTTTTGGGGGTCCTTGGGCCAATTTGGGTCCATGGAGGACTTGGCAAAAATTGGGGCTCAGGTGGGCCCACTTGGCATTGGGGGCTACTCAACTGCCACCATGACCCCTTTTGGAATCATTTAATTTAGGTCAAAAGGGACCTAAAAGGTCCCATGGGCTGTGGGCTGTGGCATATGGACCATGGGCAGTAGAGGCCATAGGGGGACTAAATGCCCCAAAACCACCATTTAGGACTAAAATAACCTAATCAAAGGGGGTGGGCCAGGGCCTAAAGACCGCTGGAATGTAAAATGAACCCCCAGGCCCAAATTAAAAGGGATTGAATTGGGGTTTGGTGAGCTAAGGGATTGGCCAAAAGGGCCAAAGAGAAGGATATAGCCTGAAGGCAATGAGTGTCCATAAAAGGTGTGTGTGGCAGAAAAGCCATTTAAAAACAACTTAAGGCCAATTGGCTGAAAAATTGGGTCAGGATGAAATTTCCATAAACACCAAGGGGAGGTTCTTTCCCATATTTGTGACACACTTCTAACTTTAAATTCCTAAGCTTATTTAAGCTTTGACAGTTATTAAGACCTTGATTACAAGCTTTTAGCATGTGATTTGCCCTTTGGAAGCTTGTAATTCCTGTCCAAATTGTAATTAACCAGGCTAAACTCTAATATTGGAGCAAATTCTAATATTAATGCTTAAATAAGGTTGAAAATCCTCCCATACAGGTGAAAAAACCTAATTGAATCATGGCAGATACCAAAAGTTGGGTACCCCAGCTCTATTTGGTCTTTTTCCTTTGTCCCACCTTTCTGCATGGATTTTCCCCTTTTATTTATTTAAAGCCATACTAGGGCCTCAAACACATTTAAATTGATCTCATGCAGGATTTACATTCTGTAGGGAAAATATTTAGCCAGTTCAGTAAATATACACAACACCTCAATTTTAACTAAAATTTTGGTAAGTTTGCATAAGCTTTATTCAGATTTAGATTTGAGCTTAAATAAGCTTAAGTTTAACAATTTGAAAAAAATTAAAGAAGTTGCAATTGTATTGTGATATTCTTAAATATTCTAATAAAATAAGAAATATACATTTTTGGGTGTAAAACCCTATAGGTCTACCCTAGATCATTATTGGTGTAGAATCCAAAAATAAAATAACATTTATAACTTTGTTTTTCAAAAAAATTTATACTTCTTTTTGTTATTTCTTGTTTTAAATTCAATTGGAAATTCTTTTTAAGACAAAATCAACTGTATAAAATGTCATGTGTGGCCTTATTGGTAGTCATAAATATCTCACAGGCTCACAGAAAACATTAACATGGACTGGGTAACAGGACTTGTCCCAGGAGAAAAGTAAAGCTTCAATAATTGCATAGTAATAGCGTCAGATGCCTACCATTCCACAAAGAGGACACAGCTATGGACACAGAATTGTTATTTTGGAATAACATGATAGCCACATGTGGAATCCCTAAAATAATCATCAGTGTTAGGGACCCAAAGTTCACATAAGATTTTTGGAAGATTATTTATGAGGACCTCAAGAAAGGGATTCCAAAAATAATTAAAAATATCAAAACACTTTCCCATTCTATCTACAAATGGTTTGACTCTTTGGTAATAAACCACATATAAAACCAATAGTAGCTTGTGATTTCCCTTAGCTGGAAACAACTTATATTATTGAGGAACATGAATAATTTGTAAACAGTGAGGTATTTCTCATTTTTTTTGAAAAAATAATTTTGAAAGTTTTGCTTATAATGAACTCCATAGGTCTTTTAAGGGCCATTAAAACACAAAGACATTGCCAACATAAGTGGGTTTAATAATGATTCATCCAGAAAACCTAATGGGGACTATCTTCATATGGATTGAATTAATTTGAAAAAAGTAATAGTGTCTCATTATATAAACTCTTAAGTAATTTTCAATTCTGTAATGTGTGGCTGAATAAGGGAAAAAACCATACACTATCAATTTTATCTCAAAGTGATCCAACTATCACCATTGATGTTAAGAAGGAAATTTCCATAGAAGGCAGAGAATATTATACAGTAAATAAAGAAAGTATTTTAACATTATAAACAACAATACTTAGACATGAATCAGTCAAGAAGTTAAAACATAAATTGGGTCAAAAAATTAAATCAAATGGTTCACCCTAATATGCTTTGGTATTAATTGCAAGAAAGTAAGGTAATTGACTACAACTGATATCATTCATCTTCTTTTTGATTCTTGAAATTCTCTCATTTTAACAGTTAGTATTCATTATTATTCCAAGCTGGAATGGGGGGAAAACAAGCTGCAAGAAGAATAAGGAGTTGAAAGAAAATTCTAGAAAAGGGTAAGGTAATAAAGCAAATTAAAATCAATTTTTATCAAGATAAAAAGAATAAAGAATTGGAATTTGAAGAGCAAAAACTCAATACACAAGGTGATTTTTAATCCAAGAATTTACAACTTCAAATGGACTTACAGCATGAAAAAAAAGAGATGGATTTAGCTATTGCAATTTTACAATCAAATTTTTCAGAAACATACCTAAAAGCTATTCTCAAGTTAATTCATAATGAATGGCTCTTTATATTCTATTTTCTTCCTTGAGATTCATATTAAAAGGTTGTGTTCATTTTAAATACATACTATAGTAACTATTGGGGTATACACACAACATTTGATATTTTAGTGGTAATAGGCCCATGTTATTTGGATTCAAAAATTAATGGCTTTATGTAGAATTTGAGACATATTTATCATGAAAAAAAAGGGATTTTCAAATTGATTTTATTTATAGAAATTTGTACATAAAATATAAATTAAGTAGTAGAGGTACAAGTGACAATTTAATATAAAAAACACATATCAAAACTATATTCACTTTTTTGAAGATTAAGAAATCCTATTGACAATTTATTGATGTTAATCATAGGTAAGATCATATATTATTCCATTTTTTAGAGATTTAAACAAATTTTGAGCTTTCTTGAAATCTGTATTTACATTGGTAGTGTTAAATTTCACACTTGAGATACCAGCTGGATATAATTTGGAATGAAAAATATTCTTGGCATGCTATACCACATGGAAAATTTCAGGGCTTTTAACACTCAAGTCAATAATTATTTCCTTATTAGTAAAACAAAGAAATCAATGAAGGAATCATAATTTGAACCAGTGATTGTGGAAGAATTTTGACAATATGAATCAAAAGTAAAAAGCAAAATTTGAAGAATCATTATCACTATTTGAAAATTTTTAAACTTCATTTAATGTGTTTTATTTGAAAAATAAAAGTCATTTTAGTTCTTTGAGGAACATAAAATTTGTTTAAAACTGGTTGTTCCAAATTTTTTCATAGCTTGTGTATTTTCTTCTCAAATGGCATATGCAATATTTCTGAAAAGGGTTCCAAAACGTTGTGACATTTTTGGGTCCATAGATGCAACCTTTTGATATTCTTCAATCTTGCCAGAAATTTCATTTGTAGAGAAATATTGTTTTAAATTTTAACCCCCAAGAAAAGGAGGAGACCAACCAATTTCATACATTGACCCATGAAGATTGTTGTTAAGCCTTTGTTACTTTGCAAGGAAAAAAGTCATTTTGATATAATAAGATGATAAATGTTTCATAATTAATGTTTTTCTATCATTAATTTATTCAAATTTTTGTAATTTTATTGAAACAAAATTTTAATCTGATGGCATTCCAATGCAGTTATTATGAAGAATATCAAAGCCATGAGTAATGAGCTTACAAGTTTTCTGAAGATAATGAAAACACTTTTGTGCTTTTCAAGGTCAGTTTTGGAATAATGGCTTATTTTAAGCCTCTTTTTTTGGAATAGGATTTAAAAAACCTCTCTATTCTATTGAGAAAATATATTTAAGGCTTGTTGGATATCTGTTTTAATATCTTTAGTTTTTTTCTTGATTTTTTCTGAATTCATTCTTGAAGAATTAGCTGACTCATTCTCTGAGAAAAGACTGACATCTCAATTTAAAATATTTGTTCAGAAAGTAATTCACAGGAATGCACCAGTTAGAGAGCTCCACAAACATTAATAACAAAATTCAGAAGAGAAAACATCATATTTATTGGATGATATCAATTTTAATGGTGGTTGTTCTTTGTTTTCCCCATTATTTGATTGAATCATCAAAAAATTCCACAAAAAAAATAGCTGTAACACCTTCAAGAAATTCCTTAATCAATAGCAAATGCAATTAAGAAACAAATATTTTAAAATAAAAAATGTTCAAAATTTCAAAAAAAAATATTGATAAAAGTATTATTTTTTTTTCAAAAGCATAAAATAATTTTAAGTGAAAAAACATTCAGTTTTATTTGAAATATAAAGTTCTTTGAAAGGACTACTTGCCAATTTTTATAAAATAAAATTTTTAGTATAAAAATTTATTCTCAATTGAGCTTGAAAATTTTAAGATTTAAAAAAAAATATAAATCTAAAAACAAAAGATTACACACAAGCTGAACTTTTTTTTATGTTGAAAAAAGGAATTTTCCTAAAAAAATGGACCAATTAATTTTTTTTAACATAAAGAATAAGATTGGAATGAGAATAAAGATATGAAAAAGTATTAACTACTGGTTTTAGTTTTTTTTTATTTATAATAACAAAAAAGAAATTCAAAGACGATTTTTTGAGAATTAAAATATTCATTTTGAAATGTAAGGAAAAATCTAAAGAGTCACTCCAAAATTAAATAAATCAAATAACTAAAAATAATACTACCCTACTTACCTTTCAAGGTCTTTACAATTAAAATAAAACTTTCATTTTCTTTTCTATGTGTTTTGATTTTAAATTTTATGAAAGAAAAATATAAAATATAAAAAGGCCTCAGAAACCAATTATTGTCTCAAAATCAAATGTATTGAAAATTTCAAAAAAAAAATTACATGAGGGAGAAGGCCCTTTTTTTTATCAGAAATGAATATTTTCAAACTTTTGTTTTTCTTTATCTTTTTTTGAAGAAACCTTTATAAAAATTTAAATTTGCAAAAAAAAAAATCTTTAGAAATGAATATTTTGAAAAAAATTCTTTTGTTTATGTTTCATTTGCAGAATTATGAAAGATAATGAGAAATTTCAAATAAGTCTAAATCAATCAACTTGACTTATATGGAAATGATAAATTTAAATAAAATTAATGTACCCACCAAATTAGATATCTGTGTTTTTTCTTTCTTATAAATAAGAAAAAAACAAATTTATTTGAAAAAAATGAAATTAATCATTGGAGGTTGCAAATGACTATTGCAATTTCAATATTCATTTGTAAAAAAGAAAAATCAAAAATGATTTTTCTTTATTTTGGTTCTTTTGAACTAACTTTTTTTCATGATAAAAGTATTTAAATAACAAATTATTATACCAGTTCATTTCAATTTCTTTCAATATTTTGTGAAGACTTTACATTACCATTTTTATGTCTTTCTGGTATCACTTGAAGCTTTGTTGGGCCATTTTAATTATATAATTCAAGAAAATAATCTCCAGTTTTTTTCTAAGATATTATTCAACATTAAGCATCTGATTTCCCAGTCAAAAAAATCTTAGAATCATCTCCATTCTTCATTTTAAATGGAATTTGTTGTAATGATTACCAGCCACCTTTTATTATTCCTGCTTAATTCTTTATATGCACATGTGACTAGGACAGGCAATCATTGATTCTTTCATCAATTAATTCCTTTTTGAAATTACCTTTATATGCAGGAATCATAAATTTGGGACTTGAGTATACAGAATCAGCACGAAAGTATTGATTTTATGAGAAAAATCTCTCAGGAATCTTAAAAATATTCATATTTTAATAAGATCTTGAGTCATTAACTGACCCTAGAATTACTGCAAGACTGCTAAAAATTATCTTCACATATAACATGCAAGCTGAATTGTTTTTGAGTAACTATATAAAAACATAAATATTAGCTTTTTGTTAATCAATATAAAAATGAGTCCTACATACTTATTCTTCCAATCAAAGTAAGCCTTGGGATCATAGGGTGGCATTTGAGATAATGGAATTAAGCTTACATTAATTAATCCAATGCACCCTGGAAATTCCTCAGCTTTTATTAACTGTGAAAGCTCTACCCATTCATTTCCATCTTTCTATGTGAGATAACTTGATTTGTGCTTCAGAACCTTTGATATAGTACATTGTATATAAAGTATTAAAGTTCCTTTCCCAATGCCAAAAAATTATCCAATACAGATAACTTTAGATCCTGTTACATTCCTACCTAGATAGAAAATGTAATATGTGTCTATGAAACTGTTGATAATATTACTATTATTGAACAGTACTATGACTGTTATTATGAAATATAATAATAAAACATTATTATAACCAAAATTAAATAATTAATTAATTAATTATTTTTTTTGATTTTTATACACTACTATTGATTATAAAATTGAGAAGTAATTGTCTAAAAGAATCAATTAAAAGAAGTATTTAATAATAAAACTTCTTTATTAAAATAATAAAATTATTTTAATATATAATTATCTTTTTTTTTTAAGAATAATTATAAATATAATTCCTGAAGAAAACTATTACTTTGAGAGAAAATTTCAAGAATTAATAATAAATTACTCACTAATACTTCAATGAACCTTGGAAAGAGATTGGTAAAGTGATTTGATAAATAAATTATGGATTTAAAGGATCAAAATTGATTTATGGAAGTATTACAACAATATATAGTTGATTTCTATTATTTAATTTCTTTTTTAATTTATTATGAAATATTTAAAACACTTAAAAAAAGATTTAACTAATACTTGTTGGTAACAAAGATATAATTGAATAATAAGATGATTTGGAAAAAACAGCAAGAGGAGGCCTCATTTAAGTCAACAACAGCCCACAGAGGTTTACCATGGAGAAAACTGAAAAACCAGTGAGTGACAAAACAATAATTATTTTGTATTATTGATTGAATCATCTTTTGTCATGTAAGATTATCATAATTACTTAATTAATGCTTTTATGTGACTACTAACCCATTTATGGTTAAGAATAAAAGGAGAAACAAGTGTAAATCTCATTTTATTTAAAAATAAAAAATTAATTTCTCAAATTTATCAATTTTATTGGTAATTTCATCACAGGTTATATTTTCTGTGAATTTTTTGAAGATTCAGTGTTTCACATGAAATCATCAAAAATGGACTGTAAGTGAAACTTTTAATTTTATTTATGAAACCATTATTCTTTTGAATTTCTTTTTGATTCATACCAATTTTTCATTGGTCCTGAAAATTTAAAAAAAGATTAATTAAGAATTGTATTTTTAATGAATTTCTTAAGTTTTTACCTCATTTCTATGTAAAATTGCAACTAGCACAATATAGCTGGTTGCAATGAGGTAAAAAAAATGGATACTAGTCCATAAATGGTTTTAATTACTCTTTTAAGTTTTATACATGGAAAATAATTAATATTGGAAATGGTTAAACAAGTCTAAGTTGCTCTTTACCTTCTTGTCACATCAAAATAGCAGCTTATTTGCAATTGTCTTATGATTTAACAAGATTTTAATGTGGTAACTAGGTTCCCAAAAGTTTTTAGTATACTAATTGGGCCATGATCAGCCATGGATCCAATCTTTAGAGCTATTCATGCCTCAGAGGCCTCAGAAGTTGGGTACCCTGGCTCTCTTTGATATAATTTGTCCCACTTAGCTATTTTCTTGTCAAAAATAGTGATTTAGGCTTCAAGACTGATATCCACTATGGGTGTACCAAAGCTGTATGTATGAATACCATAATTTTAAGTGCCACATACATGCATAACACTATTCTTAGTGTATATGTAACATTGGATTTCTCACATTCCCATCATTTTGGTGTGAAATTGAGAAAAACAAAAAAATCACAATTCTTTTATGTGGTATTGATGATGTGGTGTTGAAGTATTTTCCATATTACCACCTCATAGAGTTAATTTAATCTTATTCACTCTATAAAGCTACCCTAGGTAGTTTTTTTGTTTAAAATTCAAATCTGGCCCTAAATCCATGGATCTACTTACTCATAAAAAAGATATTTATCTTTTCTGAAATCCAAAATAATGAATTTTGACTATATGCATGACTTATGGGTTATGCATAGTTCAGAATTCATTTTCAATATAATTGTGGCCTATTTGGGTATGTAAAATATACCTCAAGGCTCACAGAAAATCTTTACAGACAATTTTATTTCAATCTCACACTGCTTTACCTCAGCTTTATTTTTAAATACTTTGTCAAGGCAAATATTGAGATCTAGAATAAGCAGTTTGAAAAAAGTGTCTAAATCTTGCAGATGATAAACTTCCAAAATCACATACTTGGTAAATATGTGGGAGAATGTAAAATTGACATTGCTTCAGATATTGCTTTTCATATAAGTAACCAAGGGTTAAAATGTCTTCTTTAACTTCTTCATTGGTCTCACCCTCTTAAATCAAAATTAAGTTGCCTATTCTGTAAGCTCTTGGGAATGATAGAAGCATCCAGTTGGTAGGTTGAAAAAGATGTGGAGATGATTTAGTGTTCAAAATGGGGTTTTCTGGAAAAGATGGAATTTGGTGCCAAAAAATTGAGTTTTTAGGCATTGAAAACATGACAGCTTTTGAGGTGTGATTTTCTCAAAATACCAAAAATTAATTCTTATTTGGGTCACAAAAAATGGAAAACCTTCAGTGAAAGTTATCCTTTGATCAAACAATATAAAGCTGAATGGTTTTTTAGAACCTATTATTTTCACATTTACAATGTGATTTCATATTCCCTTCATGGATTCAATGAAACATACCGAATAATGTTTATATAAAAGACAACAAATCTTAATATTCCCTGAATTTAGGAGGGCAATTTTTTCGATCAAAATGAAGGTTTTTCATGCTTCCTATACAAAGTTAGTTGCTGCAGATCCAAATGTTTGTTAAATAGTTTGGTATGATTCATTTAATTGAGAACTTGGGTTATTCTCTTTAGACCGTAAGATAGGTTATATGGTCATACCACCAGTTGCGCCTTGCCATCGCAAGTTTACTAGTATAATGCTCCATCATGGCAAGTTGACAGAAGGTTTAAAACCTTGACGGTGAACTGCATGCTATGTTTGGGTATGGTATGGGACAAGCAAGTTTGAAGAGGACCCCCGATGTCAATACGTAGCGGTTGCGGCAGTCCGGTTAAACTAAGCGAGGAGTTTCAAGAAAACTTTGAGTTATTGCCAAAATAAGAAGTGCCTCAATTATAGTAAGATTGATCGAGTATGAGAATATTGCCGACTTTTCTGTATGATTGAGATAGACTCCGAAGCAATTCACTTATGGAATTATCATTTCGGAATGGTTTCCGATGCGAGGTTTTTGACTACGCATCAAGGCACAAAAACTGTGCGATAATAACCTGGTACTCTTAACTCCAATTCGATGAACTGTATTTGTTGACCATGAGACTGATCAAATCATGATCTATCGGTCAACAACAAACTGGAATTCTTTATTTATTTTTTAGTTTTCCGCATCAAGCCATTCACGAATCGCGACTAGGACGGTCAACGATTATGCTCATGACTAATTTTGAAAACTCTTTGAAAACTTAATTCCTTTACAGGTAGCGTTGGTGTTTGCCAAGATTTTTCGTCTGATTTAAAGTTTCCACTCGATTTGAATTTTCCCAACATCTTTTGATCTGTATCACCCCAACCTAATACACTGTGATACTGTGCTGTACAGAACGGTACTGTACTGTACAATTCACCCGAGAGCGATGGATTGATTAAGTAATTTAGATCAGAATGACGTTTTGAAATTTGTTACACAGCAAATTAGACAGCTCAAGAGGCCATGAGTGCAGGGGTCAAGAAGCCGGCCGGTCGATCGATCGATCGATGGCATCTGAGATTTCAGCTTGGCTCAGCAATTTCACTCTACTTTTGACTTAGTTTTGAACTCAGAAAAACTCAGAATGTTATTTAACCCTCTGAGAATTTTGATCCGGTCAAGAAGGTTTACGTCCTGACCTGGAATCCATTTAGATTTTTATTCCACCAATTTCTTGTAGTTTCAAATTCCAATTGCTTCCTCAAAATTTTAGCTTTTGTAAATTTAAAAAGTAATCGTCAAAGTCTCAGCTAGACCATCCTGGGCACAGCCAACTTTTAATACTGCTGTTTAGTCAGGATAGGACTCAAGTTTTCATAAGTGAATCTTCACAGACAATAAGAATTCTTGTAACTACAAACCATGCCCAACATCACGAGCTCATTCTCACGTCGATTTCTTAATCATCTCCTCAATCATTCTTCTGTAAATCGACCACAGCACTTGGCTCAGCTACCACATCAATTGACCCCTTCATCTTTCTCCTGCCGTACTTTTTTCAGTCTTCCTTCTTTCCCGCCCTCAACGGACTCTAATCAACATGAAGTACGAAGCCCGGAGGATTTAAAAGTGAAAGACCGATACTCAAAACAAGGAGATTTGCTCGTCTATAAAGAAACAAAGAGACTGCCGTCAGTTGACTCACTATTCTCTGTAACCGAATTCTTGTGTAGCTATTTCTCATTGATTTTATTGACGTCTTAACGTAATTTATTCTACTTACTTTACAGTTACACAAAGGAACAACTTTACAATGTCATTGCGGATGTGGACGCTTATCCTCAATTTGTACCATATTGTACAGCTTCCACACTTTTTTCTTGCAAAAGCTTGGGCGAGGGAGCTACATCTCCGGCTAGTCTTTCTCAAATAAATCGCAACAAACCCTGGATTGAAGGTGGTTACTCAGGTCAAACGTTTTTGCTTGAATCTCAGCTTTCTGTTGGCTTCAAATCATTTCAAGAGCATTACACTAGCTCAGTTGAGTGTAGGAAATGGGATATGGTCAAGGTAAATCCTCATAAGCTTCGGTTTTTTTCAAAAATTTGTTAGTTTAAAACTTATCACGATCTTTTGTCTAGGCGTCCGCCAGTAACTCAACACTTTTTAAACATTTAACTTCCACCTGGACATTTAAAAGCCCAGCTGAAATCTCTTTCCCTCAAGTCGTATTAGAAAAGAATGATCCTTCTCAGAGTACTTCAACATATATTTCGCTTAATCTGTCATTTGCTTTTGCTAGCCCACTACATGCAGCAGTGGGAGAACTTTTCTGGAAAGCTGTGAGTGAAAGAATGGTCTCAGCCTTTGAAACTAGAGTCAAAAGTGTTTATGGTCCACCAAAAGATGTAATTTAATTCAAAATATCTTGCCTTGTCATGAGTTGATGACTGGTTCATTGGCTTAGCTTGATGAAAAAAGACTTTTAAATTGAATCTTTCTTGCCTCTTTGTTGCGATTCCTCAGCCTTGTTACAGTCTTGAAAGATTATTTGGTAAATACATGATAGGTTTAGCTAAGAGTGTACTCATAAATTTAAATCTCTGCCATATTAATATGTAACTTCACACGGTTTCTTTCAAATATTAGTAGAAATATAAGCCAAATTCTAAATTATCACTTTTGATCAACTGTCGCGGCAAAGATTTTGAATTGAATTTAAAAAAGCATCTAGTGTAATTTGTCTAGCTTTGACTCTTGAATACAGTAATAATCTTGGGTAAGACCAAACGACCTCGCTCTGGTAAAAGCAACGATTCAGATAATTATTCATTCGCATTCTCACCATAAAATCATTGAGGGCAGGTTCATGAAGGAGGAGGTTTCAGATTTTTTTGGGAATTTTTTTGGAAATTAATTTACCAGTTGAAAATAATTTAAATTACACTTTAAATCTATTTGAAATTTGAGATTTTATGCGTTCATCGCAATGTTTTTAGTATTTTGGAATTTTTGGGCTTTAAACGTTCAATTTAATCACATTTCAACAATTCCAAGTTGAGAATTATAAATTATCCAGGATATCATCATGAAGCAGTTATAGCTGACCTAAACCTTCTGTCATGAATGCAAAAACAACCCACAACTAGTACCACTTGCAAAACTCATCAAGAATTACAACCCAAAAAGAATATTTCATGATTTGAACAAGACCTTTATGATGCTGTGTTATTTTGCATGGGGTGTGAAAATTTTTTGGATTCCAGAGACATTAAGAAAACCCAAACAAGTAATACTGTGACCAATACAAGGAAATGTCACAATGTCCGCATGGGTTCTGGAATTTTGTATAAGACACTGGGGAGTTTGGTTAATATTGGAAAATCAGCAATGTAATATATGCGTTCATGGCTATTATTAAGTTAATATTGAAATATTTGCTTGTCAAAACAATAATTCAAGTGATTAATTTCTCCTTAACTCAACTCAATATGAAAGACTTATACTGCATAACTGGATAACACTAATATAATAGCCATTTCAACACCTGGAAATGATTGCAAAAAAGTTTGGATGAGTGATATATTTCCATTTATAGTGTTTCTGTGTGATACAGGAGGCATACAGTAAGTAAGTGTTACAGCCCATGGGCCTGATGCATAGTATGCATCAGTGGCTTCTTGGTAAGTCCCCCCAGTTTGAACTAACAGACAATACTCATTTAAGCCCCTGAAATATATAAGCCGGATACTCCTTAATTCTCTCATTGGTTCTGCATAACTGGCATGGCGCCATAACAAGTACCAACTAAATAAGTCTCACCGTACCCGGCTAAAATTGGAAACTCCACTTATCACCCATCAATTGTCATACATGTCGAAGATCAAGCCCTCTTTCTGTCCAAATCATCACTAAGGTTTTGCTTATTTATCAATTTACTTCCATTTTAGACTTCAAATCTTAAAATGGAAAATTTTGTTATTTTTCTTGAAATCTTTTGCTCCCTCTTGTTCCTGATTGGTCAGGCCAAGTCTTAGATTTTTCTATGTGTATTACCCGCAAGTGTCACAAAGGACCTTGCTCAGAACTTCTTTTCAGATAAAAAGCATGGCACATCCACTTGATGAAGGATTTCCTCAGGAACCTCTTATGCATACTTAATAGTCTAACTCACCAGCTTAATAGTCTAACTCACCAGGCCTTTCCAAATTCCCACTTATTCAGCAATATTTCCAGTTTGACCAGAAGTTTGGAGCTTCAGGTAATCAATTAAAAAGTTTGGATCCACATTTATTAATCTTTTTGGGAATGAAGTCTACTTAAAATGACAATTACAATGAAAATTATTATCATCTAAGTGCTGTAAAAGGAGTAGGGATTGAGGATTAAAAACTTCACCAAAATAGGCAAAAGGTTTGATCATCAGTATATGACTATTTTGAATTGATTTGTTGCTATTTCTTTTCAATTCATATGCATTCACTAACTCATAAAAAATTTCACTAGAAATTGATGATTAATGGTGAATGGGTTCCAGAAAATATTAACTTTTTATACACATAAAGATTCAGGAATTTCAAGTGAGTACCACCTCAGTTCTAATAAAAAAGACCTTATTCTAATCTCAATATCTCAATATTGTAAAGCTTGTCATTTTAAGACAAAATATTTCAAATTTAAATAAGAATTGTTCTAAGTGGGCTGGTTGTTTCACGGCTTGGTCAATGAAAGTTTCTGGTTCAGTAGATCCCTCTCTTAGTGCGTAGATGGAAGCTGAAGCACAAGAGGACTTACAAAAAGGATTTGGTGAATGTGTTGGTATCTATTCATGTATTGTTTTGAATCTTCCATTAACAAAGAATGCAAGAGGTCTTTAAACAACTGGCCCCATTGTCCGCAAATAACTGCTATTTCAACACATCTTTACTTTGAAGGAGAAAAAAACTTAATCAATGAGATTTTCAACTTACCAGAAACACCACCAACGTATCTGAATTGATTGAATTCTGGACAACCAATGACCAAATAAAGAGTTAACTGGCCCTTGTAGCTCATTGGGTTGATAAAATTACATACTTATTTTGCCACAAACTTGTTTCACTTGAGTTGAGTAATTTCTTTAACATTCATCTTTGTATTTATTGACGGAGGCTGTTTTTCTATTTTGGAGACCATATTTGGTCCTGACTTGGAGCCTGTGGGAGTACTTATCCAAACGAGGCATGGTAAAACACTTATATAGTTCGACTGGTGACAATTTGGAAAAGAACTTATCCATGGTCACTGTCATTGAACAGAAATGTTTGGGTCTGGGGATTGATTTGATTTTAGATAATAATTTTCATCAATTTTTCTTTTAATGTTATCAATATATTTGCAAAGGAATCTCTGGTGTTCATGGGTGATCTTTCTAATGAAGATTATTATTCACTTAATAATTAACTTGGTATAAATAATGCACCTCTGGAAGATAGCGATAATAAAGAATGTTTAAATTTGAGTTAAATTCAAGTTCAGCCCATTTTATAGCTATTATATTTCTCTGATGGAAAATATGATTGACTAATATGATTTCAGAAGCCATTCTAAATGTGCAGAAACCAACAGGAAGAAATATAAGCAAAAAAGGGAAAGGATCTTAAATCAATCCATATTAGAAACACAAGATAAGCCAGATGATATTAATCTTTGAAACAAGCAGGAATAAAAACAGAGAGAACTTAAAGAATTACCTAAATCAAAATTCAATAACAAGAACAAAGGTATTTGATCACTTAGCTAAACAATTAAAGAGGATTGAATTTCTAAAACAGGCTAATAACAAGAGATGATATCATTGTACGACAGCTAAGGGACCTCTTTTCACGCATTTGTGGCTCTAAAAATCAGAGAGAGTTGTTGATAAAATCACGGAATAAGACTTGTGATACAAAACTCCTTCCCATCAGCATTAAAATTAAAAGGTGGAATAATTTCATGAAACAGATACAAAGACCTCATCAACTTCAATTGATTGAGAAAATTAAGGGCTTTCCCTCATTGAAGAAGTGTGTTGCGAAATGGATTTTATGGAACTAATGCTAAGCATTTTTGAAGAATCATGTAACATATTTCAATCCAAAGGACAAATTAAAACTTTAGTTTTTTCCTTAATATCAAGTTATTATAAATTTTCTTGATCAATATTATGGTGTGAATACAGATACATGGAAAAATTCTTGAAAAATGGCTGATCAAAACCTTCAAAAGTATTTTACCACTGAAATTCAAAATGAAAACTGTTTAATTTCTGAATTTTTAAACCCACAATATCAAGAGGGCATATTCAAACAACTTCGTGCTCCACCAACACAATCAAGAGGTGTAATTTCCTCTTTCTTTATTCAACGCTCTTCAATGATTGTACGCACACAGAAGGGAACACCTCACCCCAACCATTCAGTGATAGTGACCCATATGACTTACTATGGCATCTTAATCAACTCGGGATTGAATCCAATTACCTGGTGGCCCACTCTAATGATGAAAAGATTGTGTCTTATTTGAAAAACTTACACCCCATTTCTAAAGGAGAAGAAATTGTTGATCATTGGAAGATATATCAAAATGAAATGTGTGTCTTGTCTTGTTTGAGAGGTGAGATTGACAGTAATTCATCATTCAGAAGCATATTATAAGAGGTATCTTTATCAATTTGGGTTGAATATATTTATGCTACTTATCAATTCCTAACTCTTACGCAAGCTTTTCATGAGTCTTTTCACATAGTGGTTGACTCAAGAATCCTACCATGTAAGCACTTGGCTCCTGAATGATTGTACTTAAAGGAATTTCTGAAAAATGAGATGCCACCATATTGAATTTAGGATTGTGGAACTTTATATACTTAGTGGCTTGTCACTTACTGTTTTTTGTTGGGGTTTATAAAATATTATTATCATATTTTTGTTTTTTCCTATCCGTCCTCTCATTATAAAATGGATGGTCTTACTCAGACTACTTAGTTTTTTAGTTAATAAAATACTTGTTACTCTTCCACTTATCAACTCACCCATGGGTGTGGAATGACCCATATGAGATTTTATTGTATGCAGCTTAAGTACTCATACACCAAATTTAATGAATACTTTTCATCTTAAGGGCGCCAAGGCCCGGATACATAATCCTGGTCAGTGTCTTAGTAATCCATCAAATTGTCAAAATATCAATAAGTCTCAAAATTCTGTACAAAACAGTAAAGATTCTACTTCATTAAAAAATTGATGAAAATGAGTGTAGCTATTTTTAAAAAATTATGAAAATGATTTCTGGAATAAACTAAATCAATTTGAAAATGAGAATTATTTTGTAAATTTGAAATGAAAAAAAAATAATATTTTCCATTTAAAGTTGGAAATATTTATACTTTCAGTTTAAATTTCAATTAAAAAAAATTATATTATTTGTAAATTGGAAAATTCATTTCTCAAATTATTAAAAAAGTGGGATTTTTAAAATTATTAAAATTTAATGTCCAAAATTTATGTAAAGTTTATAAAACAGAGTTAAGTGCTTTGTAAATTTATTTTATATTTAAATTAAAATATTTTGCATTTTAGTTTTTCATCCAAGGGAAAAAATATTTTGACTTGTAAAAATATTGAATTTAAGATTCTTTGAAATCTTTCAGGTTTCTTGGTGATAATTTAATTTTACAAAAACTGAAGATATTTAGATATTCCATCATTTTAATTTTCTTATTACCACTGGATGAATTATTACTTGATCAGTAAGATTTTTTTATAAATTAACCCATACTTATCTCATTAAAAAGACAAATTATTTTGAGTCCCAAAAGCTTAATTATATTTATTAATGAGCATAATGGAGATTTAATCAAGATTTTTTATAATAAAAATAGCAATAATAAGCTATTAAAAGTTCAATCTCTCTTATTCAGGATGATTGATTTCATTGGATAACTATCTGTTTTCAAAAAGCCTAGAATTCAATTATTTTTATTAAAAAAGAATTAACTTAATAAATACAACTAAAGTCATTTTGTAATATATCCTCTCAAAAACTGTACCAACTATTCCCAATTATATTTCTGGTTAATATCAAGAGTGATTAAAAGATTCTTTATTTGAGAAATTTAAATTGAATCTACAAAGATTAATTAATTATGAATATCAAACACTTTCACTTGAGATTCATATCTCTTAACTATGATGATCATTTTATATAAATTTATAGTCTTGGTAATATTATGAAGCTATCATTCAGACAAAAATTTGAGATAATTCTATTTTGGATTGGTCTTTTGGTAATCGGTAAATTAGAAATCATAGATATTCAAAATTCTAAAGACAAATAATAACTATTAATACCATTTTCTTTATAGATACAAATCAAAATAAGAATTTTAATTTGCTCATTTATCAAAATATCTATTTTGTATAATTTTATCCTATTCTCTTGTTATTAATTCTCAGAATCTCTCTTTTGTCTCATTTCATCCTCTTCTCTTGTGCTTCAATATTCTTCCTCTTTTATTGTGAATTATTCCCTTTCTTCTTCGGTCTTTACTTTTTTGAACATTCTAATTGATTTCTTTATCTGATAAAAGAATCATTCATCCTAATTTATTAATATCTTTTTTGTCAAAATATCACTTTCCATTAATTCAACCAAGCGTTTCACTAAAATGAATTCATGAAATTCTCCATTTCGATAATTTAATTAATTTTAACTTTTAGTTAATGTTAATCTATCTCTCATTGAATAATTGATTGAGTTATTGCAGCTTTGTTCTTGAAGTCTGATTTTGTTCTGTCTTAATAAATCTATATATTTGCATCTTCATCGAGATAAAAACAAGCTCCACAAAGATATCAAGCCTATATTATTCTTTGATTTACTGCCATTTCTTCTGAGTTTGCTATGAACTTATCATATTTACCTAAGTGAATCAAATTTCCTGATTCAAAACCATCATCATCAATACTTTGCTTATATAGTTTAGTTCACAAAATAAGTAAGATAACCATCAAATTAGCTATGAAAATGTTAATTAAGCTTTATCATAACTACATATTTCATAGTAAAATCAAAACATATGTGAAGGTTTTGAAATTCTATATAGATTCCTGATTTCGCTGCGAACTCAAAGAGGTCTTCAGTGAGCTCAACATATACTCTAACTTAATCTATTAAAAACATTAATAAACCAATTTGATTGAATACAACTGTGCTCATTAAGAATTTATGTAATCTATCTAATATGATAAAAATCAGAGACTTTATTCAACATTATCTTTCCTTTAAAAGCTTAATTATTTTCAAAAAACTTCCTACAAGGAATAAATTATAAAACCTTTCAATAAAAGATCAAGAACTGAACTTGAAGATCAAGAGTAATATGTTATATTTTCTTTTTTTCCTACTCAATAAATTAAATCAAGCACTTTTCACATCTAGTTACTTACTGGTTTTTCATCATTATATAAGAAAGCTACATTTATTTTGTTCTTTCTGAAATTTCTTCTTTCGATTTGTCAATTCTGCTTTACCTATTTGTCAATTTTAATTAATATTTAATGAAATAATTATTGCTATATTTTTCTTGGTATTTTTTCTTTCTATGATAGTTTAATTTAAACTTGAACTTGAGACAACTTATGATATAAAATATATTTTTATTTGATTTTCTGAAAATACTCCTGGAGATGTTTCATCCAGCTATATTAGATCAATATTAACATTGAAGCTTGGGAGATCAGTTTATGTTCAAGTATTTATGCCTATTATTTTAAAAAACTTCATATTATTGAAAATTAAGTTAATAAAACACAAACAGAGCTACTTATTTTAACTTTATATAATCAGGATTGAGACAATGTTTCATCCCAGAAATTCTCTCATTATAAATAAAAAATAACTCAACTCCAAAACAAAATTTTGGTTCTTTCTTATGAAAAATAAAGTAAAAAAATGATATTTATATTAAAATCAATATTCAAATATTATTCTTTTTCATCATATCATGTAAAAAGACTCTTTGAGAATGTGATTGATGATTTGTCTTTTCTCAATCTTTTATTAATGATGAGGATGGTAAATATTGAATTATAAATGGCTTCATTTAAAGTTTTTCAAAATATAGCTTTAAGGTTTTGAAGATATTTTGAATTTAAGGTTGATATTAGAAGGACTATTGAAAAAAAATTCTAGAATTATTTAAAAAGTCAAATTATGACTGAAACCTGATAGGAAATAAATCCCTTAATTTTCTTTTCAAATAAAACACTTTATTATAGCTTTTGCCCTATTTCTGGGAGATATTTTCTATTTTTACAATACGTTGTGTGAGTGTATATTATCAAAATACAAAAAAAATAAATAAATTTAAAGCTAAAAATTTTAATTTTTTCCTTGAAATATCTTTTTTAAAAAGTTTTATTTTACTAAAATTGTATAAATTTTTCCTTAAATTTATTCTGAGAGACTTATTTTTCTTAGTTTTCCAATCCTATCAGAATAAAATATTTAAAATTGAAAAATTGAGCGCCTGAGTTTCAATAACTATAATATTAGGCTTTTAAATGTAGAAATGTTTCTTTGAATACAAATGGCTATATATTATAGCTATTGAAACCGACAAAATTCCAATATATAAGAAAAAGAAAGTAAGAACCTTTTCAAATCTTTGAGTAAACTTAATAATAAAATGATTAATCCAGAATTGAATGGCTTAATACAAATTCAGAAATCATACAGGGCTTATCAATTCAGTACTTTTTAAATATCCAGTATTAACAGATCAGGAAAAACTGGGAAATAGAATTCCTCATTCTTGAGTTTCAATCAGCACAAATTTACATACACAAAGATTGAAGTCATCCTTTATAGCTCATTCAAATATCTCATTATTAAATATAACAAAAAAGATATGAGTGAAAAAAGAAAAACCATTTTACAAATGATTTTATTTACAAGAATTTCTCATGAGGGTATTTCCATTATCTTCATTGAGACAACATGATTACCATTTCAGCTGAATAAATACAAGACCTAAAGGTTTTTACATATAACTAAAAGCTAAAAAATACAAAATTTCAATAAATAAACTTTATTAAGTCTTGAAGTATGTCATATATGAGAACTGATAAATATAAATCAAATGATTCTTTTTGTAAAAAAGGAAGGAAAATGAAAAGAATTTATCTTAGTATTCTTCTTATATAAACTCATCAAAAAATTTATATTTGTTGATAGTTCAATCAATTTTTTTTTTTTTAAAAAAAAAGTCGTAAAAAATATCATAACATCCTTTTTATTGATAAATGTATAGATTTTTATTTAACTATTTTATTCTTAAAAAAATTTCAACTTGGGTTACCTCAAATCTGAAAATAAAAAGCGAATGATTTCTTAACACCACATGCGGCTTTAAACATAACTGTTTGTGTGAAAAAATAGGTTGAGGGGTGAATTTAAAGAGATATTAGCTATTGAAATTGGTGTATCTGCTATACACATGAGCTTTGGCTTAAATATTAAAAAAAAACATTTGAGAGCTGATGTTTGATGATAGTTTTTAATTTAATTTGAGATGCAATTTTAATATTTCAATGAAACCAAATAAGCTATAATAAAACAAATTCAATGTATAAGAATCAAAGGGAAAAGGGAATCTTTGCTCAGAGGGTTCTAGAATTCCCCAAATTCCTTGTCATTTGCTAATTATGGAATATCAAAATATACAAAAAGTCTGAATTTTTTTTTCTTGTGATTTATTCACAGGTTTTATGACTTAATCAATTATTTGCTATAGATATTAGCTGAGGAAGGTTTAACTATTTTTGAAAATCTATTATTTAATCTTAATTCCAACCATGGTATTTAGAGCTAGTCTTCAAGGGGTTTAAATTTCTCAGAGGGACTTACTTAAATTATATCATATCCTTGTATTCCACATATATGTTTCAATACAGAAAAGAATAGGTTAAACAGAAAAAAATTGATAAAAATAGCACCATTATATCTCATATTGAAATTAAATGGGATTATAAAAAGTAATTTACTTTTGGATACACAATTTTTTTTATGTTTAAAAAAATTTTGATGTTAAGTTCAGGGAAATTACCATATAAAGGATCAATAAAAAGATTAAAAACATCATAATTTCCTTTTGTAAATGTTAAAATCATTTTAAGCTAAAAAAACTGCAACAGTGAATGAAAGCTTTTTTGCTCAGAATAAACCTTGTCAATCCATTTATATATCCACTCTTCTCAATTTTGTGATTTTTAAAGATGATTTGTGGATTTTTTTTTCAATTAAGTCATTTCATAACTTTTATCCATTAATCTAAAGGAATAATTCTTTTAAAAATGAATTTATAGCCTTGAGCATCTGCTGAAGAGAAATTCAAAATCAAACTTAATAATTATATTGTTTTATACTAATGAAGCTAAACACTGGCATTTTGGTGTTTTCTTTTTCAAAAAAATATCAGAATTTATATTTTTAATCAATTTTCAGCTTAAATGACTACTTATTGCAAAATAATTACTTTATTCTGAAGGAATTTTCATATTTGAGCCTTAACAAGTGTGATGGTCGTGCCATTCAGTAATTCCAATTAGAGTTTTGAATTATGATGCAAAAAATTTATTCTAAATGGAAAGGATATCATCCTTAAACATTAATTTCAGATAGAAATTATGAATCAATTATATAAAGGGTTTTATCAAGGAGAAATAGAGTAAAGAACAGTTTGTGTGCCTTGGAAGAGGAAAATTACACATAATTTCTGAGATTTTGTTAGGATAACTCTATCAGGTAGCTGTAAATGAGGCTATAGCTATGGGTTTGTAATAAAGAGGGTCAATGAAGTCATAATATTCTTTCATTACCCTTATAGCAGGACTAACATTTCTTGAAGAGTTTTTGCAATCAGCTTTTACAGAAATTCTGAGACCACCCTCTGTTTGGCCACTTGTGGACCCCTGTATCCTTAGGCAAATTTTAATAATTTCCACTAAAGGGGCCTTATATGGCCTCTAAAGCTCATGGAATATTTACTGAATTTTCAGCCTGTGACTCAAAACTGGAGCACAAGCATGACAGTCAAATACCATAAAATCAGTGGTAGAGCAAAAGGCCACTATAAGGTGATATAAGACAAAATAACTAACAATAGAATACAAAGGAAAGGGGCAAACCACTCCTTCCCAAATATATCACTCCCATAAACATAGGAAAAGGGATAAAAAAGTCATTCCAGATCAAAGCAAGAGCTGAGAATAAACCTTAATTTTCACCTCTCATCTAAAATACAACAAAGGAGGAATAACCAAGGAAAATGGGTATTTTAAATTAGGGCTATCAAATAATACTCACCAAATTGAGCTAGAATCCAAATAACAAAAGCTATGGTCAAATAAAGACCAAATAAGGGACAATCAAATATTTAACTTTAGTATAGCCATTACAGTTTGAGTGTGAGATACTCAAAGTGGGGTCTTTCTGGAAAGAGAAAAATTAGAGATTTCTGATAGTGTCATTCATATTCCTGTACCTCATCTTTAAAAAAATTTATTAAGAAAAACAGCTTGATACAGGATTAAAGAAAGATCCATATATGAACAATGGGATTTAAAATTGGTATAATTTTGCCATATTTAAATCTACCCATACCAAATGAAGTACCTCTGTGTATACCTAATTAATAGCTAAAAAATGGGCCATGTTTTAACTCTCTATGTTCAAAACTGACAAGTTTATGGAAGCTTTAAGGTCAAAATACCACAGTACTGTCAAGACACCAATACTGTGGCCTATTTTGCCATACTCTTGAATACAGGGTGTCAATTCTAAAAAGGATCTTGTTGATCATTAAACACCTCATAGTTTGGCCTTTATGGGGACCCTATACACATGCTTTACAGCACTCTATGAATCTGAAATTTCAGAAGAGGGCTGCAAGGTCTCCAAAGAAAATTCTTCACCTGGTATTGGGTAAAATGTCCCAAATGTGGTTTCAAAACCACATCTGAGCCCAGTAAAGGTTATATAGGACTGTAAACCCCAAAATTCCACCCTCTTATGTGAAAAATCTTCACTCCTCCTATATGGTAAGGATTAATGGTCCTTCCACCTAATTTAGGATAAAAAGGGAGCTTTCTATTTCCAAAAGAGAAATCCCCATTTTTCTCTTGAATCCCTATGTAGTACAACTGCTTACAGGCATTTATACTCTTGTAAAATAAACAGGTCTAATTCAGGTATTATAAGTATTGTAGTGCTTAATATATTTAGTCAATTGTTAACCACTGCAACGAGGAATTTAAGCAGTTCTCACCACCACTAATCCTCATTAGTAAAGCCCCACCATCATTACTATTTACCTTTATTCCCATTTATTATCCATTTCAAAGTAATTTTTAACCTCTTAAGTAACATTCAATAGCCTTATAATAGACTCAGCCTGGCATAGGGGGCTGTGTTCTATGGTATGAAGGGGGGTTTGAACCCCCATTTGACCCCCAAGAGCAAAATTGTCCATAGACACTGGATTTCCTGGAAAAGGCCATATGGCCTATGGAACCCCCTCAAGCCAGTTAAGCCCCTAATTACTCTCCAGTACAGAAATGCACCAAGGGCCCATGGCCCCCAAATTTCTAATGTGTTTATTTCTTGCCATGGATTGATTCCTGGCCACCTTACTCCCTCAAAATAATCCCAATGTAATTATGCCTCATTTTTATGATGAAACCTTACCTGGCACTCATTTCCTCCAAGCCTCCAGTTATTTAAATTTTTTCAAGGCTCAATTTTTCAAGGACCAGCATTCCAAGAGGACAGGTTCCAGAATCTGAAGTTTTCATCATTCAAGACCAGCCTCCTCCTACAAAAATGCTTTACCCTCAAGCATACAGTATTCCTACAAGGGAAAATTGTCTCTCTATCTTCAAATACTTAGACCAAGGATGATCCAAGACCAGTTTCCATAATATCAAAACTCCTTACAACATGGATAGCTCAATTTAGCTTATACAGGCTGCATATAAAGAATAATGTATGAAATTGGTGTACTTGGTAAATCCAACTCAATACTGTGGGTGTTTCAATGGAGCTAGTTCATTTCCCAATTTTTAAAGGTATATTTTTCCAAAAAAGTCAAAGAAAACTTTTGTCAGCTTTTTACATATACTGGACACTCTTTTATGACCTGGTAGCTTTCTACCCAATTAATTATTCTAATTGATTTTTTGATTATTTATTTTATCTCATATTTTGATAAGTGAATACCAAGAATCTTAAGTAAATCCTTTGTACCCTTTCTTTTACCATTCATTGAATATTGGCCCTCATATCCTTTCTACTTACTTTAATACTTTCAAATTCATCAAAACAGTGACATAAAGACTTACTTTATAGGCTCTTTGGCCATTGGATTCTTCTTTCTTCTTACTATTTCTTACTGAATTCTTGTCAAATAAACATAATTAATATTACCTTCTTTGTTTATCAATTTTTTGTCCATCAAAATGGCCACTTTTGTTTTCCCCAAACTCCCATGTGACATTGGATTAATTAACTAATAATTTACTCTCTTGCTCTTTCATTTCTATTTCAAAATTCATTCATTTTGGAACTATCACTTTTTATTATCTTAAAGGATCTTCTTCAATTATCTCCAGCTTTGCTCACTCTTTTTTACTTTCAAATTGATATTCTCTTTACAAAATTCTTTCAATATTCATTAAGCTTTGATTTCTTTGAGAATTTATTGGCCAATGATTTTTTCTCATTTTGATGCCATCCAAGTTTTCTTTGGGTCACAGCTTGAAACATGTCATAAATATATTCTCATTGAAACTCTTTATTGATAAAAGTTCATATTGAGTGATTATTGAGATTTTTTCACTCACATAAATCTTACAGTTGATTTTTTAGATTTGAATATAAATTGATCTTACTTCAAGCATTTCTTTTGTCCTGAGAATTTTGTTGATTTTATTTTACTTACTGACTGATTTTATTCAAGAATTAATTTGGTTTGATATATTTTCCTCAAAATTTATTGATTGATTGATTTACTTCAAGAAATTATTGATTTTCAATTCTTCCTCAAAATATTTTAAAAGTGCAGATATGAAAATTTAATTAAGAAGAAAGTACTTTTCCTGTCCTCAAAATTTATATAAGCTAAAGTTTTGTTAAAAAAGGAATTCTAAGAAATTTGAGAGAAAAAATGGCAAAATCATTTCTTGTAACTTTTTGAGTATAAAAAATGATATTTCAAGGATTCATTGTTTTACCCAAAATAATCCACAACAGATATTTATGGCTACAAAAGAAATTTCTCAACAAAGAAATTAAAGTGGAACTAATTGAGTGTCACAACCATGGAAAATCACCCTCTTAAACCATTTTATGGCATATCAACCCCATATATAATTCATGGAAATTAGGCTATATCCATCATTGTCTGGCCAAATTGGCCAATTTTGACTCTGGCCTTTTATGGCCATTTCATCATCTGGGGCCACCCTGGCTCCTTCACCATCATCAGGAAAATATTGGCCACATTTGGAAAATTTCCAGTCAATAGGGGAAATACATCCCAAAAGGCTGTATTATGCTTTTGAAGCTTTCAATACAGTTTTGTAAAATTTCTGCACTTTTTCACATTTTTCCATTATATTCCATTTTTCCATGAAATATAGGAAGTATTCCCAAATGCAGCTTATTTGCTAAGCTTGTGCATTTCTGTGCAAATGCAGCTTTAAGCCTGTACACTATTGTTTTTTTCAAACAACCCCAAATTGGCCAAAAACACCCAGCCACCCTCTGAAGTCCCCAAACCCACATTTTACCAATTTATTTCAAGGCCATCCTCCAAAAGACCTTTGACTTCCTTTCTGTTTCAACAACCATAAATCCCATAAATGGTTTTATACACCATTGTTCATCTTTTTTCAGTAGAAATTCAATGGTTACCAAATCAAGGGGGGCATACTTCAAATTAAAAAATGGCTTTTCAGGCTTTATGGCTTAATATTTTCAGGTGGATCAATCAAGGCTCCAGCTCAGTTTGTTCTTCCATACTAATCACCTCAATCATCAGGTATTGGTTCTCTTCAAGTATGCAGTATTCCCCCAAGGGAATACTTGCAGTTTTTGTTTAAAGGGATTTTCAGGGTGAATTTATGTAGCAGCTAAAAATATTTGAATACAAGATGGTACTATTGCTGTGACATTTCAAAATCAATTAATTTTGAAATAAAAAGGTCCTAATGTTATGTGGTAACAATGATGATGAGTCTACTGAGGACCCTGGTTTCAGTAATCCAATATCTCTGACTTTAAAGAGTTACTACAATAATTATACTTCAATTATATATAAATTATTCTAAGGAAAATTTATATTTTTCCAGTTTTCTTTGTGCCAAAATATGTAAAATTTACCCATTTGGCTAATTCCAGATTTTTGAATTAAAAAATTATAAAAGATGAAACCACTTATGAATTTATGAAAATGAATGACTTTAATGTGGCAAACTAGCTCCAAAAAATAGAATTCAATTTCTACCAATTTTTGTCTAGAATTTTTTCATTGCTAGAAAGGGTTTCTTTTGACATCATCATCAAATATCACTTCTTTGAAAATATCTTTCCAGAAATATTGGTACATTGAGTTTATAAACAAATTGAATGTTTCAATTTTATTTTGTCAACTCTCATTTTAGGTTTCCTTAAACAAACCTTGTTAGAACATTTATGGTTTAATAAAGCCAAACTTCATTTTTGTGCTGGAAACCTGGATTTTTGGGTGCAAAATTTGGTCCAGCGGAGTTAAGATTATTAAAGATATACGAAAAAGGAAACACTTTTAAATTTCATGAAATGCCCACATAATAAGCATTTGTTGAAATTTTACAGTTCTCCAGTGGTGGTAGGTCCCTTAATATTTTCTAAACTGGGTGTGGCTATCAGGCTTACTCTATCAAATAGCTATTATTATGTTACAAAGCTATACCTATTTGTGGTTAATGGTAAAGTAATTTTTTGAAAGTAAAATGAAATGCCTATAGTACATAGTCATAATGGTGATGAGTCTGCTGAGATGTGTGGTTTCAGTCATTATTAATCTACTAACTAGAATAATAGCTAAAATGATTGGTATTTTAATTATTCCAACTTAATTCTGAGAGAAAAACTAGGATAAGAATAGTTCTTCTACTTTATAAGCTCAAAAATAGATGATAATCCTCTTCATCTACATCAAAAAGTGGAATTTCAACTACTTTTATGAGTTCTGAAGGTAATAAAAACCCCCACACAAATAAACTAATGATAGTTTTCATCAATTAAACTTATCTGCGACTAAAAACAATTAATTTGGAATTTTCTTGCCTCCCTTTTTGGTTCTAAATCTGTGAGACTTGAGGTATATTTTACTTACCCAAATAGGCCACAATTATCTTTAAAATAAATTCTGAACTATTCATAACACATAAGTCATGCATATATTCAAAATTCATCATTTTGGATTTCAGAAGATATGAATGACTTTTTTTGTGAGTAAGTAAATCCATGGTTTAAAGACCAGACTTGGCTTTTCCACAAAAATTTACCTAGGGTAGCTCAATAGAGTGAATAAGCTTAAATTAACTCTATGAGGTGGTAATATGGAAAATACTTGAATACCACATAAAAGAATTGTGAAAAAATATCTTCTCTCAGTTTCACGCCAAAATAATGAGAATGTGAGAAATACCACGTTACATATACACTAAAAATAGTGTTATGCATCTTTTTGGCACTTAAAATTTTGGTATTGTTACATACAGTCTTGATACACCCATAGTGAATATCAGTCTTTAAGCCTAAATTACTATTTCTGATGTGAAAATAGCTAAGGGGGACAAAAGACATCAAAGAAAGCCAGGAAACCAAAATTATGAGGCCTCTGAGGTGTGGATAGCTCTAAATCTTGGATCAATGGCTGATAATGGCCCAATTAGTATACCAAAATATTTTGGAAGCCTGGTCACCAAGTTAAAATCTCTTTAAATTGTAAGAAAATTGCAAATAAGCTGCTATTTTGTTGTGAAAAGGAGGTAAAGAGCACCTTACACTCCTGTAAACATGTAAATTATTGATTATTTTCCATTAAAAAACCTCAAAGGAGTAATTAGAAGCCTTTTTGGACTATTATCGGTCAATTTACCTCATATTAGCCAGCTATATTGTGCTATTTGCAATTCTACGTAGAAATGAGGTAAAAACTTCAAAAATTCATTAAAAATACAATTTTTAATGAATATTTCTGAAACTTTCAGGACCAATGCAGAATGGTATTACTAATAGTAGAACCAAAAAATTCATGCTTTCATAAGTAAAATTATAAGTTTTACCTACAGTCCATTTTTGATGATTCCACATGAAACACTGAATCTTGAGAAATTCACAGAAAATACAACCTCTGATGAAATTTCTAATAACATTGATAAATTGGAGGAATTAACCTTTATATTTTGAAATAAGAGAGTATTTGCAGTTGTTACTCCTTTTACTCTTAGCCATAAACGGGCTGGTAGTCACATAAAAGAATTTATTAAGTAATTATGATAATATTACATGACTACAGATGATAAAATCAATAAACCAAAAAGGATTATTGATTTCTCACCCACTGGGTGTTCATTTTGCTCCATGTAAAGCCTCTGTGAGCTGTTTTTGACTTAAAATAGGCCTCCTATTGTTGTTTTTTCCAGATTATCTTATTATCCAATTATATCTTTGTTACCAAAAAGTGAGTATTAGTTAAATCTTTTATTAAGTGTTTTAAATATTTGAGAATCAATCAGAAAGACGTTGGATCATGGAAAGAAACTATATATTGTTTTAATACTGCTATAAATAGATTTTTATCCTTTAAATCCACAGTTTATCTGTCAAATCTCTCTACCAAATTCTTTCCAAGGTTCATTGGAGTATTAGTGAGTAGTTTCAATTAATTATTCAAGTTTTTCTCCAGTATTAGTTTTATTCAAGAATTGTACTTATAATTATTGTGACAAAATATAATTATATATTTAAATACTTCATTATTGTAATAAAGAAGTTTTATTATTAATTAATTCTTGTAATTGATTCTTGTAGACAGCTACTGCTTACTTTTATAATAACTAGTAGTGTATAAAAAGTAAAAGAATCAATTAATTAATTCATTATTCAATTGTGGCTATCATTATTGATTATTATTATATTTCAGGAAATAATGATAGTACTGTTGATTAATAGTAATATTATCAACAGTTTCATAGACACATCTTACATTTTGGGGCCTGGCCATGTCTTTTGGACCTTGTACCCTTAATTTATATACTTTAAAGCTCTAAAATGTATTAATTTAACAATTTTTTCTTTCAACTTAAAGTTGAAATTATTTTTATTTTTTCAAATTTTCTTTAAAATATTTTTCATTTAGGAATTTGGTTTAATTTGATACTGTTTTTACATGTGGCATTTTCACATCCAAAAGCTTATAAAACTATTCTTTGAGTTACTCTGAATTAATTTTCAATCAAAATCTTAAATTCTGATTTTTTTCTTCAAAAAGAATATTCTTTTCAATATAAAAAAATAAAAACTTATGAAAAATACAAAAAATATTTTAAAAAGTATGAAAAATAATTTTCCTTTTATCAATTTTTCTCTCTAGTGTCTTTACTCAAGTACATTGCAGCTGGTGATAAGGTCAGTAAGAGATATGATACCAGTCCAAAATCTGAAGAGAGTATTAAGGTGCAAATCTCCAAAAGAGGCACTTTATTCAAAGCAGAAATAGCCAAACAACCACCAAAAGGTGTTTGTTTTCTGTCTTTATCTTTCATTTTCTCTTAAATTGACATAAAAATGATGCATACCAGAAATGGAAGAAACTATTCAGTCCAACAAGATGGAGGTGGACAAGGAAGAGGAAATACAAAATCCAGATATTGAAAGTCTTCCTCAAGAAAGACATGTCTGGAGGAGGCCAGAGTTCCCCCCATTTCCCAAGGTCTGCACCCACAAACTTTGAGGTGAACTCGGAGCCTGAACTAATTCAAAGTAATATTTTCAGGTCTGAACCATTTCCAAGTGGCAGCAATAGAAATATATCAGCGCCAGTACAAAAAATGGTACAGAGAAGCCAAGGAAGACGAGTGGGAAATATTACCAAGCTTTTGGAAGGAGGCTATGAGCTTCTACTTACACAGCAAGAGCTTTCTGGGTCAGGAGAAGACCATAGAGCTCTTAGGAGGATGAAGCCCATTTTCTTGCAAAGACAAGGTCAAAAATATGAAGAATTGGTTGAAGAACCAAAGTCTTTTATCTATAGACTAGAAGAAGGAGTTGGAAATGACCCCAGCTTTGGAGAAAGAAAGCCCAGTGGCATCAACCATCTCCAAAAGTGTCTAAAGACAAGCCCAAAAGCTCTCAGAAGAAACAGAGAGGTCCCAATAACAATCAAGGCAAGGGAAAAGGCAAATCCAATTGGCACAGACCTTATCCAAAAGGGTAAATATTCCCAAATTGGAGCCTTCAGCTGTGGAAAGTGTTTTCAATATGGCCAGAAGTCTTATGGAATTCACAGCCAAGAAGCAGGAAAGGATGAACAGAATTTTTCCACATAAATAGTAAATAAATTCAATTTGTTAAGTCTAGTATTGATGTATAACTTGGTAAATTTTATGAAAAATTGAAGAAAATGAAATCAGATATCAATGAATTAAAAAAGAATGACAGAACTTCTGCTTAAATGTATAAGCTAAAAACTACCAAACTTGAGTTGATTACAAATACATGTGAAAGAATTCAGATTAAATGTCAAGTAAAATATGATGAGATAGAATATCTTTCCATTTCACACATTAATGAACAGCTTACAGTTCTGAGACATCACATTTTAGAAATAGTTGATAATACCAATCTTTTTGCCACAAATTTGGCAATAAGTGACAGTGAAAGGAAGAAATTCAAGGATGAAATAATTGCACATGTGGAACAAATTCAGAATAATTATGACCCAAATTCACATATTCCCAGAGATTCAACACCTTTAACTGAAGAAAAACTTTCTGTGAAAGAAAGTTCCCCCCTTTTTTAGGAGAAAATGCAATATGTGCAAAAGATATTCCCAAATTGGGAGAATGGAAAACATTCTCTGGTGAAGGAGAATATAACAATATTGAGTTCATAAAAATAATTGATATTTTACAGGAAGATTTTCATATACCTAGTGAAATAATAGTGGGAAAATTACACTCCTTGTTTACCAGAACTGGAAAGAAATGGTATTACAAGATGAGACAAGACCATGGTAAACATGATTGGGTTTGGTGGAAATCCGAAATAATCACCCAATGGGCCAATAATTCTTGGAGATTCAAAATTGAAAATTCTTTTGAAAATGCCATTTTTAACTCAGAAAAGGATAAACCACTTACTTGGTTCCTCAAGCAGAAAGATAGATTATCTGCTTTACACCCAGATATGTCTGACTCAATTATTACTATAAGAATATTGAGAAAATGTGGATAACTAGAAAATTCTATCAATTGCAGATGTGTGAAGCCCTGTTCAACAGAAGACTACATCAATTCCATAGAATAAATCATTACTAGGACAAGAATTGGTAAAACCTGGACTAGAAACCCTATGGAGTCCAAAATGGTCCCAAAGACTTCCAGTGAAGACAAGAAACCTGAGACCTGTCTTGAAGTGTCATAAATGTGGAAGCACCTCACATGTAGCCAACACTTGCACCAAGAAGACTAAAATCAATGAATTTCAAGTTATTGAAGAAGTTTGGTGTGCTGACGAGAAAGAATAATCTGACCAAGATTCTTCAATATCTGAAGACACACAAGTAGAGGACTATTCCATTGAGAACATTACAGCTTTCTTTGAAGTAACTGAAGTCCATACTCACTTTACACAATATAGTGAGGATTGCTATAACCTGATCAATATCCAGGATTCCAGAATGTGTAAAACTGAACCTACTAGAGGCAAAGGATACACTTCAGGAGCATCTTGTATTACATCAATCTTGATGAATGATTTTTAAGCCAAAGTAAATTAGGACACAGGAGCATTTTGCACTTGTGTAGACAAAAACTACCTTCAAGCCATACTCCCTGAATGGAAAACCCATCTATTACCAATAGAAGATGTACAACTTAGTAGTTCCAGTAATAATATGTACCCTTTGGGCATACTGGACACTAATCTTGGATTTCCACACCCTTCAGGAAGTGTGAGAATGAAGACAGAGACAGTAGTAATGGACAATTGTACAGCTCAACATATCATTCTTGGTAATGATTACTTTATCAGTTATGGTATTGACATAAATAACCATAAAGACAGATATTTTACACTTGAAGAAAGTAAAAGACAAAAATTTGTATTTTCCAATATGACCAATCAAATATCAATAGTATCCTCAAAAAAGGAAACTTATAGAGAGGAATTTTTGACTAATTAACTTGTTGAAGCACAGATTAATTCATCATTATCACCCATAATGAGGCATGAGCTTATTGATGTTTGGTACATATATAAGAGTGCATTTGCTTCTGATAATGAACCATTAGGCACTATTCAGGGGCATCAAGTTGATATTACTCTTAATATTGATGAACCATATCCTCCAGTACTTAGAAGACCAGCTTATCCAGCCAGTCCCAGAGCTAGAGAAGCCTTGGAAAGGCATATCCAAGAGTTGATCCAACTTGGTTTACTAAGAAAATTAGGCCATAATGAGGAAGTTGAAGTGACAACTCCTGTTATTATTTCTTGGAATAATGATAAATCACGGATGGTTGGAGATTTTAGAGCATTAAATACCTACACAGTTTCAGATAGGTATCCAATTCCTAGAATTCAGGAAACTATAACCCAATTATCTAAAGCCGGGTATACAATATAAATGGATGCATTGAAAGTATTTCATTAGAATTTTGACACCCAAAGCCAGAAAATTACTTTGAAGTATCACCCACTGTAGTATTTATGAGTATCGTAGACTGTTATTTGGTATTCAAATTGCTCCATCTCATTATCAAAGGATGATGAATACTATCTTCCCCACAGGGGTAGCTGTAGGATAGCACATTATTTATATTGATGATATCATTATATGCTAATATTAATTGTCTTTGAGCCTTGAAAGACTTAAAAGAGTACTTAACAAAGCTTCAGGAGTGAATATAAGAATTTCACTTAAGAAATGCAACTTTGTATCTGAAGAACTTGAAGCATTAGGACATTGTTTCTGGTTTAAGCTTGGGTATTGACAAAAATAAAGTCACAGAAGTATTACTTAAGCCAATAACCCAGAATAAAAAAGAAATGATGTCTTTGCTTGGATTTCCAAGCTACTACAGGAAACACCTGAAAGACTTTGAAATTCTAGCCAAATCACTCCATAGAATCTGTGATCAACAAACAGTATTTGAGATGACACAGGGAAGAATTAAAGCCTATGAGAAGATAAGGAAAGCTTTTACAGAAGACCCTTCACTCCTCATTCCAGACTGGAATATACCTTTCAAATTGTACATTGATGCATGTAGAGATGGATTAGGGACAGCCCTACCTCAAGTCCAAATTATTGATGAAAAACCTACAGAAGGACCAGTTTGTTACATCTCAAGGCAAATAAAACCAAAGAAAGCCAGATTTGGTGCAAGCCAAATGGAATGCTTATTTTTGGTATGGGCATTTGAGAAATTGCACTATTATCCGGATTGCAGTGTTTTTGAAGGGATAACTGACTGTAATTCCATGAAATCACTTCTTAACATGAAGGAATCCAACAGACATATTTTGAGATGGAAGATAGCCATTCAAGAATATAGAGGTAACATGACTATACTTCATAAGGAAGGAAATACTCATAAGAATGTTGATGGACTTATTAGGTGGGCATTAGCCAATACTACTGATAACTCAGCACATGTGCCTTTGGAAGCAGAACCACAGATTCCAATTGAAGGCATTAACATAACTGATATTGGGACTGAATTCTTTGAAGAAGTCAGAGAGTCTTATAAGCAAGACAAGAATTGCCATATCTTGAAATTATTTCTGGATAAATACTTTAAAGACACAGCTCTGATTAATTCACTGAATAAAGTGGGGAAAAATTCCTAATCTGAAGGAAGATTTCACTTGTTTGATGGCATAATTTACCACAGAAACAAACATTCTTGTGTAATGAAATTATGAAGTAGATTGCTTATCAATACCATTCTTCATGATTGCAATGATAGCATCTATTCTGGACACCTGTCAGACAACAGAAAGCTTAAAAAGGTGAAAAATTGTGCATGGTTGCCATCTTGGACAAAAGGGACCATTGAATATTGACATACCTGTGACAGATGGCAGAAAGCAAACAGGAGTACAGGCAAGAAATTTGGACTTATGATCCATATTCAAGAACCAAAGTCCCCTTTGGAAGTTGTTCACATGGATTTGGTCACAGCACTTCCTCCAAGTGGTGACAGAAGTTATAATTATTGTTTAGTCATTGGAGAAAGATGCAGAAAGACTCCCATATTCTTACCAAGTCATAAGGATGACACTGCTATGGATACAGTACCACTTATTTGGAATAGTGTTGATTCTCATACAGGTTTATTTAAGAATATCGTTAGTGACGGAGAGCCCAAGCTCACATCTTCACTTTGGACCAAGTTATGATTCTCTACAGAATACCACCCTCAAACTGATGGGTTGGCAGAGATAATGATTCAAATGTTAGAAGACATTATAAGGAGATTCTGTGCCTATGGCTTAGAATTCATATAATCAGATGGATTTACCCATCAATGGTGCACTCTGATACTTGCATCAGAATTGGCATATAAGACATCAGTCCATGATTCCACATTTAAAGCTCTTGCTATGTTAGAAAAAGGATGGAATCCAAGACTCCTAGAAGACACACTGAGGAAAGAGTTAGTTGAAATCCATCCTACAGCTTTAAGCTTCAATATGGTGTTTGATAAAGTGAAACACCATTCAGAACAAAGCATGAATGATGCTTTTGACTATGAAAAATAAAAGTGGGACAAGAGTCATAAAGTACAAGACTTCAAAGTAGGGGACTTAGTTCTAGTTTAAACCTTGAATTTTAATAATATCAAAGGCCCAAAGAAACTCAAAGATTCTTATGTAGGACCTTTTGTTATTGCTGCCTTACATGGAGCCACTGCAGTTCAAGTGGAATTTAGTGGTGAATTTTAAAATAAACACCTCACTTTCCCAGTCAGATTGATAAAACCTTCTAAGCCAGCTGATGAATAATTGTTTCCTTTGAAAAACCCAACTCCTTTAACTGTACTACCAGTGGAATGGAGCGAAGACAAAAACATAAATAAATTCATTAAAGAAAGGAAAATTAGGGGTAAATATCAAAGAGAATATCTTTTGAGATATAGAGATCCAGTACATAAAGAAGAATGGCTGGCAGAATCAGAGATACCTGACTCAGATAGACTCTTGAGAAGATTTAGACATGAAGGAAGGCCACAAGCCTGAATATTTCTATAAATGAGCTTTAAATTAGTTTATCTAATTAATGTAAAGAGGTTTGACAGTGGAAATTAACCCCTTTGGGGCCTTTCTCTTCCTAATATCACTAAGAAAATTATAGTACAATTTTATTTCTTGATGGGAGGGAATTTGAGCCTTACAATATATTTTACATACCCAAATAGGCCACAATTATCTTTGAAAAAAATTCTGAACTATGCACAACCCATAAGTCATGCATATATTCAAAAATCATCATTTTTGATTTCAGAAAAGATGAATAATATTTTGTGAGTAAGTAAATCCATGGTTTCAAGGCCAGATTTGGATTTTACACAAAAATTCACCTAAGGTAGCTCCATAGAGTGAATAAGCTTTAATTAACTCTATGAGGTGGTAATATGAAAAATAATTCAACACCACATAAAAGAATTGTGTAATTTTTTGGTTTTCTCAATTTCATGCCAAAATAATGGGAATGTGAGAAATCCCATGTTGCATATACACTAAGAATAGTGTTATTCATTTTTGTGGCACTTAAAATGATGGTATTGTTACATACAGTCTTGATACACCCATAGTGGATATCAGTCTTGAAGCCTGAAATACTTTTTTGATGTGAAAATAGCTAAGGGGGACAAAAGACATCAAATAGAGCCAGGGTACCCAACTTCTGAGGCCTCTGAGGAATGGATAGCTATAAAGCTCAGATACATGGCTAATAATGGCCCAATTAGTATACTAAAGCCTTTTGGGAACCTGGTTACCAAGTGAAAATCTCATTAAATTGTAATAAAATTGCAAATAAGCTACTATTTTGGCATGACAGGAAGTTAAAGAGCACCTTAGACTCCTGTAACCATGTCAATTCTTAAATATTTTACATAGATAAACCTTGAAAGATTAATTAAAACCCTTTTTCAACTAGTATCCATTGATTTACCTCATAGCAACCAGCTATATTGTGCTATTTGCAATTCTACATAGAAATGAGGTGAAAAATTCAAAAATTCATTAAAAATACATTTTTCAATAAATCTTTCTGAACCTTTCAGGACAAATGAATAATGGTATGAATAATAAATAAACCAAAGATTAGTAGTGTTTGGTAAAAAAAAAAATTCAAAGTTTTATGTACAGTCCATTCTTGATGATTCCATGTGAAATACTGAATATTCAAAAATTCACAGAAAATACAACCTGTGATGAAATTTCCAATAACATTGATAAGGTTTATGAATTAATGTTTATTTTGAAATAAAAGAAGATATACAGTTGCTTCTCCTTTTATTCTTAACCATAGATGGGTTGGTAGTCACGTAAAAGAATTCATTAAGTAATTGTGATAATCTTACATGACAACAGATGATGAAATCAATAATCCAAAAATGATTATTGTTTTCATACTAAGTTGGTTTCTAGTTTGCTCCATGGAACACCTCTTTGAGGTGTTTTTGACTTAAAAGAGTCCTCCTCTTGCTGTTTTTTCCATATTATCTTATTATCCCATTATATCTTTGTTACCAACAAGTAAGTATTAGTTAAATCTTTTGTTAAGTGCTTTAAGTCTTTCATAATCAATCAGAAAGACATGAAATCATATAAATAAACTATATATTGTTGTAATACTGTTATAAGTCAATTTTTATCCTTTAAATCCACAATTTATTTGTCAAATCTCTCTACCAAATTCTTTCCAATGTTAATTGGAGTATTAGTAAGTAGTTTTAATTAATTATTAAAGTTTTTCTCTAGTATTAGTTTTCTTCAGGAATTGTAACTATAATTATTCTTGCAAAAGATAATTATATATTAAAATAATTCATTATTTCAATAAAAAAGATTTATTATTAAATACTCCTTGTAATTGATTGTTGTAGACAACTACGTCTTACTGTTATAATCACTACTAGCGCATGAAAAGTAGAGGAATTAATTAATTAATTTATTTATTGTTGTTTACATAATTTTTTATTATTATATTTCATAAGAACAGTCATAGTACTGTTGATTAATAGTAATATTATCAAGAGTTTCATAGACACATCTTAGAAAAGTCTTTTAGGTGAATAGAAGGTTACTTTTGGCTATAATGGGGTAAAAAATGGTTAATTCTATCATAAAATGACCCTCACTTCATTTTGGGGAAGTCCTAGAGTTTTTCATAAGCTCTTTTTTATCTCTAATAACATCTTGGTCACTACTTTGAGACTTTCTTGAAACTCTATAGTCTTCATTTAGTGCATATTAGCTCATAAATGATGAGTTTCTTACCCATACATGAGCCAAAAAAAGGTTTAGATTACCATTGAAGAAAAGAGAGATAGTGATTGGGAGGTTCAAGACACATGAAAACTCTCCTCACAATCCTAGCCTTAAATTCTTTTCTCCTCATACCCTTTATAAATCTGTGGTTCAAATTTTATTTCAATTCTATAAGTTTACAGGTTGTATCTGTCCCAAAAGGGGAAAAGTCTTTCATTCTTGTATCTCAGTTAATTTGGGAGATATAGGGTACAAACCAGGCTATGATTATGCTTATTCATTATATAATAATTGTATATAAAAATAATATATATCTTCTATCATTATTAAAAGTCACTGACAATTACAACAATAAGAATATAAAAGCTCCACTAGATACAATTCTGTTTGGTTCATATAAATTCAACCAAGTTATAAATAATATAAATTATTATTTAGAAATGAATAATTATACACAGCTTTGCAACAATAATTATAGAAATAATTCCATAAAAAACATAAATAAATTAAGGAAATAGATTATTGAATAAAAACTAACTAAGCAGTTGTTAATTGTTATAAAACACACAAAAACATTTCAGAAACAGTTTCAAAAGAACATAAATAAGTCAAAAACACCAAAATCAATAACTAAGGGATTTCTAGAGGATTTGTGGATTTTCAAAAGTTATCTTATAACAAGATTTTCCAAGATAAAATGATAATTAAGTACTAGAAGACATAATCAAATTCAATATTCAAATTATTTATTTATAATAATTAACAGGAATAAAAAATGAAGAATCATTTATAAAAACATAAGATTTTGTTTGAGAGAATATTATACTTGGAAGATTGATTTTACTGATTGATGGGAAAAACAGTAATAAAATGGCTCTTTTTATGCCTTAAGAAACCTCTTCTGTGATTGAGGATTCTTTCAGAGGGAGTTCAATCATTTAAGTTGTAAAAAGCATCATTAAGAATGGATTTTCTACTTAAAAACTTCCAATTTTGAATTACAGTTTATGTTACAGGTGTTATTCTTAACTAAAAGTAACTTTAAACCTCATCTTTGCTTATTAATTTCAATTTTTAGTATGGAATTGGTTTAGTTATTTTATGTTTCATCTTATGAGTATATTCAAAATGAAATTTCAAGCAAAAAGTCATTCAAATAAGATCTTCAATAAATTATTCAAGTAATATTCATTTTCTTCAAGACTAATCAAATGTGGTATTTTTGGGGATAAATATCAAACAATCTTACTTCTTAAGGATATTCAATTTTTAATTTATAAACATTTAACATTATTTCTTAAAATTTGTGAAAATTTCAAGTAAATACATTGAGAAATGAATTTTCTATGAATTCTTGAAGTTATTGCTTTTTTCCATGTAAAAATAAAAATATATACCAAACCTTAACTTGTGTAGGTTTTGATATATTTGTATTTAATTTTAGGTTTATATGAGCTTATTGGTACTCTATTAATCTTTGAAAGCTCTTCAAACCTTGATAAAAATTGTGAACCTTTGGGATATGACAACATACCCAAAAAAGGTCACAAGAAATATTTAAAATAATTATACATTAAAAATAATTACCTTAAAGCTACAAAAATACCATAAATTGGCATAAAACTTTGTTTAACTTAAAAACCAATGAATAAAAATGTAAAACAAATTATACCATTGAATTCTCCATGGTAAGATACACATATATCATTTTTATGGCATATCTGTAAAGTCAATATTTAATAAGTTATAAGTAATAATACCTTATAAAAAACTCAAATCCCTATTTATTTCAAAGGCCAATGAAACAACATGTGAAATAAATGGTCCCATTGGATTTTCCATGAAAATCCACATATAAAACAATTAAGAAGCTAAGCTCCAAAGTCAATACTTAAAGAATTAACCTGAATATATGCACTTTTTTGGTCAACGCATATATTCAAGGATTTTAGCCAATATCTTTTGAAATATGCATGATAGAGTGATGAGCCAAAAATAAAGTCATCACGTAACTACTGTAGGAGTACAGAAATGAGCTTTATTTCACAAGTTATAAACAAGTTCAAAACCTGTAAGGGATTATTGATTAAAATCAACAGAGCTGTTGACCACTTTGTTGTGAAAGTGGTCCAAAATTAAAAAAAATGGAAAGTTGGATTCTACTAGTTCATTCGTGAAGAATGATGTATTTTGTATTATAATATTCAAGGTATAACCCCTTGAAATCATGGTTTGAAGTTTAAAATATTAAATTTCAACAGAAAAGATGAGTTACAAGAAAAATCATCAAAAATGGAGTTTTGATGATGTAATGAAATGCTCTTTGTAGCATAATAATGTTATTCCAAGCTATTAGAATTCACTTCCTGAATTGGTGTAGCGTGTAAATCTTAAAAGTTATTAAGGATCAAAGTTTGAACTTAATTTGATCATTTGTGATCACTCACTGTAACCTTAAATTAAGTTTAACAGTCATATGAGTGATAAAATTAGTGAATACTTAGAGTATATGATTAAAGCTAATAAAATCCACGAATTTTGGGGTTCTGCCAAGCCTTTGACATCATCAAACTTAGAGTTATAGTGATAACTATAAATAATGGCATAATAATGATGTAATATGGTTTGATCATGATGTAATCATCACCAAACCTTAAAATATTGATCAATTCCAGTGGATATGATCAGTACACATCTACTAGAAGCCTGTTGGACTCTAGGAGGGAGGTATTTACTATAAATAGAGCTCTTTTTACTCTGTTTTCCCCTCAGACACATCAAAAACATTAAATCAATAAAATTAAAAAGGTAATATCTTTATTCTTTATATATAAAACTTTTATATTATTAAAGACCAAAGATCATATTATTATAATCATCAATCTTGACGTGATTAAATCATTTATTTAATTGTTTTTGTTAAAAATCTCATTTCCACGTAAAAATCAAGAATATTTGTAATTTTCTCTATTTTTTATTGTAAATACAATCTGGATAAGTTGTGTTTACATTTTTTGGAATAAAATATCTCAAAATTATTATATTAAGTATTAAAAGTAGGTTATTTTCTCTTTATTTTTACTTTAATAACTCTTTAATTAATATAAATAGTATTTATATTAATTTATAACTTTAATATTGGTAATATTATTGTTATTAATTGTTTTTTATTAATAAAAAACGATTTTTTACACCTTTATTGTTTGTTTGTAGCAATAATGAAATGCCATTAAATATATTAATTATTCTATATTAATATATTTACTTTATTATATTATATTTTACAATATAACTAATATTATTATATTTATTTAATAATATAATTATTTTTACGCCATAATTATAATAATTATTTATTATTATAATCATTTTTATCTTATTTATTTTATTTATAAGGATATTCATAGTACAACAAGTAAAATATTAGGAATTTTTGCTTATTGTTTTATAGTAAAACCTTACATTTGGGGGCCTGGCTGTGATATTTACTCTAAAAGACCTTTAAAAAGATTATAATTGGGTTTATCCAATAATAAATTATAATTATAATCATAAGATTATATAATAATTTTATATTTATTTATTTTAAAAGCTATTGAGGCATTTGTAAAGCAATTGTACTGTCTTACACCTGGTTTTTCACATCCTTAGACTTGCAAAAACGTTCTTTGAGTGACTCTAGTGATTAAAAAAAGATATTTTATAGATTATAAATTATTTTATATTATAAATTAACTTTATAAAAAGAATCATATTCATTTTATTTCATTCTTTAAAAATAAAAATATTAAAAACCAATAAAAAAATTATTTTATTCATTTGAATTTCATTTCTTCAATTATTTTCATTTTTTTTTAAAAAAAGATATAAAAGCAATTTTTACGTGGAAAATTGCCATATCTTACCAAAAATAACACTTTTATATAAAAGACTTATATTTATTTGTCTTTTTTAGTGTTTGGAGACAATCTAACAGAGGACAACCAAACCACTGTTGAAAGATTGGTGGAAGAAACTTGCCAAAGTTCTCCAACACCAATAATCACTAAGAAAAAGAAAGCCAAGAAATTGGACTTTCCAGGACCCACTATTCAGGACTCTGAAGGTGAGTACCTCATTTATAAATTGCCATAAGAAGAATTCCTGTTCTGAAATCCTCTTATTTCTTATTTTTCTTATAATATGACTACCAGAAGAGGCTCCCAATACTCCATTCAATCAGATGGAGCTGGACTCAGAGGTAGAATTGATTCCTCAAAAGGGAAAAGGAAGGGCAATATCCCCAGTGGAACAGAATCCACACAAGAAAGTGCCTTATCCCAAAGGCAAGTCCCAGAAATGTCCATGATATCTGAACCTGAATTGGAACTAAGTATGAGTGACTCAAACAGGTACAAATCACATTCAGAAGGCTCAAATAGACATTTACATGAGCCAGTACAAACAGTACTACACAGTGTACAAGGACAAAGATTGGGAAATGTTGCCCCAAATACATCAAGGAGTGATGAACTCCTGGCACATCCTGAAAAAGTTCCTCAAAGAGGAGGAAATAGTGAGATACTCCAATGGATGGAATCCACTATCATCCAAAACTCAAATCAAAAAGATCAAGGAGTACCATGCCAAAAAGAAGGAGGCAACCAAGGAAGAAGCCCCAGTAGCTTCTACCAGCAAGCCCCAAGTCCACCCACTTCCCCAAGAAGGGAAGAAGAACAAGAAAAAGAATTGGAGAAAACCATATTCCCCAAGCTACAGGATCCCCAAAATCCAAAAAGATGCCATGGACAATGTATTCAACATGGCCAGAACTTTGATGGAATTCAAAGACAAAGAAGAGCAAAGAATGAGACAACCCCATTTCCCAAAGAAATACCCTTGTCTCCTGATGTTGTAAATACTTTAACAGAGCTTAAAAATAGCTTATTATCTTTCCAAAAAATAAATAATAGCTTATCATCTTTAACAAAGCTTGTTGTAAAAAATTAAAAAGAAATTGATAACATAAAGTTTATGATTGAAAATGATAAACCCAAAGTATTAATTGATAATACTCAGAAATCAATACAAGGACAACAGGAGTTGTACAAATACATAAGTGATATCAAAGAAAAAACTTTGACAATCAATTATGACGTGAGCATTGATAATCTTACAGAAAAATTAAACAAATTAAGCATTTCTGTAGAAAAATTTGAAGAAAAGACTTCATCACACCAAAAATTACTTTTGGACCATGTGGAAAAGAGTGATGAAGCAAGAATGCATCTGAAGGATGACATTCAAAGTGAAATAAGGTATATTACTGAAAAAATGGATAAAATTAATGAGGCTAACTTATATATGCCAAAGTTATCAACACCATTTTCTCACATAAGAATCCCTGTTAAACCTAAAGAGGAATGAACAAATCCATTCATAACAGACTTGAGTCACCAAGACAATAACCAAGTCTTAATGAAGGAAGCACCTCAATTGAAAGAATGGCCAACATTCACAGGAGAAGGTGAATATGACCACATGTCATTTATCAAAACAATTGACATGCTGCAAGAAGATTATGCCATACCAGATGAATTAATCACTGCAAGATTACATTCATTGTTTGAAAAATCTGCAAAAAGATGGTATTATGGCATAAGGCAAACAAATGGCAAAAATACCTGGTCTTGGTGGAAACAAGAAATAATCACCAAGTGGGCTAATGATTCCTGGAGGTACAAGATAGAAAATGCATTTGAAAATTTTTTCTTTGACCCAGACAAAGACAAACCTTTAACTTGGTTCTTAAAACAAGCTGAAAGACTGAATGCATTGTACCCAGAAATGTCACAGAAAATGGTGCACATGAAAATACTTAAAAAATGTGGAGGAGAACTAGAACATGCCCTAAGAAGCAGGTGTATAGAACCATGCTCCACAGAAGAGTATATCAATGCACTAGAAGACATAGTGACAAGAACAAAAATTGGAAGAACTTGGAAGAAATTGGACATTAAAAGTCCAAATAAACCATTTATCAAAAAAGATAAATCAAAAGAATCTTTCAAACCCAATACATCCAACAATAATGAGCAAAGAAAATGCCATAAATGTGGAGGTATTGGACATTTAGCTAATAATTGCCTCAAAAAGGCAAAGATTAATGAAAGTGTGGAAACAGAAAACCGAAATGATAAAGAGGAAGAATCTGACTCTGAAAAAGAAACAGAAGATTCAGAAAGTTCTGAAAGTGATGAAATCAACATAATTAATGCACAAATTAATAATATTGATATGATTTATGAAGTACTGGATGTTAACTCAAACTTACCACAAGTTGGGACATCTGACACAAACCTGACAAATATACAAGATGCCAAAATGTATAGAACCAAACCTACAAGAGGAATGGGATATACAGCTGGAAAATCAATTATAAGTATTGTCAGCCTGTGACTCAAAACCAGAGCACAAGCATGACAGCCAAAATACCATAAACCAATGGTATAGCCAAGATACCACCAAAACATGGAATTGAGCCAAATTAGCTCAAAAGGTATCAAAAGATAGAGGAAACTTACTTCTTTCTGAAAATATAAGTCCCATCACCATAGGACAAGAAATAACAAAGTTATTCCTGCTCAAAGTTATTGCTGAGCATAAACCTTAAATTTCACCTCTCATCTAAAATCTAGAAGGAGAGGCTTAACCCCATCAAATGGGTACTCAAAATGAAGCTCTAAGCCAGGGCTATCCAATGGTACCAGCCAAACTGAGCTAGCACCAATATTACTGGAGTTATGGTCAATTTCAGGCCAAATAAGGGTGAACAAAACATTCACCTCTCATCTAACTTTTACAGTTTTAGTGTGGGATACCTGAAGTGGGGTATCTTTGGAAAGGGCACAATCAGGGCTATCTAATGGTGCCATCAACTTCTTCATATCTCAACTATAACAGAAGTTATGAGGCAAACAAGCTTAATACAGCTTTTTGCCCAAACCACGCCTATGTACAAAAAACCTTGTACATGGGATAACTTTGCCATATTTAATGATAACCATACCAAATTGGGTACCATTGTTTAGGGCCCATAGAGGGCTATCCAATGAACCAATTTTGAGGTTGATATCTCATAAACTGACAGAGTTATGGATGGTTTAAGGTCAAAATCCCACCTGCTGTCATATACAGCCTTACCATGGGATAATATCCCATAATCATGAATATGAGGTGTCAAATAGACGAAGAAGCATGTTTTTACTTTAATACCTCATATGTCAGCCAATACTGGGGTCCCATACAGTTTCTGTACAGCATTCTACATGTCATACACGTCAGAATCAGGCTGTGAGGTCCCCAGATGAAAATTTTCACCCTGTATTGGTGAAAACCGCCCAGATGTGGTTTCAAAACCACATCTGAGCCCAATAAAGGGTATACAGGATGTTTTCAAACCACAAGCTTGTCCTGGAGAGTGAAAAATCTTCACTTCCTCTACGTGGAAAGATCTAGCAGCCTTTCCACCCCAATTTCAGGATAAAAGGAGGGCTTTTCACAGCCAAAATCATATCCTCATCCTGCTCTTGAATAACCTACGTAGTATACTGTCAAAAACAGTTTTACTCTTGGTTAATAATCAGGTATAATTATAATTTTAATTATTGTAGTCTTTTATTATTGTAACCCAACAGATAAAGCTGCACCCAGGGCTTTCAGCAGCGCTCACCACCACTATATCTCTATAGTAAAGCCCCAAAAATCTTAATTTAAATCATTTATCATCATCTTTATTATCTTTGGAAACCATTTTTACCGTGTCACAGTCATAGTTTTAGTTGTAAATAGCCTTATTACTTCTTCAACATAGATTCAGCCTGACATTTTGGAGGCCTGGCCGTGTTTTAAATCTTTTTTTGGACCTTATAAGTAAGTCTTTTCTCTTTTTATGACTTATTAACAGGTGTTTTACCTTTTTCAGGCGTAATTTCTTTATAAAGATATATATTTTATATATCTTTATCCTTTTCTTTATATATACTCATATTATAAGAGTATCATTCACATGGTTAATACCCACTGAAAACAGCTATTTTTGGCGTGTTTTGTATATAAAAACACATAAGCCATCAATAAATCCTGTATTCTTGACTGAATAAGGACACCTCTGACTGAAAACCCATCAGTTGAGGCGTGGTTAAGTGTATTGTTAACTCAATAACACTTGGATAAAACCACTTGTACAGAATACACTTGAAAACCACAAGTGTATCTGTGGGATACTGGCACACAAACAGTGTGGCAGGGTACCAAGAGCTGTAATTCTGACGTGGAATTGTTGATTCAATTACACTGTCATTATACAGGGCACACTGTAGTAACATACAAGCCCAGAGGGCACTCTTAGACGTGCAAAACCAGCATTTTTGAGAAGTCTTAACTGACATAAGCCCTCTTTTTTCCTACCTTGATTTCAGTGGAAGAAAACTACATCCCACTTGAGACCCAGTCACAGTCCAACACACCAGTGACACCCTCAGAACCAGAGGGCAGCAAGGGCAAAGGAAAGAGGCACAGTGAAGGTCTCATCACAGCCAAGAAGTGGACTCCAATAGCCACTCAGAGGAGTAGAAAACCACGAAACTCTGCTTCAATACAAGGTAAACCAACCTTAACCACTTGTACAGGAAAGATTACAATTATTAACCCAGTTGTAACTTCCAAAGGCAAACTGCCCAAGTCAGCAGACAATAAATTTGTACAAGGCACAGTCAAAGGTAAATACCCTAAGAACATAAAGTTTTTGACTTCTTGCAAACACTGATATGTCCCCTGCATACCTCAGAGATCTTGGCTTCCAAAGGAACCAGCCAGAGGACAGAGAAGGACTGTCCAGAACCAGCAGACCTGGAAGAAGACACCTTGGACACAGTGGTGGATGGCAAAACAATGAGGGATATAATATCAAACTTGCCATTCACACTCCAATTCAACAGAAACCTCAAACCAGAGGACTGGAAGGATATGGATCAAGTTCTTCAGATCCACCAAGTCCTCAAAGATTTGTTTCAATGGAGCATGGACAACAAGAGGTTCAACCTAGCAGCTCACTGGGCAGAACTTGGATCAAGTTGCCAGAAGATCTGTCTCAAAGAGATAGAATTCAAAGACCTTATGGAAATCACCAAAGGTTGGAATCCTACCAGGCAGCACAGACTCCTGGAGGCAAGGGCACAGAGGATAAGGGAGAATCAAGCCACTATCCAAGCAATAGAAGAACAGTTATCCCAGACAGGGCCTACTCAGATTCCTTCAGGTTCACAAGGAGCAGGCCAAATCAGCTCTCCAGTGGCTTCACACCATTCAGAAACCAGCAGATCAGTGGCCAAGAGTCACCATTCTTCACAATTCCAGGAAGTTTCCAGGAGAAGACAAGGAAACAAGGGCAAGAACAAAGCCTCCTTCAACCAGAGGAGGAAAGAGTCAGACCCCATGATCCAGAAGCTGTTAGATTTGGTAAAATAACTACACAAGAACCAGACGTAGTTGTAAACCACTCTAGAATCAGTAGTCCTAGTAATAGAAACATTACCCCCACTCAGACTGAAAATAACATTGTCACATCTGAGAGTAACATCAACAGTGATACACTGTGGTTACAAATGTCCCAATATGCTGAACAATCTGCAAAGCAGTTTGCAGAAATTAAAGCTAGCCAAGAGAGGATGAGACAAACTCAAGCCTCCTTGGAACAAATAGTTAAGAGTCTTCAGGAAGGATATGCTCAACTGAGCAAAGCCTCTGAAGAAACCAACAAAAGACTGAATATAGTCTTTGAAGAACAACACCACAGCACAAGGGACAGGGAGTGTCTGGATCAAGACATTAACAAACTGTTTAATGCCTATCATAGCTTGAAGCCTCAACCACAAGGCCAAGCTATGGAGAATCCATATCAACCAGATGACATCAAACCAGATGCCATGTTGTTGAACAAGAAAAGCTCTCCATCACAATACCAGGATGGAGATGGAATGTCTTATTCAGAGAAGGAAGCCTTGAAACAGCTTCCTGAGGCCTCAAGCTGGCCCAAATTCTCTGGATCAGGAGAATATGATCATATGGAACTCATAGATTATATTGATGGACTCTTCATTGATGTACCAAGCATACCAGACTACTGGATTATTGCTAGATTGAATACTGCATTTAAAGGTCATGCAAGTATATGGTACACAGAAATGAAAGAAATCCATGGCAAAAGAAACTGGCCATGGTGGAAGAGTCAAATCATCCAAAACTACAGTAATGGTACTTGGATATGGCAAACGACCATGTCATTTAAAAATGACAAATACTCTGTGGACAAAGATCCATATGGGTGGTGTCTTAGACAGTCTAAGAGACTCAAAGCCATTGATCCTGAGATGAACATCCAAATGAGGAATCACAAATTCCTGACACAGCATCCAGGAGAACTAGAGCATGCAGTAAAATGCAGATGCAACCAAAATTGCACTCTAGATGATATAGCCAACACCTCACAAGACATAAGGAAGAAGACTAATATAGGGAAATTCACCCCATATAAAAACAGTAGCTATAAAGAGAAACAACCACTCAGGGTAGAGCTTAAAGACAAACCCAGAGAAAGAACAGCAGAAGTGGCTAAGAAGAAGAATTCTTGTCACAATTGTGGTTCAACAGACCACTATGCCAACAACTGCCCAAAGGCAAAGAAAAAAGTCTATGCCATAGAGAAAGTCCCTGAAGAAGAACCTCCAACAGAGGATTCTGAATCAGACTCCATGGGTGATGCCATCAGAGAACCATCTGATGATGACCAAGACCCAAGAGAGGAATTTTTAGTGGAATACCAAGAGGAAACCCCACTAGAAATCCAGGACATACAGTTGGAAGCAGGCATGCCACAGGACACTGCTAACAAGAACTTGTGCAAACACACACAAGATGCACAAACATTCCTGGTTACACCAACCAAAGGAATGGCATACATACATGGAACAGCAACAAAAATGACTGTTTGTATTGACAATGCTCAGCATCCACTGATCATTGATAGTGGAGCACACTGCTCCATAGTGGCCAGAAACTATCTGGATACCCACTTCCCAAACTGGGAACAACAGCTCTTGCCCACTAAGGCAAAGAACTTTAAAAGTGCATCAGGGAAGATGACTTCCATTGGCACAATTATCAAAGAGATAATTATACCCCACAGGAAGGGTAATATCAGACTCAATCCAGAGTTTGTAGTGCTTGATGATGCCCACATCCAAGGGTTTTTACTGGGAACAGATTACCAGAGGATGTATGGCATAGATATTTACAACAGTAAAAATAGGCACATCACCATAGGTACTAACAAGGAAAAGAAATTTTCACTTGACATATACCAGATATCTTCTCAGGATCCACTGGAAGAACTTCTGAAGGAATTCAGAGAGGGACAGTTTAGCACTACCCTCACCAGTAAACAAAAACTAAGTTTACTGAAGATGCTGAGAAAGAACAGACTAGCATTTGCCATTGGTGAAGAACCATTAGGCAAGATCAAAGGCCATGATATAGAACTATATCTGGATGTGGAAAGGCCTTATCCACCCATGCTGAGGAGACCTCCTTATCCAGCAAGCCTGGAAACCAGGAAAGGAATTGAGAAACACATCAATGAGCTCCTGGATATGGATGTCATCAGGAGGATTGGACATAATGAAATAGTGGAAATCACCACTCCTGTCCTAATCACTTGGCATGATGGCAAATCTAGATTGTGTGGAGACTTCAGAGCCCTGAATAACTACACAAAAGCAGACAGGTACCCTATACCAAGGATACCTCATGCCTTGGATAAGCTAGCCAAAGCCAAATACATAACCAAGATGGATTGTATGAAAGGCTTCCACCAAGATGGAGTTAAACCAAACTCCATGAAATTACTCAGAATAATATGCCATATGGGCATATATGAGTACACCAGAATGCCATTTGGCATTAAGAATGCACCAGCCCACTTCCAAAGGATGATGGACACCATACTTCAAGAAGAAATAATGGAAGGCTGGATGGTAGTATATATTGATGATATCATTATATACTCAGAGACATGGGAAGATCATGTACAATACATAGACAGAGTTCTAAGTAAATGTATACCCATCAATCTGAAAATTTCACTCAAAAAGTGTAATTTTGGCCAACAAGAGCTACTAGCTCTAGGACATAAAGTCTCAGGTCTTAGTCTGGCAATTGATCAGAACAAAGTAGCAGCAGTACTGCAAAAGCCAGTACCAAAGAACATCAAAGAGATGAAATCTTTCCTTGGGTTTGCTAGCTACTATGGAAACCATATCAAACATTTTGCACACATAACTAGTAGTTTATACAAGTTATGTTCAAAAGATGTAGTTTTAGAAGTAACCAAGGAAAGGAGGGATGCATATGAGAGAATCAAATATGAGCTCACCAATGCATCAGTGCTCATCTTACCTGAATTTGAACTACCATTCAAGTTATATATAGATGTAGCATGCAGCCAAGGCTTAGGAGCAGCCCTTCACCAAAGACAAATTGTGGATGGTGAACCAAGAGAGGGTGTAATATGTTACATCTCTAGGCAACTGAAAGATTCAGAAGCCAGGTATGGGGCCACCCAGACTGAATGTCTATGTCTAGTCTGGGCTCTAGAAAAACTCCATTATTATTTGGAGGGTGCAGTCTTTGAAGTCTACACAGACTACACAGCCTTGAAGTCTTTACTAAACATGAAGACTACTAATAGACATATGCTGAGATGGCAAATAGCTATCCAGGAGTATAGGGGGAACATGACCATCATATACAAGGAAGGTAAAAGCCATACCAATGCAGATGGCCTCAGCAGGTGGCCACTGGACAATGTCAAGAGCAATCCAGCTTATGACCCAGAAGTTGCAGCCAAAATCCCTATCCATTTCATGGAAATAGATAGGAGGAAGAACTTCAGACTATCTGAATGGGCACCAGGAAGTGGTACCCTTGACAGTGGAAACACTGACTCAGAAGGGACAGAAACTCCCATACTGGGAATAAGCTCCTCAGAACTGCACAATGAATTCTTCAGTGCAGTACAGAAGTCTTATGCCAAAAACAAACAGTGTAGCATACTACTCCAACTCCTTCAACAAAAGTACAGGAGCCCAGAACTGGAAACCCAGCTGGAAGAACCCTGGTTGAGGGCCTATAAGGACAATAAGTTTTTTCTTATAGATGGCCTGCCCTACCACAGAGAAAAGCACACAAGTGCACTCACAGTGGTAGACAGAGACCACGTCTCATTGATCCTACAAGAATGCCATGACTGCCCCTACATGGGACACATGAGTGAAGACAGGACCAGAGAGAGGGTAGCAAGCACAGCTTGGTGGCCCAAGTGGGAACAAGAGTTGAGTGAATACATCAACACTTGTGAAAGATGCCAAAAGGCAAACAGGAAACATGGGAAAAAGTATGGATTACTTCAACACATAGAAGAACCCAAGCACCCATGGGAAACCATCAACATGGACTGGGTTACAGGACTCGTTTCAGGAGGCAAAGAAAACTACAATGCCTGTTTTATCATAGTTGATAGGTTCAGCAAGAGCATGAGGTGTCTACCATGCCATAAAGAAGACACAGCCATGGATACTGCTCTGTTTTTTTGGAATAACATCATATCCACCTGTGGAGTCCCTAAGATCATCATTAGTGATAGGGACCCAAAATTCACATTTGAATTCTGGACTAACTTATATGACATGCTTGGCACCAAACTTGCTTTTTCCACAGCTTACCATCCACAAAGAGATGGCCTAGCTGAAAGGATGATCCAAACAATGGAGGACATCCTCAGAAGATTCTGTGCCTATGGCATGGAATACAGGGACCACAAGGGATACACCCATGATTGGGTTACCCTCTTACCAGCAGTCCAACTGGCTTATAATACAAGCCAGCACTCCACCACAGGTAAAACACCTGCACTGGTGGAGAAAGGGTGGAATCCCCTATTACCTGTGGATCACTTGAAGAAAAATCTTCTAACCATCCACCCCACAGCCAAAGACTTCCATGATATGTGGAAGGAAGCCTGTGACACTGCTGCCAAATGCATAGCAGAGGCCAAAGAGTATAACAAGCAGAGGTGGGACAAATCACATATGGAACCTGACTTTAAGGAAGGGGACCAGGTGTTAGTGTCTACACTGAACTTTAATAACCTCAAGGGACCCAAGAAAATGAGAGACTCTTTTGTAGGGCCTTTCACTATCATTAAGTTGATAGGGAAGAATGCAGTAGAGGTCAAGCTCACTGAGGAGTTTTCCAGGAAACACCCAGTCTTTCCAGTGAGTTTGGTCAAACCATACTTCCAGACAGAGGAGGATAAATTCCCCTCCAGGAGAAAGAATCCCACACCACAAGAGATAGTGGAAGTGGAGGACTCCCCTGGACCTGTGAGTAAGATCATCAGGGCCAGGAAGATCAGACTCAATGTCAGCCTGTGACTCAAAACCAGAGCACAAGCATGACAGCCAAAATACCATAAACCAATGGTATAGCCAAAATACCACCAAAATATGGAGCTGAGCCAAATTAGCTCAAAAGGTATCAAAAGAAAGAGGAAACTCACCTCTTCCTGAAAATATAAGTCCCATCACCATAGGACAAGAAATAACAAAGTTATTCCTGCTCAAAGTTATTGCTGAGCATGAACCTTAATTTTCACCTCTCATCTAAAATCTAGAAGGAGAGGCTTAACCCCATCAAATGGGTACTCAAAATGAAGCTCTAAGCCAGGGCTATCCAATGGTACCAGCCAAACTGAGCTAGCACCAGTATTACTTGAGTTATGGTCAAATTCAGACCAAATAAGGGTGAACAAAACATTCACCTCTCATCTAACTTTTACAGTTTTAGTGTGAGATACCTGAAGTGGGGTCTTTTTGGAAAGAGAACAATCAGGGCTATCTGATGGTGCCATCCATTTCCTCATAACTCAACTACAACAGAAGTTATTGGCCAAACAAGCTTAAATACAGCTTTTGACCAGACCACGCCAATGTACAAAAATACTTGTACATGGGATAACTTTGTCATATTTAATGATAGCCATGTCACGTTGGGTACCATTGTGTGGAGCTCATACAGAGCTATTCAATGAACCAACTTTGAGCTTGATATCTCAAAATTGACAAAGTTATGACCATTTTAAGGTCAAAATCCCACCTGCTGTCAGATACAGCCTTACCATGGGATAATATCCCATAACCATGAATATGAGGTGTCAAATAGACGAAGAAGCATGTTTTTACTTCAATACCTCATATGTCAGTCAATACTGGGGTCCCATACAGCTTCTGTACAGCATTCTACACGTCACACACGTCAGAATCAGGCTGTGAGGTCCCCAGATGAAAATTTTCACCCTGTATTGGTGAAAACTGCCCAGATGTGGTTTCAAAACCACATCTGAGCCCAATACAGGGTATACAGGCTGTTTGAAAACCACAAGCCTGTCATAGAGAGTGAAAAATCTTCACTTCCTCTACGTGGAAAGGTCTAGCAGCCTTTCCACCTCAATTTTAGGATAAAAGGAGGGTTTTTCACAGCCAAAAGCTTTTCCTCATCCTGCTCTTGAATAACCTACGTAGTAAACTGTCAAAAACAGTTTTACTCTTGGTTAAATAATCAGGTATAACTATAATCTTTAATTATTGTAGACTTTATTATTGTAGTCCAACAGATAAAGCCTTCACCCAGGGTTCTCAATAGCGCTCACCACCACTATTTCTCAATAGTAGAACCCTTTTATTTTATTATAAAACCTTTATAAATCTTTTGAAATCATTTTCTGCCGTGTCACATACACAGTTAAAGTTGTAATTAGCCTAGTTATACCTTTATCATAGTATCATCCTGACATTTTGGGAGCCTGGCCGTGTTTTCAAACCTTTTTTGGACCTTATAAGTAAGTCTTTTTCTCTTTTTATGACTTATTAACCAGTGTTTTATCTTTTTTTAGGCGTAATTTCTTTATTTAAATATATATATTATATATATTTATCCTTTTTATATACATACTCATATTATAAGAGTATTATTCACGTGGCTAATACCCACTGAATTCAATTATTTTTGGCGTGTTTTGTATATAAAAACACATAAGCCATCAATAAGGTCCTGTATTCTTGACTGAATAAGGAGACCTCTGACTGAAAAACCATCAGTTGAGGCGTGGATTAAGTGTATTTTTAACTCAATAACACTTATACAGAACCACTTGTACAGAATACACTTGAAAACCACAAGTGTATCTGAGGGATACTGACACACAAACAGTGTGACAGGACACCATAAGCTGTATTTTTGACGTGGAATTGTTGATTCAATTACACTGTCATTATACAAGGGCATACTGTAATAATATACAAGCCCAGAGGCCATTCTTAGACGTGCAAAACCAGCCATTTAAGAAGTCTTAACTGACATAAGCCCTCCTTTTCCTGTTTTGATTCAGTGGAAGAAAACTACATCCCACTTGAAACCCAGTCACAGGCCAACACACCAGTGACACCCTCAGAACCAGAGGGCAGCAAGGGTAAAGGAAAAAGGCTTAGTGAAGGCCTCATTACAGCCAAGAAGTGGACACCAATAGCCACTCAGAGAAGTAGAAAACCACAAAACTCTGCTTCAATACAAGGTAAACCAACCTTAACCACTTGTACAGGGAAGATTACAATTATTAACCCAGTTGTAACCTCCAAAGGCAAACTGCCCAAATCAGCAGATAACAAATTTGTACAAGGCACAGTCAAAGGTAAATACCCTAAGAAAATAAAGTTTTTGACTGCTTGCAAACACTGATATGTCCCCTGCATACCTCAGAGACCTTGGCTTCCAAAGGAACCAGCCAGAGGATAGAGCAGGAATGTCTAGAACCAGAAGACCTGAAAGAAGACACATTGGACACAGTGGTTGATGGCAAAACAATGAGGGAGATAATATCAACCTTGCCATTCACACTCCAATTCAACAGAAACCTCAAACCAGAGGACTGGAAGGATATGGATCAAGTTCTTCAAATCCACCAACTCCTCAAAGATTTGTTTCAATGGAGCATGGACAACAAGAGGTTCAACCTAGCAACTCACTGGGCAGAACTGGGATCAAGTTGCCAGAAGATCTGTCTCAAAGAGATAGACTTCAAGGACCTTATGGTAATCACCAAGTGTTGAAACCCTACCAGACAGCACAGACTCCTGGAGGCAAGGGCACAGAGGATAAGGGAGAATCAAGCCACTATCCAAGCTATAGAAGAACAGTTAACCCAGACAGGGCCTACTCAGATTCCTTCAGGCTCACAAGGAGCAAGCCAAATCAGCTCTCCAGTGGCTTCACACCATTCAGAAACCAGCAGATCAGTGGCCAAGAGTCACCATTCTTCACAATTCCAGGAAGCTTCCAGGAGAAGACAAGGCAACAAGGGCAAGAACAAAGCCTCCTTCAACCAGAGGAGGAAAGAGTCAGACCCCATGATCCAGAAGTTGTTGGATTTGGTAAAAGAAGTACACAAGAACCAGAAGTAGTTGTAAACCACTCTAGAATCAGTAGTCCTAGTAATAGAAACATTACCCCCACTCAGACTGAAAATAACATTATCACATCTGAGAGCAACATCAACAGTGACACACTGTGGTTGCAAATGTCCCAATATGCTGAGCAATCTGCAAAGCAGGCTGCAGAATTTTCAGCTGCCCAAGAGAGGATGAGAAAAACTCAAGCCTCATTGGAGCAGATAGTTAGAAACCTTCAGGAAGGATATGCTCAACTGAGCAAAGCCTCTGAAGAAACCAACAAGAGACTGAATCAAGTCTCTGAAGAACAACACCATAGCAGCAGGGACAGGGAGTGTCTGAACCAAGACATCAACAAATTGTTTGATTCCTACCATAGCTTAAAGCCCCAACCACAAGGCCAAGCTATGGAGAATCCATATCAACCAGATGACATCAAACCAGATGCCATGTTGTTGAATAAGGCAAGATCTCCATCACAATACCAGGATGGAGATGGCATGTCTTATTCAGAGAAAGAAGCCTTGAAACAGCTTCCTGAGGCCTCAAACTGGCCCAGATTCTCTGGATCAGGAGAATATGATCATATGGAACTCATAGATTATATTGATGGACTCTTCATTGATGTACCAAGCATACCAGATTACTGGATTACTGTTAGACTGAATACTGCATTTAAAGGTCATGCAAGTATATGGTACACTGAAATGAAGGAAATCCATGGCAGAAGAAATTGGCCATGGTGGAAGAGTCAAAGAATCCAAAAGTACAGTAATGGAACTTGGATATGGCAAAAGACCATGTCATTTGAAAATGACAAATACTCTGTGGACAAAGATCCATATGAGTGGTGTCTTAGACAGTCTAAAAGACTTAAAGCCATTGATCCTCAAATGAACATTCAAATGAGAAATCATAAACTTCTGACACAACTGCCAGGAGAACTAGAGCATGCAGTAAAGTGCAGATGCAACCAAAATTGCACTCTAGATGATATAGCCAATACCTTACAAGACATAAGGAAAAGGACTAATATAGGGAAATTCACCCCATATAGAAGCAATAGTTTCAAAGAGAAACAACCTTTCAGGGTAGAGTTTAAAGACAAACCCAGAGAAAGAGTGACAGAAGTGGTAAAGAAGAAGAATTCTTGTCACAATTGTGGTTCAACAGACCACTATGCCAACAACTGTCCAAAAGCAAAGAAGAAAGTCTATGCTATAGAGAAAGTCCCTGAAGAGGAACCTCCAACAGAGGATTCTGAATCAGACTCTATGGGAGATGCCATCAGAGAACTATCTGATGATGATCAAGACCCAAGAGAGGAACTTCTAGTGGAATACCAAGAGGAAACACCACTAGAAATCCAGGATATACAGTTGGAAGCAGGCATGCCACAAGACACTGCCAACAAGAACTTGTGTAAACATACACAAGATGCACAAACATTCCTGGTTACACCAACCAAAGGAATGGCATATATACATGGAACAGCTACAAGAATGACTGTATGTATTGACAATGCTCAGCACCCACTGATCATTGACAGTGGAGCACATTGCTCCATAGTGGCCAGAAATTATCTGGATAGCCACTTCCCAAACTGGGAAAAACAGCTCTTGCCCACTAAGGCAAAGAACTTTAAGAGTGCATCTGGAAAGATGACCTCTATTGGGACAATTATCAAAGAGATAATTATACCCCACAGAAAAGGTAATATCAGACTCAACCCAGAGTTTGTAGTGCTTGAAGATGCCCACATCCAAGGGTTTTTACTGGGAACAGATTACCAGAGGATGTATGGCATAGATATTTACAATAGTAAAAATAGGCATATTACCATTGGTACTAACAAGGAAAAGAAATTTTCTCTTGATATATACCAGATATCTTCTCAGGACCCACTGGAAGAACTTTTGAAAGAATTCAGAGAGGGACAGTTTAGCACTACCCTCACCAGTAAACAAAAGCTAAGTTTACTGAAGATGCTGAGGAAGAATAGACCAGCATTTGCCATTGGTGAAGAACCATTAGGCAAGATCAAAGGCCATGATATAGAACTATATCTGGATGTAGAAAGGCCTTATCCACCCATGTTAAGGAGACCTCCTTACCCAGCAAGTCTGAAGACCAGGAAAGAGATTGAGAAACATATCAATGAACTCCTGGACATGGATGTCATTAGGAAGATTGGACATAATGAAATAGTGGAAATCACCACTCCTGTCCTGATCACCTGGCATGATGGCAAATCTAGATTGTGTGGAGATTTCAGAGCCCTGAATAACTACACAAAAGCAGACAGGTACCCTATACCAAGGATACCTCATGCCTTGGATAAGCTAGCCAAAGCCAAATACATAACCAAGATGGATTGTATGAAAGGCTTCCACCAAAATGGAGTTAAACCAAACTCCATGAAATTACTCAGAATAATATGCCATATGGGCATATATGAGTACACCAGGATGCCATTTGGCATCAAGAATGCACCAGCCCACTTCCAAAGGATGATGGACACCATATTTCAAGAAGAAATAATGGAAGGCTGGATGGTAGTGTATATTGATGATATCATTATATACTCAGAGACATGGGAAGACCGTGTACAATACATAGACAGAGTGCTAAGTAAATGTACACCCATCAATCTGAAAATTTCACTTAAGAAGTGTAATTTTGGCCAACAAGAGCTACTAGCTCTAGGACACAAAGTCTCAGGCCTTAGTCTGGCAATTGACCAGAACAAAGTAGCAGCAGTACTACAAAAGCCAGTACCAAAGAACATCAAAGAGATGCAATCTTTCCTTGGATTTGCTAGCTACTATAGAAACCACATCAAAAACTTTGCTCACATAACTAGTAGTTTATACAAGTTATGCTCAAAGGATGTAGTTTTTGAAATAACCAAGGAAAGGAGGGATGCATATGAGAGGATCAAATATGAACTCACAAATGCACCTGTGCTCATCTTTCCTGACTTTGAACTACCATTCAAGTTATATATAAATGCAGCATGCAGCCAAGGCTTGGGAGCAGCCCTTCACCAAAGACAAATTGTGGATGGTGAACCAAGAGAAGGTGTAATATGTTACATCTCCAGGCAGCTGAAAGATTCAGAAGCCAGGTATGGGGCCACCCAGACAGAATGTCTATGTCTAGTCTGGGCTCTAGAAAAACTCCATTATTATTTGGAGGGTGCTGTAAGGTGTGGATATGGAACTTTGATTAAAAATCAAGTACTTTTCCTGTCCTCAAAATTTGTATAAGGTAAAATTCTATTAAAGATAGTATGAAATATTATTTTTAAGAGAAAACACGCCAATTTTATTGTTTATAACTTTATTAGTATAAAACAATAATATAAAAATTTATTGTTTTACCAACAATAAAGATTTATCCAAAAAATACTCTACAAGAGATATTTTAAGGCTACAAAAGAAATTTCTTCAAGAGCAATTTCAATTGGAATTAATTGAGCAAAGAACTGCAAGCAATTAATTAAAGAACAAAGTCTTTAAAAGGAATATTAAAGAGAAAACACGCCCAAAAGTGACCAGAGTGAATTTGGAAACAAAGTGACAAAGTTAACAGTGATGAAAGATGCTTTAATTCACTTTTGGGGTGGTTCAGGGGTAAAAATGATTATAAGAGTTACAAACAATGATTATAATGATTTTTTCACGTGGTTAAAAGGATTAAAATGATTTAAAAGTGGTGGTTGGAATCTTTGATTGATTGGTTTAACAGTGTTTAAACTAATTAATAAAAGGAAAAGATTCTAACATGAAGAGAAAAGTGGGGCAAAGAAGACATTCTTTTATAGCCATCAATTCTCTTACTCCAAAAGTAAAATTTACTCTTGTCAGTCGTGAAAAACAGTCTGACAACAGAAAAGCCAATTATGGCATCATTGAACCCTGGTTTAGACCAAAAAGGGCTGGTTTAAGCCATTTTTAGCCATTTTTAGCCATTTTAGACCCTTAAATCAGCCATTACTATAGCAATACCAGGCCTAGAGCCTTCAAAACACGTCAGAATGTGTGTCAGAGGCGTAGAAACCAGTTAAAACTGTTTTTATTATGATGGTTTTATCTTAAGGGTAGTTTTACCCTCTTGGCAACAGCTAAAACTACCCCAGTTGGTATCAAAACCTCATCATCAATTGAGTCCACAGACCCTGTAACTCAATTCCAGGCCAAAAGTGATGAACTTTTGCGTGAATTTTGACATCCCACGCCTGTCAGCAAGGATTTTGGGGGTCTAGCTCCCCCTTAGAGCTGGAGTTCCTTTTCCCCCCCAAATTTAATCTTTCCAATTTATTTTTCCTTTAATTCCTCATCATGTATTATACTTATAATTTACACATGTAATTCAATTCAATTGTACAGTACAATACAGTAATAATTGACACCTCATATGTAAATCAAAGTTCACTTATGTAATACACGCGCACATTTTGACATTTCAATTGAATTCAATTGAAAATACTTTAATTCCTCATAACTTCTAAACTAAACACAACACCTCAATTTTAACACAAAAATTGATGGTTAACACCACATGTGGTGTGAATTAAATTAAGGTTTTGAGGATTTTCAACTTTTGTATTGAAAATACTAAAAACTTAATTTAAGCTTATTTAGAGTTGAGTTACAAAAATTTCACTCAGAGGTGACCCCACCTGATTTTTTATGAGGAATCCAATGGTGAAATGAAATTTATATGTTTATTTATTGGATAAAAAGTTATAATAAATTTTATTTAACTTTTTTCCAAATTTATTTATTTTTTCACAATTTTGTTAAAATTTCATTTTTACTTAAATTTTTCAAGTATAAATGTAATTTTATATTTACAAAATTTAAAGTAATTTTATTTTTAAATTATAATTAATTTTTTATTTTTAATATAATTTTATATTTATATTTTTTATTTTTATTTTTAATAATATAAATAAATTTATTTTATTTATATTAATATGTTATTTTTTATATTTGTGGTCTTTTGGGTATATGAAATTACCTCTAAGGCTCACATTCCCTCCCCCTAAAAAAGAATATTACTTTGTAATATTGGTGTTTCTAGTGTGTCTGAATCTCCTCAGGAGTTTGGTGGCTTCTGGTATATCTTTCTCTTCTAACCATTCATCTTGACAAGTTGGGTCACTGTACCTAACAAGGTATTCCCTTACTTTCTTGGTTCTTAATTTCCTTTCTTTAAGAACTTTGGTTATTTTCTTAGTACCAGATGTCTCAATAGGAGGTATAACTTGGGGAATCTTATTCCTCAAGGGAAATTTCTCAGCATCACTAGATTTGTATGGCTTTATCAAGCTTACTGGAAATGTAGGGTGCTTATTGCTAAGTTCTTCAGATAACTCTACTTCAACAGCATTTTCTCCATGGAGGGCCTTAATCACAAAAGGTCCTGCAAAGGAGTCTTTTAACTTTTTACATCCTTTGATGTTATTGAAGTTAGTGGTGGATACAAGAACTAGGTCCCCCACTTTGAAATCTGGAGCTGCATGAGATTTATCCCATTTGTCTTTAGCATATGCAAAAGAGTCCTCCATGCATCTCACTGCATGCTTTCTAGCTTTGTCTAGCATTCCTTTGAAGCTAGCAGCTGTGGGATGTATTTCAATTAAGTCTTTCCTCAAGGAATCTTGGGGTAACTTGGGGTTCCATCCTTTTTCTAGAATAGCAGGAGTCTGATTGGTACTGGAATGGATTGATGTTTTATATGCTAATTCCAGTGCTGGTAACAGAGTACACCAATCATGGGTAAATCCATCACAATCTTTGAATTCAAGGCCATATGCACAAAATCTTCTCACCATGTCCTCTAAGGTTTGGATCATTCTTTCAGCCAGACCATCAGTTTGTGGGTGGTAGGCTGTAGAGAAAGACAGTTTTGTGCCAAATAATTGGTGAAGATTTGTCCATAGAGCTGAAGTGAATTTGGGATCTCTATCACTGATGATATTTGTAAATATCCCAGTCCATGACACTACTCTATTCCATATCAAAAGAGCTGTATCCATGGCTGTATCATCTTTGTGACATGGTAAAAAGATTGGAGTTTTACTGAATCTGTCCACAATTACTAGGCAAGCATTATAGCTCCTGTCACCTCCTGGTGGTAGGCCAGTTACCCAATCCATATGGACAATTTCCCAAGGTCTGTTTGGTTCTTGGATTTTCATCATATTTCCAAGTCTTTTTCCAGTGGATTTATTTGCCTTTTGGCATCTGTCACAGGTTTTGCAATATTCTGCAACATCTTTTTGCCACATTGGCCACCATATGCAGGTCTTTACTTTCTCTCTTGTTCTGTCCTCAGAAAGATGTCCTGAAAAGGGACTATCATGGCATTCTTTCAGTACAAGATTGATTAATGACCTGTCTACAACTGTCATGACACATGTGTGCTTGGTTCTGTGGTAAATTATACCATCCAGTAGGTGAAATCTCCCTTCATTATAAGATTTTCTCCATACTTCATCCAAGGCATGTATTAGAGAGTTGTCTTTACAGTCTTTGTTAAGTAATTGGCATAAGATGCTACAATTCTTATCTTGAGTGTAACTATTTCTGACTTCTTCAAAGAAGGTGGTGTTCAAGTCTGTAACACTTATTCCTTCTATTGGAATTTGTGGTGAAGCTTCTTCTGGAACATAAGCAGGATTATCAATGTTATTTGGTAATGGCCATCTGCTTAGTCCATCTGCATTCTTATGAATATTCCCATCCTTATGAACAATAGTCATATTGCCTCTGTATTCTTGTATGGCTATTTGCCATCTGAGCATGTGTCTGTTAGGTGTTTTCATGTTCAAAAGTGATTTCACAGCTGTACAATCTGTTATTACTTCAAAAACACACCCCTCTAAGAAATAGTTCAATTTCTCTAAGGCCCAGACAAGGCATAGACATTCCATTTGACTTGCTCCATATCTGGCTTCAGTTGGTTTGATTTGCCTGGATATGAAACATATTGGTCCTTCTACAGGTTTGTCATTTATGATCTGAACTTGGTGAAGTGCAGCACCTAGTCCATCCCCTGATGCATCAATATACAGTTTGAAAGGCAATTTAAAGTCTGGCATCAGTAAGAGTGGAGCAGTGGTCAATGCTTCTCTTAGAGACTCAAAAGCTTTGACTCTGTCAACAGTCATCTCAAATACTGTGTCTTTGTCACACAACTTATAAAGTGGTCTTGCTATGGATGCAAAGTCTTTAATGTGTTGCCTGTAATATCCTGCAAAACCTAAGAATGACTGAATTTCCTTCTTATTCTGAGGCATGGGTTTTAACAATACTGCTGCAACTTTGTTTTTATCAATTCCAAGGGACAAACCAGATACAACATGTCCTAGTGCCTTAAGTTCTTTAAATCCAAAATGACATTTCTTCAAGGAGATTTTCATGTTTACTGATTGGATTTTTGTCAAAACTCTTGATAATCTGTACATGTGCTCCTCCCAAGTCTTTGAACAGATAATAATGTCATCAATGTAAATGATTAACCATCCCTCTGAGAGTTCTTCAGGGAAGATTTCATTCATCATTCTTTGGAAGTGTGAAGGTGCATTTTTGATACCAAAGGGCATCCTTAAGTATTCATACACTCCACAATGAACAATAATTCTCAAGTATTTTCTTGCTCTTGGTGTTACTACATTTTGATGGAATCCTTTAAGGGCATCCATAGTGGTTATATACACTGCTTGAGATATTTGAGTAAGGGCAATTTGGATTTTTGGTATTGGGTATCTGTCTGGAACAGTGTAAGTGTTCAGAGCTCTAAAGTCCCCAACCATTCTGGATTTTCCATTATGCCACGCCACTATGACTGGTGTAGTTATTTCTACTTCCTCATTGTGGCCTACTTTTCTTATTACACCAAGGTCTAGAAGTTCTTTGATATGAATTTCTAGAGCTTCTCTTGATTTTGGACTTGCTGGATAAGCAGGTCTTCTTAAGAGTGGTGGATAAGGTCTCTCAATGTTAAGAATGATGTCAACTTCATGACCAATAATTGCTCCCAGGGGTTCTTTGTCTGTAGCAAATGCTCCTCTGTGGTCATACAAAAGGGAAGAAAGTTCATTTTCTTGCTTATCAGTCAGATGAAGGCTTATTTCAGCCTCATTTAATTGTTCAGACTTGAATTTCTCTAACTCTAAGTTGACTGGTGATACTTTGTTTACTGTAATTTGTCTTTTAAAGGGTAAAAAGGCAAATTTCTGGCGCTTATTGTCTCCAATTGTAAAGTATCTGTCTTTGTTATTATGTAAATCTATCCCATACATGATTAAATAGTCATTTCCCAATATAAAATGGGTACTAGAGCAATTTTCCATAACAACAAATTCAACTGTGATCCTTAAATTCCCATTTATGTGTGGGAATATGACATTGGTCTCAAAGATTCCTAATGCTTTCATTGGGTTACTTGCACTGTTGAGTTTTATACCATCAATTGGTAACAATTGGTCTTCAAAATTTGGTACACAAGTCTTAAGAAAAGATTTTCCAACACAAGAGCAGAAGGCTCCTGGGTCAAGCAAAAGTTTGGTGGGTTTGTTGTCAATCACCACTTCTGTTATACAGGAGTTACCAGCTGTATAACCTTTTCCTCTGTTTGGTTTTGTCTTCATAAGTTGTGCATCTTGAACTTTTGATAAATCAACTTGGCCATTGCTCAATTGTGGTAAGTGGGAATAAGATTCCATGATGTCAAAAGTGGCATTGATATTTTCTATATCTTTTGAAGATTCAGAGAATATGGATGACTTATCATCTGAATTGTCTTCAATTATGTCTTCTTTTTCAACATCTGGTTCCTTTTCAATGTCAATTTCATTGATTTTCCCCCTTTTTGGACATGTATTGGCTAAATGGGTGGTGCTTTGGCAAATATGGCATTTTCTGACTGTATCTGCAGATTTATATTTAATATTACTAGAATTTTCTTTGGGGTTTTTGTCCACAGAATCTTTCCAAGGTGTATTAAACCTTGTTTTAAGATTCACCCTACTAGAACCAATTTTGGTTCTGGTGGTTACTTCTTCTAGTATATTGATAATATCCTCTGCTGAAGATTGTTCAGTAGTCCTGCTTTTGACAGCATGCTCTAAGTCACCTCCACATTGTCTCAGAATTTTTCTATGGATCATAAATTCTGACATGTCAGGATATAATGCTGTTAATCTGTCCTTTTGTTGGCAAAACCATGGTAAAGCTTTGTCTTTATCAGCATTAAATTTGGCAGATTCAAAGGCTGTTTCAACTTTAAACCTCCAAGCATCATTTGCCCATTTGTTGATGATTTGGGTTTTCCACCAAGTCCAACTCTGGTGTCCATGTGCTTGTCTTATTTTGATGTACCATCTGTGAGCTGATCTGGTAAACAAGGTGTTAAACCTGGCTGTTACCAATCTGTCTGGTAATTCAAAATCCTCTTTGATCATGTCAATACCTCTAATGAATTCCATATGGTCATACTCTCCTTCACCACTGAAGTGAGGCCATTCTTTAAGTTTTGGAACTTCTTTCAAGAGTGCTTGGCCCATTGATGGTTCCAAGTTATGAAAAGAAGTGGATAATTCATTTTTTAATTGTGAATTATCAGGGTCCAATACTTGTGGATTTGAAATTCTTGTGCCCTCATTTTGATTTAGAGGTGTAGACATTCTTGGTAAGGTGTTCAGTAATTGTTCAATGTCATTCATTTTACTGTTGCTACACCTTTGGGAATTTCTGTATTCATGTTGGAAGCTTTGTATTAAATTTATTACTTCAATTTTATACATGTCTTCTTTATGTGTAAGTTCTTGCCATAACTCTGTCTGTCTTGTATTATCAGCAGTGACTTGATTCAATTTCATTGATAATTTTGATACTTCTTCTTGTGAAGCATCAAAACACTTTTTCAAGGCAATGGTATATGTCTTTACTTCAGTAAATGAATTTGAAATGTCATCAAGGACTTTCTTGTTATCTGTTTTGATAATATTTATGGCTTGTTTAATTCTTGTTTCAATCATGTCATCAATATTGAGTTTAGAATATTTATCTGTTAATTCTTTAATAATGGCAGATTGTTCATTTATCTTAATGTTAGAAGAATTGTCATTATTAGAATGTTTAATTGTTCTTAAAACTTTTTCAAAACACATAAGTGTTTCATTAATTTGGCACAGACTCAGGTTGTTTGTTTTAATGTTGTTACAAATGGTGTCATTTTTATCAGAAAGATGTTTTTTCACGTCATTTATAGCATTATACAACTCTGGGATGGAATCAAATATGTCAGAAATCATTTCTGGAACCTTAATCTGGCTTCCTCCTTCTTCTGTAATTCCATCATGGTTCTGGCCATCTGAAATACATTTTCCATGGCATCCTGCTGAATCTTTGGGATTCTGTAGCCCTGGCTGTAAGGTTTTGGGGCTGGTGCCTTCCCTTTGCCCTTGTTTGGAGTTTGTGGCTGCTTTTTCACGTTGGAATTGCTGCTGCTGGCCACTGGGGCTGTTTTTGGCACTGGTTTGGCTGGTGGAGGGTTGTTTTTCCTCCATTCTAGTGTCAAAAGCATCATGTTTTTCTTCTCCATCAATGGATGCCATCCATTGAGCAATTTGCAAGTGTTGGGATGGCCCAAGAATTTTCTTACTGTCAGGTAAGAATTCATGCAATTCTTCCACAGGTCTGCAAGGATCTGGTACTCCTTGAATTGGAGTGCATTGTTGTATGCACTGTGGCTGGCTTTGTATATGTCCACAGAGGCTTGTTGTGGCGGTGTCAGCTCTTTTTGAAGGTAAAATAGTATTATCAGCTTCAGAATGACCCAATTTAGTTGTTTGGAAGTCATCAACTGACCCTTTTCCTTCTGTACCTGGTTGGCTTCTGCCATAATCACGTCTATTACCTTTTTGGGAGCTGCTTGAGGGGTTGTAGCTGGCTCCTGACCTGGTTGAAGGCATAATTATGGTTAAAAAAGGCTTAAAATAGTATTTTTACGTCAAAAACTTACTATTGGCCAAATTCTTAGCCTTCTGAAGAGTATTACTTATGTCCAAGTTAATTAATTCAGAAGATATTGGTTCAGGCTGGTTATTTTGAGTCACAATAACAGTACTATTATGATCAGAATTAACAGTACTGGCAGGGATAATGCTGGTTACTGTTGAGGCTGTTTCAATGTTTTCTTGTCTTACCACGTTGTCAGACACTAAAATTAATGAAAAAGCCAATTAATTAAGTAAAAAAAAGGTTATTTCAAAAAAGAAATAAAAATATAAGCCTCACTTATAATATGAAAAAAAGTTATTTTTTATGGATTTTTTGAATTATAAGTATTTTTTATATGTTTTTAAATTTTTCAATATAAGAAAAAAGATTTAAAAAGAGTAAAAAAAAATATGTCACAGGTAAAATATCACGGCTGGGCCCCCAAATGTAAGGTGTGGATATGAAACTTTGATTAAAAATCAAGTACTTTTCCTGTCCTCAAAATTTGTATAAGGTAAAATTCTATTAAAAATAGTATGAAATATTATTTTTAAGAGAAAACACGCCAATTTTATTGTTTATAACTTTATTAGTATAAAACAATAATATAAAAATTTATTGTTTTACCAACAATAAAGATTTATCCAAAAAATACTCTACAAGAGATATTTTAAGGCTACAAAAGAAATTTCTTCAAGAGCAATTTCAATTGGAATTAATTGAGCAAAGAACTGCAAGCAATTAATTAAAGAACAAAGTCTTTAAAAGGAATATTAAAGAGAAAACACGCCCAAAAGTGACCAGAGTGAATTTGGAAACAAAGTGACAAAGTTAACAGTGATGAAAGATGCTTTAATTCACTTTTGGGGTGGTTCAGGGGTAAAAATGATTATAAGAGTTACAAAAAATGATTATAATGATTTTTTCACGTGGTTGAAAGGATTAAAATGATTTAAAAGTGGTGGTTGGAATCTTTGATTGATTGGTTTAACAGTGTTTAAACTAATTAATAAAAGGAAAAGATTCTAACATGAAGAGAAAAGTGGGGCAAAGAAGACATTCTTTTATAGCCATCAATTCTCTTACTCCAAAAGTAAAATTTACTCTTGTCAGTCGTGAAAAATAGTCTGACAACAGAAAAGCCAATTATGGCATCATTGAACCCTGGTTTAGACCAAAAAGGGCTGGTTTAAGCCATTTTTAGCCATTTTTAGCCATTTTAGACCCTTAAATCAGCCATTACTATAGCAATACCAGGCCTAGAGCCTTCAAAACACGTCAGAATGTGTGTCAGAGGCGTAGAAACCAGTTAAAACTGTTTTTATTATGATGGTTTTATCTTAAGGGTAGTTTTACCCTCTTGGCAACAGCTAAAACTACCCCAGTTGGTATCAAAACCTCATCATCAATTGAGTCCACAGACCCTGTAACTCAATTCCAGGCCAAAAGTGATGAACTTTTGCGTGAATTTTGACATCCCACGCCTGTCAGCAAGGATTTTGGGGGTCTAGCTCCCCCTTAGAGCTGGAGTTCCTTTTCCCCCCCAAATTTAATCTTTCCAATTTATTTTTCCTTTAATTCCTCATCATGTATTATACTTATAATTTACACATGTAATTCAATTCAATTGTACAGTACAATACAGTAATAATTGACACCTCATATGTAAATCAAAGTTCACTTATGTAATACACGCGCACATTTTGACATTTCAATTGAATTCAATTGAAAATACTTTAATTCCTCATAACTTCTAAACTAAACACAACACCTCAATTTTAACACAAAAATTGATGGTTAACACCACATGTGGTGTGAATTAAATTAAGGTTTTGAGGATTTTCAACTTTTGTATTGAAAATACTAAAAACTTAATTTAAGCTTATTTAGAGTTGAGTTACAAAAATTTCACTCAGAGGTGACCCCACCTGATTTTTTATGAGGAATCCAATGGTGAAATAAAATTTATATGTTTATTTATTGGATAAAAAGTTATAATAAATTTTATTTAACTTTTTTCCAAATTTATTTATTTTTTCACAATTTTGTTAAAATTTCATTTTTACTTAAATTTTTCAAGTATAAATGTAATTTTATATTTACAAAATTTAAAGTAATTTTATTTTTAAATTATAATTAATTTTTTATTTTTAATATAATTTTATATTTATATTTTTTATTTTTATTTTTAATAATATAAATAAATTTATTTTATTTATATTAATATGTTATTTTTTATATTTGTGGTCTTTTGGGTATATGAAATTACCTCTAAGGCTCACAGGTGCAGTCTTTGAAGTCTACACAGACTGCACAGCCTTGAAGTCTTTACTAAACATGAAGACTACTAATAGACACATGCTGAGATGGCAAATAGCCATCCAGGAGTATAGAGGGAACATGACCATCATATACAAGGAAGGTAAAAGCCATACCAATGCAGATGGCCTTAGCAGATGGCCACTGGACAATGTCAAAAGCAATCCAGCTTATGACCCTGAAGTTGCTGCAAAAATTCCTATCCATTTTATGGAAATACATAGGAAGAAGAACTTCAAATTCTCTGAATGGGCACCAGGTAGTGGTACCCTTGACAGTGGAAACACTGATTCAGAAGGGACAGAAACCCCCATACTGGGAATAAGTTCCTCATAATTGCACAATGAATTTTTCAATGCAGTACTGAAATCTTATGCTAGACACAAACAGTGTAGCATACTACTCCAACTCCTTCAACAAAAATACAGGAGCCCAGAACTGGAAACCCAGCTGGAGGAACCCTGGTTGAGGGCCTATAAGGACAATAAATTCTTCCTTATAGATGGCCTGATTTATCACAGAGATAAGCACACCAGTGCACTCACAGTGATAGACAGAGACCAGATCTCTTTAATCCTGCAGGAATGCCATGACTGCCCCTACATGGGACACATGAGTGAAGACAGGACTAAAGAGAGGGTAGCAAGCACAGCTTGGTGGCCCAAGTGGGAGCAAGAGTTGAGTGAATACATCAACACTTGTGAAAGATGCCAAAAGGCAAATAGAAAGCATGGGAAGAAATATGGGTTGCTTCAACACATAGAAGAACCCAAACACCCATGGGAAACCATCAACATGGACTGGGTCACAGGACTTGTCCCAGGAGGCAAAGAGAACTACAATGCCTGCCTAATCATAGTTGATAGGTTCAGCAAGAGCATGAGATGTCTACCATGCCATAAAGAGGACACAGCCATGGACACTGCTCTGTTATTTTGGAATAACATCATATCCACCTGTGGAGTCCCTAAGATCATAATTAGTGACAGGGACCCAAAATTCACATATGAATTTTGGACCAATTTGTATGACATGCTAGGCACCAAGCTTGCTTTTTCCACAGCTTATCATCCACAAACAGATGGCCTAGCTGAGAGGATGATCCAAACAATGGAGGACATCCTCAGGAGATTCTGTGCCTATGGAATGGAATACAAGGACCATGAGGGATATACCCATGATTGGGTCACCCTCTTACCAGCAGTCCAACTGGCTTATAATACAAGCCAGCACTCTACCACAGGAAGAACACCTGCACTGGTAGAGAAAGGGTGGAATCCCCTGTTACCTGTGGATCACTTGAAGAAAAATCTTCTAACTATCCACCCCACAGCCAAAGACTTCCATGATATGTGGAAGAAAGCCTGTGATACTGCTGCCAAATGCATAGCTGAGGCCAAAGAGTATAATAAGCAGAGGTGGGACAGATCACATATGGAACCTGACTTCAAGGAAGGGCACCAGGTGTTAGTGTCTACACTAAACTTTAATAATCTCAAAGGACCCAAGAAAATGAGAGACTCATTTGTAGGGCCCTTCACTATCATTAAGTTGATAGGGAAGAATGCAGTAGAGGTCAAGCTCACTGAGGAGTTTTCTAGGAAACACCCAGTCTTTCCAGTAAGCCTGGTCAAACCATACTTCCAAACAGAAGAGGATAAATTCCCCTCCAGGAAGAAAAACATCACTCCACCAGGAATAGTGGAAGTAGAAGACTCTCCTGGACCTCTGAGTAAAATCATCAGGGCCAGAAAAATCAGACTCAATGGGAAGGATCAGAGACAATATCTAGTCAGATTCAAGAACCAGACAGCTGACAAAGACAAATGGTTGGCAGAAGATGCCATACCAGATGGGAACCTTCATCTAAGGAGATTCAGGGCCTCTAGGAGGACTGAACAGTCTCATCAATGATGAGCCTTTTTAGAGGGAGGGTATGTCAGCCTGTGACTCAAAACCAGAGCACAAGCATGACAGCCAAAATACCATAAACCAATGGTATAGCCAAAATACCACCAAAATATGGAGCTGAGCCAAATTAGCTCAAAAGGTATCAAAAGAAAGAGGAAACTCACCTCTTCCTGAAAATATAAGTCCCATAACCATAGGACAAGAAATAACAAAGTTATTCCTGCTCAAAGTTATTGCTGAGCATAAACCTTAATTTTCACCTCTCATCTAAAATCTAGAAGGAGAGGCTTAACCCCATCAAATGGGTACTCAAAATGAAGCTCTAAGCCAGGGCTATCCAATGGTACTAGCCAAACTGAGCTAGCACCAGTATTACTTGAGTTATGGTCAAATTCAGACCAAATAAGGGTGAACAAAACATTCACCTCTCATCTAACTTTTACAGTTTTAGTGTGAGATACCTGAAGTGGGGTTTTTTTAGAAAGAGAACAATCAGGGCTATCTGATGGTGCCATCCATTTCCTCATAACTCAACTACAACAGAAGTTATTGGCCAAACAAGCTTAAATACAGCTTTTGACCAGACCACGCCAATGTACAAAAATACTTGTACATGGGATAACTTTGTCATATTTAATGATAACCATGTCAAGTTGGGTACCATTGTGTGGAGCTCATACAAAGCTATTCAATGAACCAACGTTGAGCTTGATATCTCAAAAACTGACAAAGTTATGACCATTTTAAGGTCAAAATCCCACCTGCTGTCAGATACAGCCTTACCATGGGATAATATCCCATAACCATGAATATGAGGTGTCAAATAGACAAAGAAGCATGTTTTTACTTCAATATCTCATATGTCAGTCAATACTGGGGTCTCATACAGTTTCTGTACAGCATTCTACGCGTCACACACGTCAGAATCAGGCTGTGAGGTCCCCAGATGAAAATTTTCACCCTGTATTGGTGAAAACTGCCCAGATGTGGTTTCAAAACCACATCTGGGCCCAATACAGGGTATACAGGCTGTTTGCAAACCACAAGCCTGTCATAGAGAGTGAAAAATCTTCACTTCCTCTACGTGGAAAGGTCTAGCAGCCTTTCCACCTCAATTTTAGGATAAAAGGAGGGTTTTTCACAGCCAAAAGCTTTTCCTCATCCTGCTCTTGAATAACCTACGTATTAAACTGTCAAAAACAGTTTTACTCTTGGTTAAATAATCAGGTATAATTATAATCTTTAATTATTGTAGACTTTATTATTGTAGTCCAACAGATAAAGCCTGCACCCAGGGTTCTCAATAGCGCTCACCACCACTATTTCTCAATAGTAGAACCCTTTTATTTTATTATAAAACCTTTATAAATCTTTTGAAATCATTTTCTGCCGTGTCACATACACAGTTAAAGTTGTAATTAGCCTAGTTATACCTTTATCATAGTATCATCCTGACACTCAATGGGAAGGATCAGAGACAATACCTAGTCAGATTCAAGAACCAGACAGCAGATAAAGACAAATGGTTGGCAGAAGATGCCATACCAGATGGGAACCTCCATTTAAAGAGATTCAGAGCCTCTAGGAGGACTGAACAGTCTCATCAATGATGAGCCTTTTTTAGAGGAAGGGTATGTCAGCCTGTGACTCAAAACCAGAGCACAAGCATGACAGCCAAAATACCATAAACCAATGGTATAGCCAAGATACCACCAAAACATGGAATTGAGCCAAATTAGCTCAAAAGGTATCAAAAGATAGAGGAAACTTACTTCTTTCTGAAAATATAAGTCCCATCACCATAGGAAAAGAAATAACAAAGTTATTCCTGCTCAAAGTTATTGCTGAGCATAAACCTTAAATTTCACCTCTCATCTAAAATCTAGAAGGAGAGGCTTAACCCCATCAAATGGGTACTCAAAATGAAGCTCTAAGCCAGGGCTATCCAATGGTACCAGCCAAACTGAGCTAGCACCAATATTACTGGAGTTATGGTCAATTTCAGGCCAGATAAGGGTGAACAAAACATTCACCTCTCATCTAACTTTTACAGTTTTAGTGTGGGATACCTGAAGTGGGGTATCTTTGGAAATAGCAAAATCAGGGCTATCTGATGGTGCCATCCACTTCTTCATATCTCAACTATAACAGAAGTTATGAGGCAAACAAGCTCAATACAGCTTTTTGCCCAAACCACGCCTATGTACAAAAAACCTTGTACATGGGATAACTTTGCCATATTTAATGATAGCCATACCAAATTGGGTACCATTGTGTAGTGCCCATACAGGGCTATTCAATGAACCAATTATGAGGTTGATATCTCATAAACTGACAGAGTTATGGATGGTTTAATGTCAAAATCCCACCCGCTGTCATATACAGCCTTACCATGGGATAATATCCCATAATCATGAATATGAGGTGTCAAATAGACGAAGAAGCATGTTTTTACTTTAATACCTCATATGTCAGCCAATACTGGGGTCCCATACAGTTTCTGTACAGCATTCTACGCATCATACACGTCAGAATCAGGCTGTGAGGTCCCCAGATGAAAATTTTCACCCTGTATTGGTAAAAACCACCCAGATGTGGTTTCAAAACCACATCTGAGCCCAATACAGGGTATAAAGGCTGTTTGCAAGCCACAAGCCTGTCCTGGAGAGTGAAAAATCTTCACTTCCTCTACGTGGAAAGATCTAGCAGCCTTTCAACCCCAATTTCAGGATAAAAGGAGGGCTTTTCACAGCCAAAATCATATCCTCATCCTGCTCTTGAATAACCTACGTAGTAAACTGTCAAAAACAGTTTTACTCTTGGTTAATAATCAGGTATAATTATAATTTTAATTATTGTAGTCTTTTATTATTGTAACCCAACAGATAAAGCTGCACCCAGGGCTTTCAGCAGCGCTCACCACCACTATATCTCTATAGTAAAGCCCCAAAAATCTTAATTTAAATCATTTATCATCATCTTTATTATCTTTGGAAACCATTTTTACTGTGTCACAGTCGTAGTTTTAGTTGTAAATAGCCTTATTACTTCTTCAACATAGATTCAGCCTGACAAGTATGGTTATGGTTTATAACCAAGAAGGAAAAGTTAACTTAGATACAGGAGCATATTGCACCTGTGTTGTTAAAAGTCATTTAAAAACCATTGTCCCAGACTGGCAAGAAAAACTTATGCCAATACAAGGTGTCAAATTTAGTAGTGCGAGTGAGAGCATGAAGCCCCTTGGAATAATTGATTTAACACTAATTTTTCCTCATCACTCACAATGTGTCAGAATTAAAGTAGAGTTTGTAGTAATGGACAACTGTACTAGTAATCACTTCATACTTGAAAATGATTACTTATCAATTTATGGTATAGATATCTCTAACCAAAAGGATAGATATTTTACCATAGGAGACAACAAAAGACAAAGGTTTTGCTTCTTAAATAACAAAAAACAAATCACAGTTATTAATAATGAAGAAAAAATTCCAGAAAAGGAACTTTTTACATCTGAACAACTCAAAGAGGCAGAATTCAATTAAGAATTAACAGAAAAAATGAAAGAAAAATTTATTAACCTCTTATTTAAGTACAAAAATGCCTTTGAAACTGACAAAGAACCACTAGGTGCCATAATTGGGCATGAAGTGGATATAATTCTTAATGTGAAAAAGCCTTACCCACCTTTACTAAGGAGACCTGCTTACCCAGCTAGTCCAAGGTCTAGAGAAGCCCTGGAGGTACACATTAAAGAATTAATGGACCTTGGAGTATTAAGAAAGGTAGGACATAATGAACAGGTAGAAGTCACTACACCTGTCATTATAACTTGGCACAATGGAAAATCAAGGATGGTAGGAGATTTCAGAGCCCTGAACACCTATACCATTCCAGACAGGTATCCAATACCCAGAATCCATGAGACATTGACACAAATGTCACAAGCTAAGTTCATTACAGCCATGGATTCCTTAAAGGGTTTTCATCAAAATGTCTTAACAGACAATGCCAAAAAATGACTGAGGATAATACTTCACTGTGGAATTTTTGAATACGTAAAAATGCCATTTGGCATAAAAAATGCACCTTCCCATTATCAAAGAATGATGAATACCATATTTCCTGAAGAATTATCAGAAGGATGGTTAATTATCTATATTGATGATATCATGGTTTGCTCAGAAACTTGGGAAAATCACCTTACAATACTAGAAAGGGTACTACAAAAAATAGTCCAAGTGAATATGAAAATTTCCTTGAAAAAGTGTCATTTTGCATACAGTGAATTAAAAGCACTAGGACATGTTGTATCTGGACTTAGTCTAGGAATAGACAAGAATAAAGTAGAAGCAGTACGACTTAAGCCAATGCCTCAAACCAAAAAAGAAATGCAATCATTTCTAGGATTTTCTGGTTACTATAGACAGCATATAAAGGACTTTGCAAAAATTTCTAAATCCTTGTACAAGCTATGTGACCAACAAACAGTCTATGAAATGACAGAAGAAAGAGTCAAGGCATATGAAGAATTGAAAAATTCCTTAACAAATGCCCCATTTCTTCTAATGCCAGATTGGAAACTACCCTTCAAACTTTGCATTGATGCTTGTGGAGAAGGACTGGGTGCTGCACTACACCAGACACAAATTATCAATGATAAACCAGTAGAAGGACCAATTTGTTTTATTTCAAGACAGATAAAGCCAACAGAAGCAAGATATGGAGCAAGGCATATGAAATGCCTCTGCTTAGTGTGGGCTTTAGAAAAATTACATTATTACTTGGATGGAACAGTATTTGATATGATTACAGACTGTAATTCTGTTGTAAGGTGTGGATATGAAACTTTGATTAAAAATCAAGTACTTTTCCTGTCCTCAAAATTTGTATAAGGTAAAAATCAATTAAAAATAGTAAGAAAAATTATTTTTAGGAGAAAACACACCAATTTTATTGTTCATAACTTTATTAGTATAAAAAAATAATATTATAAAGATTTATTGTTTTATCAACAATAAAAATTTATCCAAAAATACTCTACAAGAGATATTTAAGGCTACAAAAGAAATTTCTTCAAGAGCAATTTCAATTGGAATTAATTGAGCAAAGAACTGCAAGCAATTAATTAAAGAACAAAGTCTTTAAAAGGAATATTAAGGAGAAAACATTCCCAAAAGTGACCAGAGTGAATTTGGAAACAAAGTGACAAAGTTAACAGTGATGAAGAATGCTTTAATTCACTTTTGGGGTGGTTCAGGGGTAAAAATGATTATAAAAGTTACAAACAATGATTATAATAATTTTTTCACGTGGTTAAATGGTTTAAAATGATTTAAAAAAGGTGGTTGGAACCTTTTATTGATTGGTTTAACAATGATTAAACTAATTATAAAAGGAAAAGATTCTAACATGAAGAGAAAAGTGGGGCAAAGAAGACATTCTTTTATAGCCATCAATTTTCTTACTCCAAAAGTAAAATTTACTCTTGTCAGTCGTGAAAAACAGTCTGACAACAGAAAAGCCAATTATGGAATCATTGAACCCTGATTTAGACCAAAAAGGGCTGGTTTAAGCCATTTTTAGCCATTTTAGACCCTTAAATCAGCCATTACTATAGCAATACCTGGTCTAGAGCCTTCAAAACACGTTAGAATGTGTATAATAGACGTAGAAACCAGTTAAAACTGTTTTTACTATTATGGTTTCATCTTAAGGGTAGTTTTACCCTCTTGGCAACAGCTAAAACTACCCCAGTTGGTATCAAAACCTCATCATCAATTGAGTCCACAGACCCTGTAACTCAATTCCAGGCAAAAAGTGATGAACCTTTGCGTGAATTTTGACACCACACGCCTGTCAGAAAGGATCTTGGGGCTCTAGCTCCCCCTTAGAGCTGGAGTTCCTTTCCCCCCCCAAATTTAATCTTTCCAATTTAATTTTCCTTTAATTCCTCATCATGTATTATACTTATAATTTACATATGTAATTCAATTGAATTGTACAGTACAATACAGTAAGAATTGATACCTCATATTTAAATCAAAGTTCACTTATGTAATACACGCACACATTTTGACATTTCAATTGAATTCAATTGAAAATACTTCAATTCCTCATAGCTTCTAAACTAAACACAACACCTCAATTTTAACACAAAAATTGATGGTTAACACCACATGTGGTGTGAATTGAATTAAAGTTTTGAGGATTTTCAACTGTTGTATTGAAAATACTAGAAACTTAATTTAAGCTTATTTAGAGTTGAGTTACAAGAATTTCACTCAGAGGTGACCCCACCTGATTTTTTATGAGGAATCCAATGGTGAAATAATTTTTGTATGTTTATTTATTGGATAAAAAGTTATAATAATTTTCATTTAACTTTTTTCCAAATTTCTTTATTTTTTTACAATTTTGTTAAAATTTCATTTTTACTTAATTTTTTCAAGTATAAATGTAATTTTATAATTCCAAAATTTAATGTAATTTTATTTTTAAATTGTAATTAAATTTTTTATTTTAAATATAATTTTATATTTATATTTTTATTTTAATAATATGAATAAAAAAATTTATTTATATTTATATGTTAATTTTGTATTTGTGGTCTTTTGGGTATATGAAATTACCTCAAAGGCTCACATTCCCTCCCCTTAAAAAAGAATATTACTTTGTAATGTTTGTGTTTCTAGTGTGTCTGAATCTCCTGAGGAGTTTGGTAGCTTCTGGTATATCTTTTTCTTCTAACCATTCATCTTCACAAGTTGGGTCACTGTACCTAACAAGGTATTCCCTTACTTTCTTGGTTCTTAATTTCCTTTCTTTAAGAACTTTGGTAATTTCCTTAGTACCAGATGATTCAATAGGAGGTATAACTTGGGGAATCTTATTCCTCAAGGGAAATTTCTCAGCATCACTAGATTTATATGGCTTTATTAAGCTCACTGGAAATGTAGGATGCTTATTGCTAAGTTCTTCAGATAACTCTACTTCAACAGCATTTTCTCCATGGAGGGCCTTAACAACAAAAGGTCCTGCAAAGGAGTCTTTGAGCTTTTTTCATCCTTTGATGTTATTAAAGTTGGTGGTGGATACTAGTACCAAATCCCCTATCTTGAAATATGGAGTGGCATGAGATTTGTCCCACTTATCTTTAGCATATGCAAATGAGTCTTCCATGCTTTTTACTGCATGCTTTCTGGCTCTGTCTAGCATTCCTTTGAAGCTGGCAGCTGTAGGATGTATTTCAATTAAATCTTTCTTCAAGGAATCTTGGGGTAACTTGGGGTTCCATCCTTTTTCTAGAATAGCAGGAGGCTGATTGGTACTGGCATGGATTGATGTTTTATATGCTAATTCCAGTTCTGGCAACAAAGTACACCAATCATGGGTAAATCCATCACAATCCTTGAATTCAAGGCCATATGCACAAAACCTTCTCACCATGTCCTCCAAGGTTTGGATCATCCTTTCAGCCAGGCCATCAGTTTGTGGGTGGTAGGCTGTAGAGAAAGACAGTTTAGTGCCAAATAATTGGTGAAGATTTGTCCATAGTGCTGAAGTGAATTTGGGATCCCTATCACTAATGATATTTGTAAATATCCCAGTCCATGACACTACTCTATTCCATATCAGAAGAGCTGTATCCATGGCTGTATCATCTTTGTGACATGGTAAAAAGATTGGAGTTTTACTGAATCTGTCCACAATTACTAGGCAAGCATTATAGCTTCTGTCACCTCCTGGTGGTAGGCCAGTTACCCAATCCATATGGACAATTTCCCAAGGTCTGCTTGGTTCTTGGATTTTTATCATATTTCCAAGTCTCTTGCCAGTGGATTTATTTCCCTTCTGGCATCTGTCACAGATTTTGCAATACTCTGCAACATCTTTCTGCCCCATTGGTCACCATATGCAGGTCTTTAATTTCTCTCTTGTTCTGTCTTCAGACAGATGTCCTGAAAAGGGGCTATCATGGAAATCTTTCAGTACAAGATTGATTAATGACCTGTCTACAACTGTCATGACACATGTGTGCTTGGTTCTGTGGTAAATTATACCATCCAGTAGGTGAAATCTCCCTTCATTATAAGATTTTCTCCATACTTCATCCAAGGCATGTATTAGAGAGTTGTCTTTACGGTCTTTGTTAAGCCATTGGCATAAGATGCTACAATTCTTATCTTGAGTGTAACTACATCTGACTTCCTCAAAGAAGGTGGTGTTCAAGTCTGTAACACTTATTCCTTATATTGGAATTTGTGGTGAAGCTTCTTTTGGCACATAAGCAGGATTATCAATATTATTTGGTAATGGCCATCTGCTTAGTCCATCTGCATTCTTATGAATATTCCCATCCTTATGAACAATAGTCATATTGCCTCTGTATTCTTGTATGGCTATTTGCCATCTGAGCATATTGCTGTTGGGTGTTTTCATGTTTAAAAGTGATTTGACAGCTTTACATTCTGTTATCACCTCAAAAACACATCCCTCCAAGAAGTAGTTTAATTTTTCCAAGGCCCAGACAAGACATAGACATTCCATTTGACTTTCCCCATATCTGGCTTCAGTTGGTTTGATTTGCCTGGATATGAAACATATGGGTCCTTCTACAGGTTTATCATTTATGATCTGAACTTGGTGAAGTGCAGCACCCAGTCCACCCCCTGATGCATCAATATACAGTTTGAAAGGCAATTTAAAGTCTGGCATCAGTAAGAGTGGAGCAATGGTCAAGGCATCTCTTAGAGACTCAAAATCTTTGACTCTGTGAACAGTCATTTCAAATACTGTGTCTTTGTCACACAATTTATAAAGTGGTCTTGCTATGGATGCAAAATATTTAATGTGTTGCCTGTAATATCCTGCAAAACCTAAGAATGACTGAATTTCCTTCTTATTCTGAGGCATGGGTTTTAGCAATACTGCTGCAACTTTGCTTTTGTCAATTCCAAGGGACAAACCAGATACAACATGTCCTAGTGCCTTAAGTTCTTTAAATCCAAAATGGCATTTCTTCAAGGAGATTTTCATGTTGACTGATTGAATTTTTGTCAAAACTCTGGACAATCTGTACATGTGCTCTTCCCAAGTCTTGGAACAGACAATAATGTCATCAATTTAAATGATTAACCATCCCTCTGAGAGTTCTTCAGGGAAAATTTCATTCATCATTCTTTGGAAGTGTGAAGGTGCATTTTTGATACCAAAGGCCATCCTCAAGTATTAATACACTCCGCAATGAACAATAATTCTCAAGTATTTTCTTGCTCTTGGTGTCACCACATTTTGATGGAATCCTTTAAGGGCATCCATAGTGGTTATATACACTGCTTGAGATATTTGAGTAAGGGAAATTTGAATTTTTGGTATTGGGTATCTGTCTGGAACAGTGTAAGTGTTCAGAGCTCTAAATTTCCCAACCATTCTGGATTTTCCATTATGCCATGCCACTATGACTGGTGTAGTTATTTCTACTTCTTCATTGTGGCCTACTTTTCTTATTACACCAAGGTCCAGAAGCTCTTTGATATGAATTTCTAGAGCTTCTCTTGATTTTGGACTTGCTGGATATGCAGGTCTTCTTAAGAGTGGTGGATAAGGTCTCTCAATGTTAAGAATGATGTCAACTTCATGACCAATAATTCCTCCTAGAGGTTCTTTGTCTGAAGCAAATGCTCCTCTGTGGTCATACAAAAGGGAAGAAAGTTCATTTGCTTGTTTATCAGTCAGATGAAGGCTTATTTAATCCTCATTTAACTGTTCAGACTTGAATATCTCTAACTCTAAGTTGACTAGTGATACTTTGTTTACTGTAATTTGTCTTTTAAATGGTAAAAAGGCAAATTGTTTGTGCTTATTGTCTCCAATAGTGAAGTATCTGTCTTTGTTACTATGTAAATCTATCCCATACATGATTAAATAGTGATTTCCCAATATAAAATGGGTACTAGAGCAATTTGCCATAACAACAACTTCAACTGTGATTCTTAAATTCCCATTTATGTGTGGGAATATGACATTGGTCTCAAAGATTCCTAATGCTTTCATTGGATTACTTGCACTGTTGAATTTTATACCATCAATTGGTAACAATTGGTCTTCAAAATTTGGTACACAAGTCTTAAGAAAAGATTTTCCAACACAAGAGCAGAAGGCTCCTGGATCAAGCAAAAGTTTGGTGGGTGTAAGATGTGACTATGAAACTGATGATAATATTACTATTAATCAACAGTACTATGTCTGTTCTTATGAAATATAATAATAAAATATTATTATAACCACAATTAAATAGTTAAAGAATTATTTCTTTCACGTGTTAAAAACTACTAGTGATTTTAACAGTGACCAAGTAATTGTCTACAAGAATCAATTACAAGAAGAATTTAATAATAAAAACTTCTTTTATTAAAATAATAAAAATCATTTTAATATATAATTATCTTTTGCAAGAATAATTATAAAGCTAATCCTTGAAGAAAACTATTACTAGAGAAAAACTTTAAGAATTAAAGATAAATGACTCACTAATACTCCAAAGAACTTATTGATAGATAAAAGTAGAGAAATCTGACGTAGAATTGTGGACTTGAGAGATCAAAATGATTTATAGCAAGATTACAAAAATATATAGTTGGATTCTATGATTTCACGTCTTTCTGATTGATTCTGAAAGATTTAAAACACTTAAGAATAGTTTAACTAATACTTACTTGTTGGTAACAATGATATAAGATGATAATAAGATGATGATACGGAAAAAACAGCAAGAGAAAGCCTCTTTTAAGTCAACAACAGCTCACAGAGGCGTTCCATGGAGAAAACTGAAAAACCAGTGAGTGAGAAAGCAATAAACCCTTTTGGATTATTGATTGCATCATCTGTTGTGACGTAAGATTATCATAATTACTTAATTGATGCTTTTACGTGACTACCAACCCCAATATGGTTAAGAATAAAAGGAGTAAAATTTGTAAATCTTCTTTTATTCCAAAGTAATCATTGATTTCCCAAATTTATCAATGTTATTGACAATTTCATCACAGGTTGTATTTACTGTGAATTTTTGAAGATTCAGTTTTCATGTAGAATAACCAAAAATGGACTGTAAGTAAAACTTTTAATTTTACTAGTAAAACTGTAATTTTTTTTGGTTGTACCATAGATAATACAGTTCTCAATTGTTCCTGAAAGTTTCAGAAAGATTCATTAAGAATTGTATTTTTAATGAATTTTTGAAGTTTTTACCTCATTTCTACGTAGAATTGCAAATATCAGTGTTTGACTGGTTGCTATGAGGTAAATCAATGGATACAAGTCCAAAAAGGGTTTTAATTACTCTTTTGGGGTTTATCCATGGAAACTCATTAGTAATTGACATGGTTACAGGAGTGTAAGTAGCTCTTTACCTCCTTGGCACATCAAAATAGCAGGTTATTTGCTATTTTCTAGTGTTTTACAGTAGTTGTAACTTGGTAACCAAGTTCCCAAAGAGGTTTAGTTTACCAATTGGGTCAAGATCGGCCATGGAACCAAGCTTTGGAGCTATCCACGCCTCTGGGGCCTCAGAAGCTGGGTACCTTGGCTCTCTTTGATATCTTTTGTCCCCCTTGCTTATTTTTCACGTCAAAATACAAATTTAAGCTTAAAGTGAGATATCCACTATGGGTGTACCAAAAGTGCATGTAAGAATACCATAATATTAAGTGCTCAAAACATGTATAACACTATTCTTAGTGTATATGTAACATGGGATTTCTCACTTTCCCATTATTTTGGCGTAAAATCAAGAAAAACAAAAATTTTCACAGATCTTTTATGTGGTATTAATGATGTGGTGTTGAAGTATTTTCCATATTACCACCTCAAAGAGTTAATTTGAGCTTATTCACTCTATGGAGCTACCCTAGGTGAATTTTTGTGTAGAATTCAAATCTGGCCTTAAATTCATGGATTTTCTTACTCAATAAAAAGTTATTCATCTTTTCTGAAATCAAAAATGATGAATTTTGAATATATGCATGATTTATGAGCTATGTATAATTCAAAATTTCTTTTTAAGATAATTGTGGCCTATTTGGGTATGTAAAGTATACCTCAAGGCTCACAGTGGGCTTGTTATCAATCACCACTTCTGTGATACAGGAGTTACCAGCTGTATAACCTTTTCCCCTGTTTGGTTTTGTTTTCATAAGTTGTGCATCTTGAGCTTTTGATAAATCAAGTTGACCATTCCTCAATTGTGGCAAGTGGGAATAAGATTCCATGATGTCAAAAGTGACATTGATATTTTCTATATCTTTTGAAGATTCAGAAAATATTGATGATTTATCATCTGAATTGTCTTCAATTATTTCATCTTTTTCAACATCAGGTTCTTTTTCAATATCAATTTCATTGATTTTTCCCTTCTTTGGACATGTATTGGCTAAATGGGTGGTGCTTTGGCAAATATGGCACTTTCTGACTGTATCTGCAGATTTATACTTAGTATTATTAGAATTTTCTTTGGGGTTTTTTTCCACAGAATCTTTCCAAGGTGTATTAAACCTTGTTTTGAGATTCACCCTACTAGAACCAATTTTGGTTCTGGTGGTTACTTCTTTTAGTATATTGACAATATCCTCTGCTGAAGATTGTTCAGTAGTCCTGCTTTTGATAGCATGCTCTAAGTCACCTCCACATTGTCTCAGAATTTTTCTATGAATCATAAATTCTGACATGTCAGGATATAATGCTGTTAATCTGTCTTTTTGTTGGAAAAACCATGGTAAAGCTTTGTCTTTATCAGCATTAAATTTGGCAGATTCAAAGGCTGTTTCAACTTTAAGCCTCCAAGAATCATTTGCCCATTTGTTGATTATTTGGGTTTTCCACCAAGTCCAACTCTGGTGTCCATGTGCTTGTCTTATTTTGATGTACCATCTGTGAGCTGATTTGGTAAACAAGGTGTTAAATCTGGCTGTTACCAATCTGTCTGGTAATTCAAAATCCTCTTTGATCATGTCAATACCTCTAATGAATTCCATATGGTCATACTCTCCTTCACCACTGAAGTGAGGCCATTCTTTAAGTTTTGGAGCTTCTTTCAAACGTGCTTGGCCCATTGATGGTTCTAAGTTATGAAAAGAAGTAGAAAATTCATTTTCTAACTGTGAATTTTCAATATCTGATACTTGTGGATTGGGAATTCTTGCATCTTCATTTTGATTCAGAGGTGTAGACATTCTTGGTAAAGTGTTTAGCAGTTGTTCAATATCATTCATTTTACTGTTTTTACACCTTTGTGAATTTCTTAACTCATGTTGTAAGCTTTTTATAGAGTCTATGACATTCTTTTTATGATCATCCTCTTTATATGTAAGCTTATTCCATAATTCTGTCTGTTTAGTATTATCAGATATAACTTCATTTAATTTTATTGTTAATTTTGATATTTCCTCTCTTGAGGTATCAAAATGCTTTTTCAAGGCAACTGTATTTGTCTTTACTTCTGCAAATGATTTTGAAATATCATCAAGAACTTTTTTATTATCTTTTTTGATAGTATTAATAGCTTGTTTTATTCTTGTTTCAATCATGTCATCAATATTGAATTTAGAATATTTGTCTGTTAATTCTTTAATAATGGCAGATTGTTCATTTATCTTAATGCCAAAAGAATTATCATTACTGGAATCTTTGATTGTTCTTAAAACTCTTTCAAATCATTTAAGTGTATCATTTATTTGGCTCAGACTCAAGTTATTTGTTTTAAGATTGTCACAAATTGATGTATTTTTATCAGAAAGATGACTTTTTACGTTAGAAATAGCTTTATACAACTCTGGAATACAATTAAAAGTATCAGAAATTATTTCTGATATTTTAATCTGGCTTCCTCCTTTTTCTGCAATTCCATCATTGTTCTGGCCATCTAAAATACATTTTCCATGGCATCCTGCTGAAACTTTTGGATTCTGTAGCCCCGGCTGTAAGCATTTGTGGCTGGTGCCTTGCCATTGCCCTTGTTCTGAGCTTGTGGCTGCTTTTTCATATTGGAATTGCTGCTGCTGGCTACTGGGGCTGTTTTTGGTACTTGCTTGGGTGATGGAGGATTATTTTCTTCCATTATTCTGTCAAAAGCATCATGTTTTTCTTTTCCATCAAAGGCTGCCATCCATTGAGTAGCTTGAAAGTGCTGGTACGGCCAAGGAGATTTCTCACTGTCAGGTAAGAATTCTTGCAATTCTTCCACAGGTCTGCAAGGATCTGGTACTCCTTGAACTGGAGTGCATTGTTGTATGCACTGTGGCTGGCTTTGTATATGTCCACAGAGGCTTGTTGTGGCGGTGTAAGCTCTATTTGAAGGTAAAATGGTATTATCAGCTTCAAAATGACCTATTTTAGTTGTTTGGAAGTCATCAACTGACCCTTTTGCTTCTTTACCTGATTGGCCTCTGCCATAATCACATCTATTACCTTTCTGGGAGCTTCTTGAGGGGTTATAGCTGGCTCCTGACCTGGTTGAAGGAATAATTATGGTTAAAAAGGCTTAAAATAGTATTTTTACGTCAAAAAACTTACTATTGGCCAAATCTTTGGCTTTCTGAGTAGTATTACTTATTTCCAACTTGACTAATTCAGAAGAAATTGGCTCTGGTTGAATATTCTGAGTCACAATAATAGTACTATTATGATCAGAATTAACATTACTGGAAGGAATAATGCTGGTTACTGTTGAGGCTGTTTCAATGTTTTCTTGTCTTACCACGTTGTCAGACACTAAAATTAATGAAAAAGCCAATTCATTAAGTAAAAAAAAGGTTATTTCAAAAAAGAAATAAAAATATAAGCCTCACTTATAATATGAAAAAAATTATTTTTGATTGATTTTTTGAATTATAAGTATTTTTTATATGTTTTTAAATTTTTCAATATGAGAAAAAGGATTTAAAAAGAGTAAAAAAATATGTCACAGGTAAAATATCACAGCTGGGCCCCCAAATGTAAGGTGTGGATATGAAACTTTGATTAAAAATCAAGTACTTTTCCTGTCCTCAAAATTTGTATAAGGTAAAAAGCAATTAAAAATAGTAAGAAATATTATTTTCAAGAGAAAGCATTCCAATTTTATTGTTTATAACTATATTAGTATAAAGCAATAATATTATAAAGATTTATTTTTTTACCAAAAATACAAATTTATCCAAAAATACTCTACAAGAGATATTTAAGGCTACAAAAGAAATTTCTTCAAGAGTAATTTCAATTGGAATTAATTGAGCAAAGAACTGCAAGCAATTAATTAAAGAACAAAGTCTCTGAAAGGAATTGTAAAGAGAAAACACGCCCAAAAGTGACCAGAGTGAATTTGGAAACAAAGTGACAAAGTTAACAGTGATGAAAGATGCTTTAATTCACTTTTGGGGTGGTTCAGGGGTAAAAATGATTATAAAAGTTACAAACAATGATTATAATGATTTTTTCACGTGGTTAAAAGGCTTAAAATGATTTAAAAAAGGTGGTTGGAATCTTTTATTGATTGGTTTAACAATGATTAAACTAATTATAAAAGGAAAAGATTCTAACATGAAGAGAAAAGTGGGGCAAAGAAGAAATTCTTTTATAGCCATCAATTTTCTTACTCCAAAAGTAAAATTTACTCTTTTCAGTTGTGAAAAACAGTCTGACAACAGAAAAGCCAATTATGGCATGATTGAACCCTGATTTAAACCAAAAAGGGCTGGTTTACGCCATTTTAGACCTTTAAATCAGCCATTACTATAGCAATACCTGGTCTAAAGCCTTCAAAACACGTCAGAATGTGTGTAAGAGACGTAGAAACCAGTTGAAACTGTTTTTACTATGATGGTCTTATCCTAAGGGTAGTTTTACCCTCTTGGCAACAGCTAAAACTACCCCAGTTGGTATCAAAACCTCATCATCAATTGAGTCCACAGACCCTGTAACTCAATTCCAGGCCAAAAGTGATGAACTTTTGCGTGAATTTTGACACCACACGCCTGTCAGCAAGGATTTTGGGGGTCTAGCTCCCCCTTAGAGCTGGAGTTCCTTTCCCCCCCCCCAAATTTAATCTTTCCAATTTATTTTTCCTTTAATTCCTCATCATGTATTATACTTATAATTTACATATGTAATTCAATTTAATTGTACAGTACAATACAGTAATAATTGATACCTCATACGTAAATCAAAGTTCACTTATGTAATACACGCACACATTTTGACATTTCAATTGAATTCAATTGAAAATACTTCAATTCCTCATAGCTTCTAAACTAAACACAACACCTCAATTTTAACACAAAAATTGATGGATAACACCACATGTGGTGTCAATTAAATTGAAGTTTTGAGGATTTTCAACCTTTGTATTGAAAATACTAAAAACTTAATTTAAGCTTATTTAGAGTTGAGTTACAAGAATTTCACTCAGAGGTGACCCCACCTGATTTTTTATGAGGAATCCAATGTTGAAATAATTTCTTTATGTTTATATATTGGATAAGAAGTTATAATAATTTTTATTTAACTTTTTTACAATTTTGTTAACATTTCATTTTTACTTAATTTTTTCAAGTATAAATGTAATTTTATAATTCCAAAATTTAATGTAATTTTATTTTTAAATTGTGATTAATTTTTTTATTTTGAATATAATTTTATATTTATATTTTTATTTTAATAATATGAATAAATTTATTTTATTTATATTTATATGTTAATTTTGTATTTGTGGTCTTTTGGGTATATGAAATTACCTCTAAGGCTCACAGCTGTAAAATCTCTATTAAATATGAAAACTCCAAATAGACATATGCTGAGATGGCAAATTGCTATCCAAGAATATAGAGGAAATATGACTATTTTTCATAAATCTGGTAATATTCATAAAAATGCAGATGGTCTTAGCAGATGGGCTCTAGCAAATACCCCTGACAATCCAGCATGGGTACCACAGGAAGAACACCATATATAAGGAATATGTGTTACAGACATTGGCACAGAATTCTTTAACCAAGTTAAAGAAAGCTATAAGATAGACAAAAACTGCCATATCTTAAGCCGACTTCTAATGAAAGACTGCAAAGACCCATCACTTTCATCAAAACGAGATGAAACATGGAAAAAGGCATATGATGAAGGAAGATTCCACCTCCTTGATGGAATCCTTTACCATAGAACAAAACACACATGTGTTATGGCCTTAACATATAGAACCCTGATAAACACTATTTTACATGAGTGTCATGATAGTGTTGCAGCTGGACACCTTTCAGAAGACAGAACACTAGAGAGGGTGAAAACCTGCTCTTGGTGGCCAAATTGGAAGAAAGATGTTATAGAATACTGCCAAACCTGTGACAGATGTCAAAAAGCCAACAGAGCCACAGGAGAGAAATTTGGAATGATGATCCAAATCCAAGAACCAAAATCCCCTTGGGAAATAGTTCATATGGATTGGGTAACAGCATTACCTCCAGGAGGAGATAGAAGCTATAATGCATGCCTAGTATTGGTTGACAGGTATAGCAAAACTCCCATGTTCCTACCATGTCATAAAGATGACACAGCTATGGACACAGCCATAATGATATGGAATAAAGTTATTATCCATACAGGCTTATTCCAGAATATTATAAGTGACAGAGACCCAAAGTTCACTTCAGCATTATGGACAAATCTTCATAACTTTTTTGGGACAAAATTATCATTCTCAACAGCTTACCATCCTCAAACTGATGGTTTAGCAGAAAGAATGATGCAGACCTTAGAGGACATGAGTAGAAGATTCTGTGCTTATGGGCTACAATTCAAAGATTCTGATGGTTTTACCCATGATTGGTGTACACTAATACCAGCTCTTGAACTGGCATATAAAACATCAATCCATTCTTCTACTGGCAAAACACCAGCAATGCTAGAAAAAGGTTGGAATCCAAGACTTCCTTATGATACCCTCAAAAAGGACTTAGTGGATATACATCCAACAGAAAGCAGTTTTAAGATAATGCTTGACAAGGCAAGACACCATGCAAACAGATGCATGCAAGATTCTTTCAAATATGCAAAAGAAAGATGGGATAAAAGTCATAAGCCACCTGATTTCAAAATAGGAGACTTGGTCCTAGTATCAACCCTTAATTTCAATAACATAAAAGGCCCAAAGAAATTGAAAGATTCCTTTGCAGGACCATTTATGATAAAAGCACTTCATGGACCCAATGCTGTGAAATTGGAACTCACAGGTGAAATGATGAACAAACACCCAACTTTTCCTGTAAGTCTGATAAAACCTTACAGCTCAAGTGACAAGGATTTATTTCCACTAAGAAATAAACCCCCACTTGAAATTCCCCCCTTGGAAGAAGGAGAGGAAAACAAAATAGTAAAAGTCATTAAAGAAAGAAGGACAAGAAACAAAAAAGAAAGAGAATACCTTGTAAGGTATAGAAACTCAACTCAAGAAGATGAATGGCTACTTGAGAAAGATATACCAACTGCTGATAAACTACTAAGAAGGTTCAGACATGAAAGAAAACCTGAAAAATAGAAAAGTTAAGCATTATTGAGCTTCAAGACTAACAAAGTCTATTGAAGAGGTAGGACAGTGGATGATACCCTAATTACACATATCAGATTGTGGTACAATCTTTTTTGGTGTTAGGGAATGTGAATCTTTGAGATATGACCACATACCCAAAAAAGGTCACAAGAAATATTTAAAATAATTATACATTAAAAATAATTACCTTAAAGCTACAAAAATACCATAAATTGGCATAAAACTTGGTTTAAATTGAAAACCAATGAATAAACATGTAAAGAAAATTATAGCATTGGATTCCCCATGGTATGATACACATATATCATTTTTATGGCATATCTGTAAAGTCAATATTTAGTAAGTTATAGGTAATAATACCTTATAAAAAACACAAATCCCTATTTATTTCAAAGACCAATAAAAAAACATGTGAAATAAATTGTTTCATTGGATTCTCCATAAAATTCCACATATAAAACAATTAAGAAGCTAAGCTCCAAAGTCAATACTTAAAGAATTAACCTGAATATATGCACTTTTTTGGTCAACGCATATATTCAAGGATTTTAGCCAATATCTTTTGAAATATGCATGATAGAGTGATGAGCCAAAAATAAAGTCATCACGTAATTACTGTAGGAATACAGAAATGAAGTTTATCTCACAAGATACAACCAAGGTTAAAACCTGTAAGGGATTATTGATTAAAATCAACAGAGCTGTTGACCACTTTGTTGTGAAAGTGGTCCAAACTTAAAAAAAATGGACAGTTGGATTCTACTAGTTCATTCGTGAATAATGATTTATTTTTTATTATAATATTCAAGGTATAACCCCTTGAAATCATGGTTTGAAGTTTAAAATATTAAATTTTAACAGAAAAGATGAGTTACAAGAAAAGTCATCAAAAATAGAGTTTTGATGATGTATTGAAATGCTCTTGACAGCATAATATGGTTATGCCAAGCTTTTAGAATTCACTCTTTTAATTTCTGTAGCATGTAAATGCTAAACGTTATTAAGGATCAAAGTTTGAACTTAATTTGATCATTTGTGATCACTCACTGTAACCTTAAATTAAGCTTAACAGTCATATGAGTGATAAAATTAGTGAATACTGTTAGTTTATGATTAAAACTAAAAAAGTTCACGAATTTTGGGGTTCTGCCAAGCCTTTGAAGTCATCAAACTTAGAGCTATAGTGATAACTCTAAATAATGGCATAATAATGATGTAATATGGCTTGATCATGATGTAATCATCACCAAACCTCAAAATATTGATCAATTCCAGTGGATATTATCAGTACACATCTACTAGAAGCCTGTTGGACTCTAGGAGGGAGATATTTACTATAAATAGAGCTCTTTTTACTCTGTTTTCCCCTCAGACGCATCAAAAACATTAAATCAATAAAATTAAAAAGGTAATATCTTTATTCTTTATATATAAAACTTTTATATTATTAAAGACCAAAGATCATCTTATTATAATCATCAATCTTGATGTGATTAAATCATTCATTTAATTGTTTTTGTTAAAAATCTCTTTTAAAATCTCATTTCCATGTAAAAATCAAGAATATTTGTTATTTTCTCTATTTTTTATTGTAAATACAATTTGGATAAGTTGTATTTAAATTTTTTGGTGTAAAATATCTCAAAATCATTATATTAAGTATTAAAAGTAGGTTATTTTCTCTTATTATAATAATTTTCTCTTTATTATTACTTTAATAATTCTTTAATTAATATAAATAGTATTTATATTAATTTATAACTTTAATATTGGTAATATTATTGTTATTAATTGTTTTTTATTAATAAAAAACAATTTTTTATGCCTTTATTGTTTTTTCGTAACAATAATAATGTGCCATTAAATATATTAATTATTTTATATTAATATATTTATTTTATTATATTATATTTTATAATATAAATAATACTATTATATTTATTTAATAATATAATTATTTTTATGCCATAATTATAATAATTCTTTATTATCATAATTATTTTTATCTTATTTATTTCATTTATAAGGACATTCATAGTACAACAAGTAAAATATTAGTAATTCTTACTTATTGTTTCATAGTCAAACCTTACAAAAATCCTGTATGAAGGGATTTACCCTTTTTCAGCTTGTAATCCCTATCAAAATTGAGGATAAACCTTTTTTAAGCTTTGATATTCAATCAATTTCTAATCTTAGATTTCAAGTAAGATGTAAAATCCTTCAATACATAATTAAAACCTTGATTTGGCTTTTTCAGTTCCAAAAGGTTGGGTACCTTGGCACCTTTTGCCATTTTTGACTTTGTTCCACCTTTTGTGTGGAGTTCTCCACTTTGTTTATTTAAAGACATACCATGGCTTGAATCAATTTCAATTGCATCCACACAGAATCCAAAGCCTGTATGTAAAACCCTTACACAAATCAGTAATTCAATACACCTTTATTTTAACATAATTTTTATAAGTTCACATAAACCTGATATAACTTCAACTTATAGTTAAATTTTAAAAGCTTAAAATTTTGACAAAATTTCATAAAATTGGGAAAGAGCTATTCAAAATTTATAAATCTTCCAATAACAACTGAAATGACTAATCTTAGTTATAAGACACCTGTTACTTTTTCCTTAGGTTATTTTTGATTCAGAATCCAAAAATTAGATAATAATTATAGCTTTTTTATCCAAAACAAAGTTAGAGTTATTTTTTATATTTTTGATTTTGAAACCATTTTAAAAGTCAATTATTGAACAAATAAAATTAAGAAAATATTATTTTTGGCCTTATATGTATTTCATACATACCCAACAGGCTCATATGTACTCAAAAAGTACCTTAAGATGATTTGCTAGAGTTATTTGATGTATTAATTATGGATTTAAAGAATAAAAAGTTAAATTAAAGAAGAAAAGGATCAATTCATATTCAAAACACTATTTTAAAGATTAATATTCTATGATTTCATTTCTTCCAGGTTAATTAGAAATATTGAAATACCTCAAGAATAATTTTAATAACTAATACTTACTGGTGCTATTACTGATTTAATTATTGAACTGGATGATACTGATTGAATATTGAAAAAAACAGTGATAGTAGGCTACTTTTGAGTTTAAAACATCTCAAAGAGTCATTAAATGGAGAAAAATGAAAAAAAGTTGAGTGAGAGACTAATTAAATCTTTTTCATTAATGATTAAATCACTTCTTATCATGTAAAAGTATTATGATTACTTAATTAAGTCATTTTATGTGTCTATCAGCCCATTTATGGGTAATGAATCATGAATTTAATTATTTAAGTCTTCTTTCATGTCAAAATAAGCTTTCTTTTCTCAAGTTTTTCAATTTCATTGAAAATTTAATCACAGGGTTTTCTGTGAATTTTTTGAAGATTCATTTTTTCACATGGGCAAATTTACCACAAGCAACACTTCCAAATTTAATTATAAAGTCAGAAGTGTTTTTTATTTTTATTTATTAACCTTCCTCCAAATATCCTGAAATTATCAGAAGTATTAACTTAAGAATTTTATTTTTCAATGATTTTTTGAGGTTTTACCTCATTTTTTACATAGTATGAGTAAATAGTACAGTAACAACTGGTTTCAATTAGGTAATTCCATTGATAGTAGTCTCAAAATGATTATAATTGATATTTTGTGCTTATCCATGGAAAATAATTAAGAATGGACATTTCTATAGTAGTAAATGTTTCTTATCACCCCCTTTTCTTTTAAAAATGCAAGCTTGTTTGTTATTTTCACATGATTTAATGATACATATCCTTAGTTCCCTTTTTCCCAAAGTTTTTAATAACTAATTTGGAAATCTCAACCATTTAAAAAATCTCTAGGACTTCCTACACCTGAGATTGCTCATAAATTGGGATACCCTGGCTTTCTTTGATATCTTTTATCCCCTAAAGTTATTTTTGTGTCAAAAATATCAATTCAAGGTTAAAGACTGATATCCACTATTTTTGTATCAAAGCTTTATGTAGAAATGATTTTTTTCAAGCTTCATAAACATTCACAATACTAAGCTTGGTGTATATGTAACATGCTAATCTTGACAAACCCATTAATTTTGTAATAAAATGCAAAAAAAACCACAATTCTTTTATGTTGTCTTGATGATGGGTTTTTGTTGATATATTTTCCATATTACCAGCTAATTAAGTTAATTTAATCTTATTCAATTTATTAGGTCTCCTTAGGAAAATCTTTTCCTTCATATCTAAATCTGGTCTTAAGTCCATGGATTTACTTAATCAAAATACACATTATTAATATTTTTCTCCATGAAAAATAATTAATCTTTGGATCTATAAATGACTTATATTTTCTGTATATTCAAAAATTGATTTTTGGTCTGTTTGTGTGTAAAATATAAATCAAGGCTCACACCTTTCCATTGAAAAAATAAATATTAGGAGGGAAATTTTTGACATGCACTGTGAGCCTTAGAGGTATTTATACTCAAAAGACCAAAAATAATAAAAATAAGCTATCACTAATAATAATAAATTTATCTTTAATATAAAAACAAAATGAAATATAAACATAAATATTAAATACAAAAATAAAATTTATGATAAAAAAATTTACATTAAATTTAAATTAAAATTTAAAAATGTTAAAATAGATTTTTACATGAAAAAATTAAAGTAAAAATAAATTTTCATGAAGAATATTAAAATTGAAATATTTTTGGGAAAAAATTTAATGAAAATTATTATGAGCTTTTTTCCAAATAAATAAGCTTATGAAAATTATTTCACTGTTGGATTCCTCATAAAAAATAAGGTGAAGTCACCTCTGAGTGAAAATTCTGTAACTAAATTATGAATGAGCTTTAATTAAGTTTTTAGTTTTTTCTGTATGAAAATCTGAAAATCCTAGAAACCTGCATTTAATTTACACCAGATGTGGGTTTAACCATTAAGTTTTTTGTTAAAGTTTAGGTCTGGTATTTAACTTAGAGGTCATGATTAATTGAAGTATTTTCAATTAAAAGTTCAAAATATTGCCATTTATTACATAAGTGAACTTAAATTTACACATGATTAATTGATAATTCCAATTGTGTACTGTAATCTTTCAATTGAATTACATGTGTAAAATATAATTATATCACATGATGAAGAATTAAAGAGAATATAAATTGGAAAGATTGATTTTGGGGGGAACAAAATCTTGACTCCAAGGGTGCCAGACTCCCTCAAATTCCTTTCTGATAGATGTCAGATGTCAAAATTCATGCAAAGGTTCATTTCTTTTGGCCTGGAATGGAGTCACAGGATCTATGACTCAATTGATGATGATTTTTGATACCAAGCAGTGCATTTTTAACTGTTTCCAAGAAGGTGAAACTACCTGTAAGGTAAAAAAAATTATCCAAAAAAGCTTTAACTGGATTTAAGGTCTCTTATTCATATTATGACTTGTTTTGAAGGCTCTAAACCAAGTATAACCATATCAATGGCTGGCTTAAGGGACTAAAATGGCTAAAACTAGCTCATTCTTTGTCCAAACAAGCATTCAATGATACCATAATTGGCTTTTCTGTTGCCAGTGTGTTTCTCATAACTTATCATAGTAAACTTTACCATTGTACTAAGAGAATTTGTGCGTATAAAAAAATGTCTTCTTTGCCTCACTTTTCTCTTCATGTTAAAATATTTTCCTTTTATAATCAGTTTAAACACTAATAACCCAACCAATAAAAGATTCAAACCACCACTTTAATTTCATTTGCAACTTTTAAACCACCTAAAAATCAATATAATTATTTTTTGTAACACTTATAATCATTTTTACCCTTGAACCAGCCCAAAAGTGAATTAAAGCATCTTATCTAACTGTTAGCTTTGTCACTTTGTTTCCAAATTCACTCTTGTCACTTTTAGGTGTGTTTTCTCTTGCAAGATCTTTTTAGAGACTCTGTTCTTATATTAATTTCCTGCAGTTTTTTTTTCAATTAATTCAAATTTAAATTGCTCTTGAAGGATTTTCTTTTTTAGCCATAAATATCTCTTGTAGATTATTGTTGAATAAAATTTTATTGTTTTTAAAATAATAAATATTTAAAATATTATTTTTTTATACTGAAAAAGTTAAAAAAAGTAACTTTGGCATGTTCTCTTTTAAATCTCTTAAAATTTACTATGTTTAATCAGATTGTACCTTACAAAAATCTTGAGGACAGGAAAATTACTTGATTCTTAATAAATGTTTTATATAAACACTTTAAATACACTGTCATTCATTTAGAGATTATTTTGATTATTTTAATTCATTTCTCCTTAAAATTCATTTTAAAATAACAAAAATCCTTCAGGAGAGTACCATTTAATGTTTGAATTAAAATATTGACTATTCAATTGGAACCTTTAACTATTGAAGCAAAAAAAAAACCCACAGTTTATAATTTTATTTTAACCAAAAAAAAATTGAATATTCCTTTAAATATATTTTTGGATGTTTTTTTTTTGCTTTGAAAAAAAAAATTATACTAAACTAGAAAAAAAAAATTTAAATTTGATTTTAAAGTGTTTTTTTTTTCAAATTTCTTTTTTTTTAAAAAGTTTTTTTTTTTTTTTCAAGGAATAATTTAACTTTTTTTGAAAAAAAAATAAGAAAAAAAAAATTAATAATAATTTAAAAAAAAAAAGAAAAAAAAATTTAATAAAAAATAAAAAAAAATTAAAATAAATTTAAATTATTATAAATTCCAATAGAAAAGAACAAATTGAAATAATTTTTATGATCAACCTTTTTTTTTAAAAAAAAATTAATTTTTTAATTCTTTTTTTGAAAAAGAGTTTTTTTTTTTTTTACAAAAAAAAAAAAAAAAAAATCTTAAATAGCAAAGGATAAATAAATATAAATAAAAAATAAATTTATTATTAAAATTTTTTTTCTTATTAATAAAATTATTAATTAATTAATTAATTAAATTTTTCAATTATATAATTTATTTTGTTTTTTTTTGTTTTTTTCTTCATCAAAAAAAAAAAAAAAAAAAAACTCTTCAAAAAACAATAATTCTTAATTGGTTTAGTTAAATTTTATAATATTTTAAATTAAAATTATTTATTTTTTTTTTTATAAATAAAATTAATAATAATAAAAATTATTAAAGATTTGAAAGAGATTTATAAAAAAAAAATTGGTTTTATAGAAAAAAAAAGATTTTATTTATTTATAATTATGTATCATTTTAAGTTAAAAAATATAAAAGTTTTTTTTTTTGGGTTTCAAGGTCTCAATAAGAGAATAAATGGTCACTTTTCATTAAATTATTTATTTCTTAATTTTCTTTACTTTTTTTTTTTTTTAAAAAAAAAAAATTATTTCAGTATTAAAACCTTTTCATAATTCCTCTTTTTAAATAATTAGGCCTAAATTTTCCTTTAAATGAGTAGATATTCAGAAATTTTAGAAATTTATTATATCACTTTCTCATTGAATTTTTTTTGAATTTAAGATTATACATGATATTTTTAATTTAATCATGAATTTTTTTTTTTCATTATTTTTTAACCTCAAGATTTTAATTAATAATCTTAAAATATTTTCTGGTATAAATTTTTAAGATTAAATTCTATCTTTCTTAAAGTTAATTTTTTAAAATTAGGTATTTTTGGAATTTGGAATACCAGATTTATTGAAACCTATTTCATGCAAATTTTGGGTCATATTTTACCTCAAGGTAAAGACATAATACCCATCTAGCCTTGAAAAATAATTAACATTATTCCAAATAACCTTAAAGGTCTAAAATTAACCTTAAGTGGGGTTTTGAAGAATTTTGTTGGGAAAAAGTTGAAGAAACTATAAAAAAGGACAAAAAGGGAAATTGACGTTTAAGGAAATAGGAAAGAACCTTTTAAAATATGATGAAAAACCTTTAAGAAAAACCATGAAATGTATGATGAAATAGGTGAAAGTTTATGAATTATTGAATAGGGAAGGGAAAAAAAGTGTAATTTGGATTATTGGAGAAGTAAAAAGAGGTGGAAAATATTTCTAGGAAAAAAAAAATTAAAATGTTTTTTAAAAATTTTATTTTGGAAAATATTTTATAAGATTGATTATTTTTTAAGATTTTAATTTCAGAGGGATGTAAAAAAAATAATTAAAAAATTGGGTCAGGGTTTCTTTTTTATTTGGAGGGGGAGGTTTTGGAAGGTTTTTTCTCATTAAAGATTTTTTGCTTTTTTGTTTGTTTTTTAATCTAAAAAGGGTCCCAGAGAATTCCTTGAATTTTTTTTTTATTAAAATTCTTATTTTGTTTTCACAATTGCCTTTTTTTATTTTTATTTATTATTATATTTTTTTTCATAAATCAAAAAAAAAAAACAAAAGATATTATAAGAATTCATTCTTTTTTTTTTTTTGTTTTTGAAAAATATATATATTTATATATGTATAATAATTTTTTTCAAATTTAATTAATTCAAATGTTTTTAAAAATTTCATTTTAAATTTTAATTAAAAAAAGATTCTTTAATTCGAAATCTTTTTCATTAATTAATTTAAATTTATTTAATTTTTTTTTAATTAATTATAGAAACCAGTTGTATAATTCTGGTCTGAATGGTTATTAAAAACCTTTTAAATAAAACTCACAAAAATTTCAATTTAATTAGCTTAAAGTTTTTAATTAACCTTAATAAATAAACATGTCTGAATAACCTTAAACCTAAATTCAAAAAGATGTGGTCCTTGCTCACATAGCCATAAGTGTGAACTCCTTAATCCTAAAATTAATCTATGGTTTCCTCCAAAAGAAAATCCTTTAATGATTTCTTACCCATATTCTTCACCAGTTTCTGTGAATTCTTTTCTTAAAAAATTATATTCTAAATTTAAAATCTCACATTACCTCACCAAATAATAATTTGAAAAAAATTACAAATAGAACACCTTACCCCTTCCTACCAAAATAAGGACAGATTTCTGGTTCATTCTGATTTTTTAGAAAAAGTCTTATATTGATTGAAATCATAGTTAAATATTAATTAATCATTCTGTCTTTAATCATTGTAAAATCCATCATTATTTAAAAATTTCTACCATTCATCTTGGTCTTCTGATATTCTATATAAGCTGTAAATTCTAGTATGAAATTGAATTTTACCTAATCAATTAAGACTTACCCTCAGAATCTTTCTATTTAAACCTGTGAGTATTTCCCATTTTTCTTTTATTCTCATAATAAATTTGTTAATTACCTAATTTGTAAAAAAAAAAAAAAACGAGGTTAATACATATTGAAAAGTATAGGAAAAGATCTGATCAGCACTAATGAATACAAAGAAAAAGATCTTTTCAATGTAACTGTTAGTGGTGGAGAGATTTCTGAATTAATTAATGAAGATGGACATCTGGTAAATTCCAAACAGTTATAATGTATAAAATTTCATTTTTATGACTATTATGAGGTGATTTTGATGGTTGCTCATGTTGACTACTTTGGAAAATCAAATTAATGGCTTTTTTTAGGGTCTTACCCCAAATGGTGAGTGGGTTCAAGATAAGAGTTATTTTTGTTATACCTACCAATGTAGGCACTGCACCTTAAGTAGGAGCAGTAACATCATGAATTTTCTCATTAGAAGCTAATTGAAAGGATTCAAAGTTTTTTGATTGTTGTTTTACAACAAAAATACCTCCAATTTGAATGAGAACTTTTCCAAATGTTGTGGGTGCTTTACTAATTTGGAAAGGAAATTCCTGGCTCAATAAACCCCAACCTAGGTTCCAAATCAGAAGCCAAAGATCAGGGAATTCTAAAAAAAATTCTTGTGGAAATGAGATTCTCCTTCTCTATTTTTGAAACACCCTTTATGCAAAACATTTTACACTGTCTATCTCCCACTTTTGTTTTACCAAAACTCTGACAGCTTTCAGCCATGTAAACAGATCTCTATTTCAAATGCAAACAGAAATTAATTGATGAGTTTCCCAACCTCCCTCAAAGTACCTACCTTAGTACATAAATTGATTTTTGGACAATAAAAGATCAAATACAGAGTTACATGGCTATGGTAAATCAATGGGTTGACCCAATTAAGTATACCTGTTAGAAATTCCTTCTATCTTTTGAGGTGAGTATTTATATTCTTTTTTTCACAAAGAGAGCTGATCCTCTGTGCTCTTAGACCATTATTGGTTTCCATAAAGGTACGTCCCTTGCATGGAGAATGGCATGGTTCATCAATTGTACAGTATCACTGGTGATAATGCTGCCAAAGATTTAGAAATATCCATTGACCTTGAGAACAAATTTCATGGAGTCAATATCAAGTGGCCACTCAATTATTTCTTTCATTGGTGAATCTTTAATGTCTTCAATTTAGTCACAAAGAACTTATTATTGAATATGGAAGAACTTACCTATAAAGATTATTAGTTCTTTGATTACTAATTATCTCTAGAATTTGAACCCATTGAAGATATTAATTACAAAAAACCTCTAACATCTTAAGAATTAAAAGTTGAATCATGGGCCAACTATTTTATATAGGAATCCTCATTTAATTGTTTCTCTATTAATATCCTCCATAAAGAGAGTTGTTAATTCTTAAAATTGATCCTCTTAAAAGTGAAAAAAAATAAATCATTCAATTAATTTACTTTAAAAACACAGGGAAAAAAAAGTTAAGCCTTTAATCTTTTTATAGACAAAAATATCTCATGTAGGTTAAATATTCATATTGATATCATACCCAGTTTATAACCTCCAAGTGATCTCATTGCCTTAACTTTCTCAATTCAACTTTATATGGGCACATGATTTTGCAGGAATTTAGAGATCTGTGCTCTCATATATATGGCTCAGGAAAACAAAAGGATCTCTTCATTAAAGTATAAAATAAAATGAAATACCAGAAGGTTCTTTAAATAAAACATTGGAATTTTGTTTTCTCACACAAGATCTAGTGAGAATAATATCTGAAGCTCTTCATCCAATTTTAAACAAATACTCCTTATGGAAAGAATTACTATCTCAGAAAGGAGATATGAAGCTCATATTGGTACTATTTCAAAAAGCCTTTAATTTATTCCAGTCTAAATCTCCAACTAAACATTTAGTACTACTTTATTATTTTGTGATAATGAAATGATTGGAGAATTATTCTTGTGTTATCCCAATTACTTGGCATCATGAATGTTAGGTAGCTCAAAGTAAACTGAAAAAATATTAAAATCTCAAGGTGAAAAATGATGTTATATTGATTTCAACCCTCCTCAAATCAAGATATTTCAAAGGGATATTTATGAATTTGAAGGTCCCAGCATAAGAAACAAATTTTATTGTAGGACAGTTAATGAAAAAATGTTGTTACACAATTACTTTCATCAGAGCCATGGAATTGGAGGAACAGGCAGATTCTGATTCATCAGATCAAATAAGCAAATCTGACAACAATTATTTTCTTTATCACCTGCATCAAACTCCTATCAAAACAAATTATGAAACCCCACAATCCCACAAGGATGAAGTGGTTGCTTATCTTCAAAATTTTCATCTGATGTCAAGAGGTGAGCATACAGTGGATTACTGGAATATAAGAAATCTGATCATGTGTAATGCATAGGCTGTGATACTAATGCCATCCCTCATTGGAAGCATCAAATTGTCACAGGCAATTTCCCCCTTGTTGGGTAAAATTTTCTTGCAATCTTTGAGCATCCTGGCATTATCAGCTTCAGTCAAACAATTATTTTACCAAAGTGGATGACTCAAGTGTTCAGCTCATGCCAGTCTGGGTTCACAAACAATTGCACATCTTACATGCCTGAAGGAGTGGCTCAATGATGAGCAACCGCCTTTTTGAATTAGGTGTGATTTCACATCAGATGAGGTTTACTAAGCTATTTAAGGATTGTATGCAAGGGTTTGTTTGTTACAAAATGCAATTCTATTACCTATTGATTGTAATGTTTACTCTTATTGAGTACTGTATTATTTCTTTTCTGTAAAAACTGAAACTGAATACTAATTTTAGTATTGTGAGACTTATTAAGTAAAGATCGGCATAGAGTGTGTGTTGGAAGTTCTTGGAACGAATGAGAATTTAAGCGGTAAAACCTCAAACCGCTTCGGAACCACAATGCCACCCCTGATAGAAACACAAAAAACAAAATGATATTATTCCTTTTTGATTTGACCAATTTATTTTCATTAATGGAATGAAGTCGAAAACAATGTCAAATTTTTTTACTTTAAAATTTTAAGAAAGGTTTTCCAACTCTTGCAATTCATCAACATTTTAATCTTTACCGTTTTCAAATTTCTTTTCGCCCGAAAGTATTTTTTCTATCTTAAAATGAATCTTATGAAAAAAATTCAGGGTTGGATGGGATTATATCAGCGTATATGAAAAGTCTTTCTCCTTATGAGGTTTACAAACACATTTCAGTTCTATTGTTTTTGTTTTGACTAACTTTCAGAGCTTCCTTGAGTCCTTTGATCTATTTACAGGAAAAAGCGAGTTGCTAGATGGACAAATGAAGCTAACCCCCTCTGCCATGTGATATAACCAGAAAAGTTTCAAACTTTCTCACAAAATGTATGCACTCTTTTTTGGTCAGCTTGGCTTTGCAACTTTGCACTACGGTCCAGACCAATCAATATTCCAAAACAATGCCTTGGGTGAGACATCATGACCAATCCATATTAAGACCAAGACATACATAACCTTATTAACACCTTTCCTTTTTTTTATAAATCTACACGTTGTTTCAAAAAAATTCAGCGGGATAGTAGTGGTAGCGAGTCCCAAACTAAAAAAAAGGTAGCTTTTTCTTCGGAGATACACTTAGGGAGATTCTAAATTTCTCTTAATAATGGTTGACGATGATGGCTTGGTGAGAAAGCGGTTTGGAATGGTAGATTACTTTTTGAGCCAACCAACCCAATCGATTGGCTGGGATTGTAAGTTGAAATTTACCGACAGCCTTTATATCGGGTATAGACGCTTGCAGCTGTTGATTGGTATCACTCAATCGTAATGCAGCTAAGGCATCACTTAATTTAGGCATTGACTGTTCGCCAATGACGTCATCCTCAATCGCAACAAGATTTGAATTGGGCTGATCAATTTTGTTGAAATTATCAAGTAAGCATTGCACTGCTTGTTGATGAGCTACAGAGATCCATTCCTCGGAAGTCTTAGCGTTCCAAAGGTCTTCATGGCATGGTAATGGGAGATCAGTGTCGGCCAATGAAAGATTTGAATTTCCAACCATCTGCAAGGTCGAAATAAGAGCCAAAAAAACTGTGCTATTGATTGATTTAGAGTAAAATTCAACAGCTTTAATGCTTTTGGTAAAATTTGGTAAAATAAGAACACAAATATGATGAATTTTACTTACCGTTTATGGCTCTCATATTTTACCCAGGATCTCCAACCAAGTTCAAGGGGTAATTGACCAGTAAAAACCAATTGGATATAATCTGGGGCGTTATGAACAAATTTGACCAATCCAAGACTTTTCAAATTCTTTGCAAGGGTTTAAAACAAAAAACAGCTTGAGTACTTGTTTTAACAAAATTTGATTGAGGAAAGTCTCCAATACCATCTTACCTCTATCATCTTGGGACAAAATCGAATTGCACGATTTTTTTGAGATTTCAGGCGGCTGAACATGCCTAAAAATTGATAAGTTAAGAGAGCTTGAAGTAACTCAAGCCTAAAATCAAACAAGTTTTCTTGGCATTCCTGATACAATGTAGACAATATGAGTCAAAAACTGAATTATTAACAAAACCTTATTATAGATTAGAAGTCAATTCTTACAAAGTCCTTTTGAACTAGGGGGCGCTTATAGGATAAAGATTGCTCAGTAAAAGCAATGGCATGTTCTGAATCCTCAACAGCTGCACCAGCTACAGAAAGGGCGTATCCGAGATGAATGGATATATGTCTGAGATGTCAAAACAATGTTAGTAGTTTCAAACTAGTTATTTTTGTGAAGAACCGCGTACGAAGTACTCAAAGTAGGCACATGAATCATGGGAATGATGGGACACATGACCTGAGTGGCGGTGCGTACAAAGCGGGACAAGGCACCAATATGGGGTATTGTAAAACCCTGAGCACGTTGACATAAAAAAGCGAGTACCCAAAGATTTGGGTTAAGGTAAAAGGGGGAGGTTTCGGGAACATCATTGGTAAAGAAGGTGGGATGGCTGTATTTAACGATTGAGGTAGTTGGCTCTCCATAGATAAAAGTTGGATCCTTTGGTTCGACAAAAGTATCATCATCATAGTCCTCGTCATCCAAAAGATTATAGTTCTGAGTGCGCCCAAAGCTAAAATCAAAGTGAGAGTGGCTTGTTTTGCCGATCTGGCTTTCGCATTGATTATTCTTAAGGTTATAATCAGTCTTTTCTGAGAGAGTTTTTTGAAGGGAAGTATTAGAAGACTTGTAGGCCTCTGAGCGGAGACTGGAGCCTATACATGATTGAGGGTTTGGATAATTATTGGGATGTTGATGAGAGTAAGGAAAGGATTGAGGAAAGGGAGAGATGAGGTTTTCAGGAAAAGTTGTGGTAGCTTTATCGTAGGAAGGTTGGAGATAGTCCTGGAAACCATGGATGGTAGTTGAAGAGGTATCGGGTATATTCTTGAAAGGACCGTGAGGCACGTTCTTTTTGTTAAGTTTGGTTACCAATTTGGATTTATTATTTGATTGAGTGCCTAGGGTAGTAGTAGTAGTAGTGGTGGTAGTAGTGGTGGTAGTAGTGGTGATCTGAGTCTTTGGATTGCATTTACGTTTGTGGCGGCTGAGGAGGTCACTTCTTGCGTAGCTTGCACCACAATGACAACTCCAAGGTCTGATTCCAAAATGTTTTAGCCTCTGATGACGGGTTACATACTCAAGCTAAGATTTTATCCAAGATTTAGAGTGAGAATGATAAAAAAATAAATCAATTAATAAATCAGTTTTTTATTAGGAGTAAGAAGACTTGAATGATCAAACTAATGTGAGTATAAAAATACAATAAGATTATGAAAAATGGGATTTTATTAATTAATGAATAAAATTTTCTGGTTGTGACAAGTCAAAAATGAAAGCAAGGACTACCAACTCTTGAGAAAGTTTTTGAGCATCTGATTGAGTTGATGAATTGATTGATTTATTGAGATGGATTGGTGGTGGACCAATTAACCAGATCCAAGGTAAAATTTTAAATTTTTTCCAATTTTTGAGGATGATAAGTGATTAAATTTTAATAAATGACCAAAAAATCATTTCATTAGCTAGCTAATTCATATCAAAAAACCTGAAAGAAAAAAATCAACAAGAAGATCATAAGACCATAAGAAGATATCTAATCAGTCGACAAAGAATGATAATTTTAAATTTTTATCATTAAAATCGATTTAGCTAAATTAATATTATATGATAACATAATAATATCTTTCAACCAATTCTATTTACTGTAATCTAATAACTTTAGAATTTTCTAATCCACTCTTAAATTTTGTTAGATCTAGAAAAGAAATTTCACGGTCTTATCCATAAATAATATTTATTTTGTTTTTAAAAGGATAAAATCAAATAAATTTTAAATTCATTACAGTCGTCACTTAGATTTTAAGATCAAAAATCAAATTAATTTTACATTCACCAATGAAACAAAAAAACAAAAAATAAGTCAGGATTAATCTTTCTCAAAAATTTCAAGAATCTGCTTTCAATTAAAATTAAACTTTTCAAAATGCTTTTTATCATATATTGTTTTAACCAAAAGTAGATTTATGATACCGGACTAATTTTTGAATATTTTGAATATTTATGACTTCACTCACTCTGGGCAAACATGAACACCAGTCTTGTGAACCATTTCGAAAACCAAATGAAAATTGGTGGAGGAATCGGTGGAGGGTCTGAGAGTGGAGGTCTGAGAGTTGGGTCAGAGGATGAGAAATTAATGATAAAAGTTGTAGATTGTCAAAAAAAATAATCTAATTTCCAATTATTTAAGAAGATCAACATCAAACCAATCCATTCGATTCGATTCGATTCGATTCGATTGCACATGAAATTACCATAATCGACGCCATTAAAAATTTTAGACTGAGTTGAAAGAATGACGTCATGATCAGTTGATTGCATGGATTCTGATTGTGAATGTGGTCAACAGGAAATCGCGCAACTAGTTTCTTGAGTCTTTAATCTTGAGTCTGGATTTAGTCTAGCTCTTGACCACGATGATCTAAATCATCTAAGTTTTAAGTTTTAGGCTACGAATCTATGATAATGATAAATAAGTATACAGTACTGAATACTGTACAGGACAGGACAGGACAGGACAGGACAATTGTACTCTACCACAAACTTAAACTGAGAAAATCAAGTCATCCTCAAACTAATCATCAATCAACATGTGCCATCGACTTATGGAGCATTCAGTCGACCACGTCAATTGCTTCCTCTCACTAATCTACTGTACTGTACACTCTCTATACCGGATATACGGCAAATACTAATACAAGCAGTGCTCTCCTTACTTTGTACTGTACAATTTGCACTGCAGCTTGAGAATGGCCATCGCACATTTACACAGTACTATACTATACTGTACTTGCTGAGTTCACCACACTCCTAGTCTGGGTATGCACTCGAGTCTGGAGTCTGAAATTTGGACTCTGATATCGTATCCCTGCCATAATATATTCATGCGTCTGTAAGCGTTAGTGGATCCGATTCAGTAACGAATCACGAACAGATTTGGTAGCAGTCTTGGTTATCCGGTACTCAAAATTTCCTCTTGGCAGCCGCCAAAATTGTTGAGCCCCTCCAATACCAAAAGTTAAGGATTTGGTTGAGTGAAGGTATGTTGTCAATTTTAAAATAAAATTTAATTCACACAAGTCCTTCATCTTACATCGGTATCTTATCATTGACCTCAGTCTAATTTATCATAGCCTCATTCGGAAGGATCTTCTTACCACAATACTCCCAAATAATACAATACGCAAACGTTGTTGATAAATCAATCATATTTATGGCAGCTATTTTGTTGTTGTTTTTTGTTCTAAAAGAAAGCTTTAACCCTTACATCATTTACATTAAAGGAGGCATTTAACCCCTCGATCGATAATAACCAGGCCGAATCGTCCAGCGCACAAATAAAATGCTCGTCAGTTTGAAGACCTCAGTCAAACTCGGAGGAGATAACTTAGCGACTCTTGGCATTTGGAGAAAACTATCAGGTGATGTGATATGTTGTACTGTACAAATTTATACCAAAATTAAATAACATAGTTCAACAACATCCACATTCGTTGTTAGGGTCCATCAGGATTTAAAAACCCCTAGTTTGTTTGTATTCGATCTTAGCTCATGGTCCCCTGAAATCAATCAATATCAACAAACTCGCTTTGAAGATAAGCGTAGCCACTAAAGAATCTTTAAAGTTAATCAAGTTAATATAATTAAGATATCCACATGGATTGATTGACCTTGATCAAAAGTCAGACTGGCCGCTGCCATGTTGTCTTGATTCAATCAATTAGTCAGCTCAACTGAAATCATACATATCTTGGTTGGATTTAAAAGTACTGTCCTACTGCATTTCAACCTACTATATACTTAACTATCACCCCCTTGTGATGTTGTAGTTACTTTCACATGAATCAATTCGGATATTGTTGTAATACAACGCTAACATTCTAATAATTCCAAAAAGTAACATTAAAAATAGCAGTTTAAATTGAAAACACAGGAGGCCTATAGAAATCGATACTGAATATATATCATATATCACAGCCAAAAAATCAAGAATCTTATTAAAAATCATACTCAATCATTTTGACTTATTGTATTAAATTAAAGGCCAATGCGGCTGCGCCGTTATTGTGTTATTGTAATGTAATTAAAAAAAAAATCATTTTTGTAAACTTTTGATGATTCTAAGATCATATATTTAGAGGAAAACAAGCTATTAAAAATCATATAGGAATTGTGCTTGCTATAGCGAATAGCTTGTAAAACCAGGCATTTGTCACTCACTCAGCCATCTTTGAGTGATCTCATAAAACTTAAGTCAGATTTTGAAGGTAATGTCTCAATAACCTGAGCCAGAGATTATGAGACCGCTTGAAGCTCATTTTCCAATATATTTAATTTGGCGTTGAGATTGTGTATGCTGCGCTGGATATCGTACACAACTGTTTTTCTATCCTTGATTATTGGCTATAGGCCAAGCCAATAGGACCAAGTGATTTCCATCAAGCAATCAAGGCTCTCCATATACTTGATTAAAAAGGGATAGCCTTCATTCTTACTAAAAACCCAATTTGGTTTGAAATGCTTCCTGCACGAGCCAACATCAGAATATATCGAGATGAACTCTCGTTGTACATAACTCTCTGGCATCATCAACCATTGAAATCCAATCCATGATCTTATTTTAATTGTTACCAACATCTAGGGTATTGAGAAATGGTAATTTGGGTGCCATGTACATGCCCAATAAAACATATTCTTTAGGTTATCACAGATATCAAGTGTATACATTTTTTATAGTACTCAGTTTTACTTTTTACAATGGTAACAATATATTTTGCTGGTGTATTGTTTTAGAGAATTAATTCAATAGATTTCGGTTTGGTCTGGAAGACTTATTTAAAGGTTCATTGTGACTAGGTGTGTTTGGAACCAGATTTATTTGTGTTAAAGGTTACCCTAACATGTATGTTTCAAGGTCTAAAAGAAATGATGAATGTTCCAAAATCCATTCATAAATTGTTCTTTATTAGAAATTTGAGGTATTAATAGTCATATAAACCTATAATTAATGATAATTAACTAATCAGTTTAATTTTAAAAAAAAACTGAATTTTAACTGTAAAATTAAAGGAAACTGTGTTATAAATTTAAATATGAATATACAGAAATCCATATTCCTTTAATTCATGATTCCAATTTAGAAGTTTTAATGAATCTAAAAGTTTTTATTGTTTTGGAAAAGAAGCCAAAAAAAAAAAATTTCTCAATTTTAGTCTTGGAGAATTAAATTAAGAAAGCTGTAATTAATTATTTATGATTAAGTGTGGAAAGTATTTAGCTTGGAAATATATTTCAAGATACTGTATAAGAGTCTAAGAAACTTGGAGGACAAATCTGGACAAATCTGTTATTTTATTAATGATTGAGGGTATTCAAAATAAAGATAATAGGGGGTTTCAAACCTTTTAAATCCCAAAATTAAAATCTTGAATTTTTTTTTTTCCTGAAATGCAGAATTTAATTCATGGAATTTCTCAAATAAAATATCAACTGATCAGTGGTATTTTGAAATTTTTTTTAAAAAAAATATTTTTATCTAAAAATACCAAATTTATAACCTTTAAAATCCTAACCTATGATGGTTAAATTTTTTAAAAATGGCACACAAAAACCTCATTTTGGGAATTTAGCTTTTCATAAAATTTTTTTTAGACAAAATAATTTGAATAGAATTCAAATATATAAACATCAGTAAGAATAACATTACTTTATCAACTAAATACAATGAAGAATATCCTTTTCACAAAATACAAGATTGATTCTGATCTGGAAGAAGATGTATCACTATTACACCACCTCAGTACAAAAAGGTATCTTAGACCCTGAAAAAGAAAATCCTTCTACATATATATACACCTCCAGAAATTTGGTCCAGTTATCAAATCATAAATTCAAACAACTCTGCTGTACTACTCATTAATATTTCCAAAAGTTAGTTTCCCTGATTAAAAATGATAAAATTTTTCAGAATTTATCAAGATTTAAACAGAGATAAAACCATAAAATTGGCTGTAGCATTATTATGATTTAGATCAATTGGGAATGGGACCTTTTTGGAAAAACTAGAAATTCTATTCAGAGTTATTTATGGGGCCATTGTATTATATATATAGAATATAATCAAAGAATTAATCAAGTATTAAAAGGAATATATTACATAGCCCAATTCACAAAATCAATTGGAGACTTAAAAATTAATTCAATCCAAAGGATTTTCCTGGATGTGTAGGATTTATATATTAAAGTCTTATAAATTTGTCTAAAAGTCCACTCAGAGATGTTAAGGAATACTTTAATTTAAAGAAGAGATATTTATTCTATTATATATTTTATTAAACCATTTCTTAGTTAAAAATATATTCAATTTAAATATTAAATTTTAATTCAATTAGTTTTTTTTTTTTTGATTTTAAAAAAGAATTTATTGAATTAAATTTTGGTTTTTTTTTTTTTTTTTTTTTTTTTTTTTTTTTTTTTTTGGAATTTTTTAATGATTTCAAAAATTTTTTTTTTTTTTTTTTTTTTTTTTTTTTTTTACCAAAATATTAAAATCTTCAAAAAAATATTTTACATAAAATTTTATGAAAAAAAAAAAAAAAAAAAAAAAAGATAAATATTTAATTGAAAAATTTAATTTATTAAATCTTAAATTAAATTAAATTTTTTTTTTTTTTTTTTTGAAGAATAAAAAAAGTTAAAAAAAAAAAATTATAATAATTAAAAACTTAAAAAGATAATTAAAATTTTAATATATATTTTTTTTTTTTTTAAAAAAAAAAAAATTTAAATATTAAAAATTAAAAAAAATTTAATTATTGTTTTTAAAAATTTAATTAATCATCATTTTTTTTTTTTTTTTTTTTTTTTTTGAAATTAAAAATCAAATTTTTTTAATTTTTTAATAAGTAAAAATAATAATTTTTTTTTTTTTTTTTTTTTTTTTTTAGCAAAAAATTTTAATTTATGTTTATGAAATAATTAATATATTTTAAAAAAAATTAAAATTAGATTCAAAAAAAAAATCTTAATTATGGTTTTTTTTTTTTTTTTTTAATATATATATAAACTAAATAAATTTTATTTTATTTTATTTTATTTTTTTTATTCTTTTTCATTTCAAAAAAGTTATTTAATAATTTAAATTTTTTTTCATTTTTTTTTTTTTTCAGATTTAAGTTATTTAATATTTTTTTTTTTTTTTTTTTTTTGAAAAAAAAAAAAAAACTAAAGTTTATAATGATTTTTTTTTTTTTTTTTTTTTTTTTTTTTTTTTGTTAAATAAATTCTTTTTTAATGAATTAATTAATTGTTTAATTAATTTAATTTAATTAAATTTTTTTTTTTTTTTTTTTTTTTCAAAATTATTTTAATAATACCTTATTTTATTTTATTTTTATTTTTTCATTTTTTGGAAAAATCAAAAAAAAAAAAAAAAAAAATGAATTTGTGATTGAGAAATGATATTTAATTCCCAGAAGGTTTGAATTTTTTTTTTTTCTTCTTTTTTTAATTTAAATCAAATTATTTTTATTTAAAAAAAAATAAAATATACCATAATTTGATGAATTAATATCCTTATATTTATTGGTATTTGGTTTATTGTAGAATTCATTAAAATTAATTATCAAATTTAATTAATTTTTGAAATTGGGTTATTTTTTAAAGTTTAATTCAAGTTGATTAAATTAATAATTTATTGATTGTATTTAATTGAATTATTTGAAAATATTTAAATTTAAGATTGAATTAATTCATTTAATTCTTGAATTGTTGACAATTTATTATTATCTTCATCAATTGTTTTTTTTTAGTTAAGACAAACTTCCTTGCATAAAAACCAGCCAATTTACCAAAATCTGAACCCTGACAAAATCTTATTCCTTTCATAATTCCATCAAGCATATAAGAGTTAGTGGTGATATTTTGACAGTTGTTTTCAAGCTTATTCAATTTGATGATCAATTGTTGAAGTTTATGGAAGATGGGTTTGGGACTGATGAATGAGTGAATTTGATACATGAGAATTGGAAAATAGGGCTTGTTATATTTATTAATAATTACATAGGGTCAGGATAGGAGTTTTTGTGGAAGAAGTTTTAAAAATGAGAAATTCAAATCTTTCTTCTTGTCTAGTGTGAGTATTAAGAATTTGGGATTATAAAGTCCAAGCTGACCTTCTGTTTTGTTCATATAACCAATAATTCTTATTTGTTATCTGGACTTTGGGTGATTATGATTTAGATAATTCTCATCTGTTAAATCATTATGATTGTGAGATTTAGTCTCAACAGCCTTCAAATAATGAGGAATTACATAGAGTTTGGGAAAATTCAACTCATTGGAAATAATCTGGTCATTTGGTTGAGTCCCAACAGGCAAATGATCAGATAATTGATGAGGAATGGTTAAAAAAGGGGGGATGTTTGTGTTCAATTGGGATGTCATGATTGAAGACTAGGTAATATATTCCAAATATAAATTAATCATCCCCTAAATTAAAAAAAAACAAAAATAAAAGAGCATTGTAAATCAGTATTGTATAAAAAAACAAATGAAATCAGGGGGGGGGAGGATGGTGATGGCAGGGTTGTAGTGTTGGGCTGGAGGAGGGTAGAGGAGTTTTGTTGGAACATTGATGGTGGAGGAGGTGGCGGAAATTGTAGTTTCTTGGTTGGATCGGTGGCAGAGGTAGTGGTGGTAGTTGAGTGGTAGAATTGGAACAATGGTTGTGGTTGGGTGGTGGTGGTGGTGGTGCAACAGTTAACTTGAGTAACAATGGTGATATGGAATTACATAAATATAAAAACAGAAGGCATGAAATACCCTTGTTTATGAAAGAGTTAGCTTAAATTGTGAAACAAAAAAAGTCACCAAAAGACCCAAAATGAAGCTTTCTGATAAAATGAAATATGTTCAAATTGAAAGAACATCAGTTCAATTATATTATGATAAATGAAAGCGTATGGGATTAAAAGTACTCTGCATAGGGAAAAGCTGAATGGATTCCAAAACAAAAGTGTTGATTAATAAGATTGGTAATTTTGAAAAGAATTTATCAATTAAAGCTGGGGGATTTCATTTAAAAAGAAAAAATAATAGTAAATATTACTAAAATGAAGAATTTATTATTTATATTCCTCAAAAGACAAGTGATATCAAAAAGGGATCAATTATTATCCACCTTGGAAAGAAAATTGTTTCTCTTACTAGCATCACATTGGAAGAATTTCAAAATATGATTCACAATTATGAAAAGGTCAAATGAAAATTGACCCTGTTTACTCACTGAAAATTTAAAATTCATTTAATTTCCAAAAAAATAATCTGACAGGCCAACAATGCCATGAAAAAACAAGAACATCCTTTGAAATTGGAAATTTGAATCTATGGGTGTACCTACTCATCTTATTTGATAATACACCTCCAGTTTCAAATTAATCATCCAAAAATTGGAATATATATTCTTCATTTACCCATAAAATTACAAATGTTCCTGTTTGGGAGAACAAATTCTGTCAAAAAATATCATTGCTCATATTTCAGGAACAATATCTAATAAAACACACTTACTTCAATTATTTTTGTTGATCAAAATGAGAATCCACTATAAATCTGCAATTGGATAGGAGGAGTTCAATGCCACTATAGTCAAGTCCATGTTCTGTTATATTTCACACATCACAACCTCTTTTAGCCATTTTTATTTCTGAAAATAAAGGTTTTTTGCCTCTTTGGCCATATCAAAATCCAGTTGTGATTGTATTTTTGACTGCTCAAGCTTTCTGCACTCAGAATTTTTTCCTGTTCAAATTCAATTTCCATCTCTTTTATTAATCTCTGTTGTTCAGTTTGCATAATATGAGCACTCTGTTCTTCATTCCAATTCTGTTTATCCAATTATAGCCAGGCCTCATCATGAGCCTCTCTCCCTACAACAACATTTATTAGTCTACATAAAAATCAGATTGAATCCATCACCTACCAACCTTTTTGTTGATCAATAATGATTTGTGAGTAAATTGGAGACAACACATCATACAAATATTCCATGAGCTTCTGGTTTTATTGAGATCAAAACGGGCACTATGTTTTCTCTTTTGAGATGAACAGTAAATTTTATCCTGTAACTACAGACAAAATATTTCTGAGCTCATTACAATATATTGGTTTTTTGAAATAAATCTTTGGGCTCTTACACATTGTCATTTAAGTTATCTTCAGCAATATCCATATTTGGTTGAATATGGATTGTTCTCTCCTCTGTTATTGCTTAATCCTGAAAAGTAACAAAACATCAGAATTTAGCACAAATAGTGAAATATTGTATCATATCTTACTACATGCTCCATTGGTTCTTCCTCCTCCTAATTTGAAATCAATCCAACCTCTTGAGAATCATATGTCATTAGTGGAGTCACATTTGGCTTATGGCCAAAGAGTGCATCCATTTCTTCAAAAAATGGACACATAAATTCTATCTCATAAGCAATAGTATGCAGCCCTTTTTTCTCATCCTCTTCTGTTATACCTTCCTTAATTAAATTCTCAAACTCCTTTTCTGTTGTGTATTTTTTCTTATATGTACGCCATTGGTCACAAATGCTTACTGCACTGAAATTCAACCAATTTCATAATTTTGTATTGAACTCAATGGCCATAATATGGAATCCATTATTTTTAATTGAGGGTGGCCTTCCCACCTATGTGGAGATATTGGTTCCAAAACATGCATCAAAGTTTTATTTGTGCATCAACCAATTGGGCTGAGTTAAGTGACCTGAAGGATGGGGAAGTCCAGATAAAATTTTGGAAGTGTATTTATTTGGCTTCATTGAGTGATGTAGCATTGCAAGTAGGGTGATGGTGGGTGATAAATCAGTAATTGCCTAATTTAAGAAAAGGGGGATTAAATGGAATTATAAATAGATTGGTTGCACCAGGGGTTGGGTTAAAAGTTTCTTTTGGAAAAGGAAAGTGGTTAGGTTTGAAATTGACATTACAATATCCAATAATTTAGTTTAGGTTTGAATAAGTATAGGAACAAATGTGGTATTTTGCAAAATACCTGAGGGACTAAGTTGAAAAAAAGTGGCTTTTGTGGGATGAAATCACTGATTTTGGAATGTGTGATTTTGGTCTCAAATAACACTTTTTTTAATGTGGTAATTCTTAGGTTTGACACCCCCTAATAATTTTGAATCAATTCTAAAAATAGAGTTAGTTCTTATCCAGGGAGGGTTTCACACTTACTGCATTTATTGTCCTGATTTTGCCCTTGCAGTAAGTCATGAAGTGTCATTGCAGTATTTTGGCACAATGAAAAAAATATGTTAGGGGAACAGATATGAGACCTTGTGATCTTCTAATGTTTTTAAAGTCAAATTTATAAATAAAAAAGAATTTCTTATTTAAAAAAAAAACTTTTCATCAGACTATGAACTTAATTAAAAGAGTTTTATTTAAAACTTTATAAATCATCAACTGGATTCAATATTAAAAAAACGTTTTTTATAATTTAAAAATGAAAATACATATATATTAATTTCTTTTAATTTTATGCAGTTTCTTTATATTAAAATGATTCAATTAAAATTTTATTATAAAAGTAAAAGTGATAGATTTTTTTTGAATTTCATTAATTTAATTAATTAAATGGTTTTTCTTTTTTTTTTATTAAAATAAAAATCAAATTTTCAAATTAGCTCAAAATATAAAAAAGAGTTTTTTTCTAATTTTCTTTATTTTAAAACTGACGAATTTTTTTTTTTTAAAATATATATATATATATATATATATAACCTCTCAATAATAATAGAATAAAATTAATTCATTTTATATTATGATTATTTTGTTTTTTATTTTTTAATAACCATAAATAAAGAAATATTAAATTTAATTATGATTTAAATCGCTCATAGATCTTAATTTCAAAAATTATTACTATGATTAAGTTTATTGAAAAATGAAATTTTACTATGAATATTAGTTATAGATTTATACAATTAGAAATTTTCATTTATTGAAATATAAATTGACATAAGGTATAAAATGAAATGTTAATTGTTTTACAAAGTTCTTAGCCAACGTGATAACCTGAGTTGAAATAACAGAAGTTTGATTGAACTATAAGGATGGCTCGCCTTGATTCCATATACCTATTTTATATTTCTAGGTATGGTAATAAATTTGCATATGTGATTCAAAGTTTATCATAAATATATTTCATATAAATAAGAGAAAATTTAATTTATGTTTTAAAAGTTCTTATTTTGGGAAAAATATTTGATTAAATTCTTTATTTAGCTTAATAAGAAATGTTACGAAGATTTTATTGTGAGGAGCTTATTATTAAGGCAGTCTCTCAAAGTAAATTCATACTGTAATTGAATCAGAATAGATCTGATAAATATTGGATTAATAAGCTTAAAATCAACTGAATTCAATAATAAATTATAGAAATTTAATGAGAAATCATACACCCTCCTTGAAGTCAATCAAATTTGGACATTATAGTTGATACATAGCCATTGAAAGAAATTGTAAGAAAGAATTAATTAATTTTTAGAACTTAGGTGTCACAAACATGGAAATTCACCTCCTTGGATCCCCATATGGCATATCAAGCCACAGTTCTTTTATGGCCAATTGGCCATATCCATCACCAGTGGCCAATATGGCCACGTAATCATCTTATGGACCATTTATGGCCATTTGTGTTTTAGGGCCTTCATGGCCCTTCACCTCAATCCAGAACCCATAGCGGCAATTTATGCCCAAATGGGTATTTCTGGTCATTTCCCTCAAGACCAGGGGAAATGGCCTAAATGGCTGTTTTTGGCCATTTGGGCTCATAATGCGCATTTGCGCACTTTTGCGCATTTTTGTGCACTTTGCGCATTTGCGCACATTTGCGCACTTTGACGCAAAGTGTCCAAAAGACACTTTCCCGCCTTTTGGGCCAGTTTTTGGCTCAGAACCCAAAAGTGGCCAAAAACCCCAAAAGGCCCAGAAACACCTTTCCAAGCTCTGAAGCCATCACATCCATCCTTTTCCCCTCTGCCTTTCCATCTCAAGACCTTTGGACGTAATCTTCTTGCCAATCAACCAATATGCCATAAATGATGTTATATATCATTGTGCATCATTTTTCAATAGCAATTAAATGGTGGCAATATCAAATGGTCATTTCAACATTCCAACATCTCATCATGTCATCAAGGCACCCAATCATTCAGAGGAATCATCAAGGCTCAAGAGCAAGTGTTTCAGCGTCAAAGACCAATGACGCCATCAAGCAGTCATTGGTTATTCTCACTCCAAGTATTCCTTCCAAGGGAATACTGTCAATTCATTCTAAAAAGTGTATTCAAGAGGCAGTTCCAAAAGAAGTTGTCAAGTGTCAAAGCTCCACCCAATCCATCTTGGCAACCACATTCATTTCAATACAGTCTGGATCCATCAAGAACTGTATTTCACTTTCAAGCATGGGAAGTTCATTCAACCCAATTCAATTTCAATTTTAGCCAGCTGTATCAATTCCCAAAACAATCAATACAGCCTCAAGGACCAATACAGATCAGTTTTCAGCCTGAAGAACTCAAGCTCTCAACTTTTCACATATACTGGCTACCCTTTCCACCCTGGGGGGTTTTTCCCCAGTTAATTAATATACTTTGATTTTATTTTATCTTTATTTTCTTTTCACTCTAGTTAAGAAAATACTGATATTATTAAGTCAGTCATTTAGCACCTTTCTCTTTCTCTTTCTTCACCTGTCAATGGATATTTGGTGGTCATATCCTTACTAATTCCATTATTCATTTTTGGCAGGTTGAAACAGTGATTAAGGACTTACTTGGTTGGCTCTTTGGCCATTTGGCTTCCCTTTCCTCTTTTGCATCTCATCTTGTACTTGCATATCTTTTAGAGGAATTCATTTATATTATTTTTGTTCTTTTTCCTTTTGGAGTCTTCCAAGTGAGTTCCCTGATTGCTGAGTGCCAGGCCACTCTTGTATTTCTGTCCAAGAGCCCCTGTGACATTAGCTTAATAATTTAAAAGATTCTTTTGAAGAAAAAGAAAATATTATGATAAATTAGAAATTCAATAAATTTTGTGCTTTTTTAATATCAATAAAAACAACGAATGATTAATTTCAATTGAATTAATCTAGAAGAAGATTGATAATCATTCTTATATCAGAGATTAAATAAAGAGAACTTGGATTAGAATCACTTTAAGGGCCAAATAATATGATTCAAGATTTACTAGTGAACAAAAATATTTTTTACCAAATAAATTCTATTAAAAATGAAAAGTATAGAGAAAATTCTCAAATATAATCTAAGTTTTATTTGAAATAATTGTGGTGATAATTGAAATTTTCATTTCCATAACTTAATGATAATGTAGTTATTGAAATTAATTTGATTACAAGAATGATTATTTTTAGTTTCTTTATATTGTTCTGTTTTTATTGAATCTTATCAAAAACATTTTTGGATTTGGTAATCAAAGTATTACTAATTCAAAAAATACTAGTTAATATAGGATTAGTTATTTGAAATCTCAATATATCTTGGCATAAAATATTAGTTTTTCATCAAACGATAAATTCTGACACTGCTTGAAAATAAAGTTCATCATGAGAATTTGTGTGAGACAAGGCAGAATATAGCTTAAAATTAAAGAAAAACTTGATCCTTAACAGAATTCGAATTAGTAAGAATTATTAACCCTGAGAATCTGTAATAACCACAGAAAAGGCTAAGATATTTGGTAATATGAAAAAAAATTGAGATATCAAAATGCACATGAGCATAATTTAAATTTTTTATTCATTGTATTAAATCTTTATACCTCCATATTCTTTGTGTTAATACCAGGAATTTCAGGATATGAGGCTTTATTCCAAGGATGATCAGGCTTGTACCATTACACAAGACTTCATTTATATTAGCCTCAAAAAATTAATTAATGAGAATATTTTTTGTTCTATTATCATTTCATGAGCTGGTAAAGCTGTAATTGTGATTCTATTGAGTGTTTTTTTTTGGGAAAAGAATCTCTCTGATTTCCAATTTACTAATCAATCAACATGAGAAAAGTGGCTACACCTGACAGAAAGTGTTTCATTTGAGAGGTGACTTGCATCCACTTTTATATAGGCTTATACCTTCTCCCATAATTTAAATCTTTATTCTCATTAAAAGTTATTCTAATAAAATGAGAAATGATGGAATCTTAATTCTTCATTAATTTTTTATTTGGAATAATAACATGAATGAGAATTCCTTTTAACTATTCTATGACTATTATGGAAAAAATTCTATTTATTATAATTTTTTTGATATTTCCACTATATTTGAAATTAAAAGATTATTTTTACATTTTATTAATTTTGGAATAGAGAGAAAAAAACTCACTCAAATAAATTGATGTTAAACTTTATTTTATTATATATATATATGTTCTATATCTATAATGTAAAAAAAAATCATTTTATAAAATTTTTTGAATTTGGATTAAAAAGAAAACTATCTTATATGAAAAACTAAACTTAATTTTTTTTTTCATTTTTCTTCTTATTTTTTTTTCAATTTTTCATAAATTAAATTGCATTTTTTTCCTTTTTTTTTAAAAAAAAAAAATATTCAAATTTTTTCATTTTTTTTTCTAAGAAATCATGTAAAGTAAAATTAATATTTTTAAGTAAAGAAAAATTTATTTCTTTTATAAATCCTAATATTTTGATATATATATATATCTTTATATTAAATTATTATTTATTTTGTTTTTTATTCTTCCTTTTATTGTTTTTTATTCTATTCTGATTCTTGATTTTTTAGCTTTCTTGTTCTTGAAGAAATAAATCAAAAACACAAATCAGGCTACTACTATCATTAAATTCAAATCTTTAAGATGGTTTTATTTATTATTATTATTATTAGTTTCTTGAAGTTTCCACAAAGTCTGAATTTTTAAAAATTCTTTTATCAAAAATTATTGCATAAAACTCTTACATATTCATGATTTAAATTTTTCAGAAAGCATTGACTTATTAAAATTTAATAAATGCAAAAGGCTTTTATTTGCTTTTGATTTAAGGTCAAAAGAAATTCCATCACAATTGGATTTTTTACAGTAGAAAGTTTTAAAGAGCCTCCTACTATAAAGCTAAGATAAAAAAATAAATAAGAAAATTCAAATTTTCATGACGATCAAAAAATTGTAGATCAAATTAATTTGAAATATAATAATAATTAAAGTAATATTACTAAAACTAAAAACAATAGCTATTTATAATTGAGAGGGTGAAAAAGTATTTATCTTTTTTAAAAAGAAATATCAACAATATAAAGAAGGAAAAACAATTATAATATTAAATTTAAAGTAAATAAAAAAAAGGAAGGATTTTCAAAATAATTCTTCATTTTAATTATTTTTTATCATTTTATTGAAAGTTTTTTTCTGTTTTTTTTTAAAAATTATTTTTTGATTTTTTTTCCAATAGATTTTTTAAAACACATTCTTGTTTTTTTTTTAAAAGTTTTTATAAGGTAAAAATTATTCAAATACTGTAATTTTGGGAGTTTTAAGATTAAGAAATTTCAAAATTCTATATTTTAGCTTTATTAGAAAATATCCACCAGTTTCTATGAGCATGGAAAGCTATAATATTGAGATAGCTCCTTACTTCTTTGAGCTGGTTTCTTGATGTGAAATAAAAAATTTCACTATAGGAATTTGGGGAGGAAAATGGATGCTTCCACAAAAACAACTTTTTTCTAATTGAGTAGTGGTGGTTGAGTGATTATTTGGAAGCTTCACAGATATTTATGAGTGTTTTGGGAGCTAGAGAGTTTTCATATTTGGAAACCCAAAGTTATTCTTAAGCTATGGAATTAAATTAAGTTTGAATTTAGAAATTCTGGTGGGGCTAAAGTTTGGAAACTTGAGAGGCTGAACTGTGAAGTATCACTGTTTAGCAATTCTGGTGGAGGTTCTCTTGGTGTAAGAAAATACTCCTATGAATAGTAATTTCTTCAAAAATAATGAGAATTTATCCAGAAATACTCTACAAGACATATTAAAGGATAAAAAAGAAATTTCCTCAAGAGAAAGAATTTCAATTGAAATAAGTTGAGAAAAGATTGGTAAGGAATTAATTTTACATTAATTCTATTTAAAAGCTATGAGAAAGTAATGACAAGCTTTAACTATGATTGTGACATGTAACCGTAGCATAATAATAAGATCAAAGGACTCTGATATTGAGAAATAGTAGTTATGAGTCTGTTGAGAGCCCTGGATTCAATTCTAATCACCTGTATTACTATGATGAGCACTGAAATAATTAAAACTAAAATTATATCTTATATACTCTAAGGGTCACTTCTGTGTAATACAGTATAGTGATGTAATGATCAGCTGATAAGATGATGGGGGGTATTTCCTTGGGGGAAAATTCCTGTTTTATCTTGAATTGGGGTGGAAAGAGGCTAATAACCTCTTGCTATATTGATAGAGTGAAAATTTTCACCCAGGTGGTTGGTTTGTAGCTTAAAAAACCAAAAGAGCCTGTATTGGTGGGAAAATGTGGTTTTGGAACCACATCTCAATGTTTTATAGGCACATAAGGTGAAAACTTTCACCAATGGAAGGTTCAGGCCTGTCATACAAGCCAGGAAGAATCTAATAATTAAAGAGTAACATATGGGGGATTCTTACTAGTCAAGCTATAAATAATGATCTCAAAAAGACCACTTCAATGAGTTTGAAACCTCATAATTCAATTTTATGGAATAAATTCCCACAGTACCACACAGTACAGACTGGATTGGAGCTGTATGACCTGTATCATGAGTAATAGATAGATAAACAGACTTTTGGTGACTGTGAAACCTCAAAAATACAATTGTATGGGATAGTTTTCTACAATACCACTTGGTGTGGGATTATATCCTTATATAGTTAATAGCATTGTCAGCTTTAAATATAAAGATCTCAAAGATAGCTAAAATTCTATTGAAAAGTGAGCTCTTAAGAATAATCATTGGATTGAATATTCCAAAGTTATATAGATTCAAAGTATTTTTCTTCTTTTAAGGAAAAGGGACCAATAACATTTTATCTGTGTAAGGTAAAATAATTAAAGTTAAATTTTTCTGTAGCCCTGCTTTAGACCTTCCATAAATTATAACCCTTGAAATTTCTCTCATAAAATTTGTGGAATTTAGATGTGAGCTGAATGAATGGCATATTTTTTCCAATTCTTTCAGATAGTATTTTTGTGGTAATTTCTGATCCAGAGGTGCTAAAGTCTTTGATATTTTACCATCAGATAGACCTAATTGAGATCTCTGGGTCTTTGATCCAAACCATAGATTTTAGATTAGAGGTGAAGACTAAGTTTTATTCTCAGAAAGAGTTTGATGCTTCAATAAATTTGTTATTTCTGATTTTTTGGGAATAAGAAGAATTTTTTCTGAAAGGCTAAGTTTTCCTATTTCAGATGCTCAAATTTTCAGACTATCTCTTTTAGGTTGTGATTTAATTATTTTGTGGCCTTGCTTTACCTTTTATTTGGTTTAATAGAGGGTGGGGTGTTGTCACAACCACGTATTTTGACCCTCCTCCTTGATGGCGGCGGCAATCCAACCTGGAGCCAAGTTGGGGCCAATTGGCCATGTCATATCATTTATGGCCAATTGACCCCTTTTGGGTGTTCCATGGCTCTTACGCCATAACCCATTCCATTGGCCACTTATGGCCTCAGGCCATATCCTGCGTCATTGGCCCTCTTGGCCAATTTCCACCTCACCAACCCCCAGGCCTCCATCACTATTTTTGGGCCTGGGGGGTCCCTTTGTCTTCCAGGGGCTTCCAGGCCCCATGGCCACCCCTTTCATTATGGGGGTTTTGGCCTAAATGGCCTTTTTGGGCCATTTAGGCCCCCCACAGCTTCTACGGTCCGTACGCCGCGGTCCGCGGTCCGTAAGCCACGTACCGCGGTCCGTAGGCGGATTAGGCCCCTTTTGGCCTAATCCAATGAGGCCAAAGGGGGCAGCCACATAGCCCCCAAGGCCAGGTGGGCCCCAAACCACAATTGGGCCCACCTGCGCCATTTTTGGCCACCAATCCCTTGGACCCAAATTGGACCAAAAACACCTTGGATCCATTTTTGGCCATAAATCCCTCAGGACCCATTTTTGGCCCTGGACCACCATGGACCAACTTCACCGTCATGGCCTCTGGCAACCACCAGAGGCCACCAAATCACCTCAACAAGCATTTCCCTCAACTTAAGGGAGGATTGCTTCATTCCTCCATGCACCTCGTACTCAAGGTTGCAGGAGTGGTGCATATATGGTGTTATATACCATTATGCACCATTTTTGCTCAGCAATTCAATGGTGACATTTTCAGGACCCAAATCAACCTTCTTAACTCAAGGTACCAAGATACAACGCCCATTTCGAAAGAGAACCTTTGGACTCATCAGTTTGGTAATCCATGGCGGCAATCAGAAGACCATTCAAGGACTCCAATCACCTGGCTCAGCAGGAGTTGGGTTGGCAATTTCATTCAGGGTTATTCTAAGGGAAATTCTCAAAAGGTATTACATCTTTTCAATCAGTTTTCAAGGCATCAAGTATTTCAATACTTCTTGGACAACTCAATTGGTTCATACAGGCGGTAATCAATCAACCTGTAGGTACTTGGCCCAATTGGGCCAATTCATATTCTACTGTGGGAATTCAATCACACAGTTTCAAATTCAAGATGGCCAGAACTGTATTGGCCCAATTCGGACAATACAGCCGGTGATCCAACTCCAGGATCAATCTTTCAGCTTTTCACATATACTGGCCACCTTTCAGCACCTGGGGACTTTTTCCCCAGTTAATTAATATAGTGGATTTATTTTTATCCTTATTTTCTTTTACCTTATTAAAGTTAATACTGATAATCTTAAGTCAGTCATTCAGCACCCTTTTCTTTTATTTCCTCGCCTGTCCAGTGGATATTGGTGGTCATATCCTTATACTAATTCCATTTCCTTTTCTGGAAGGTTGAAACAGTGAATTGAGGATTCACCTGGTTGGCTTCTTGGCTTTTGGCTTCTTTATTATCTTTGGCCATTGGCTTCATGTTTTCTTATCTCATCTTTTGGCATACTTGTTTTCTCCCATATTCTTTCTTAGAGAAAATTCATTCTTATTATTCTTTTATCTTTGGAGCCCTCCAAGTGAGTTCTTGATTCCTGAGTGCCAGGCCCTCTTCTTCCAAGAGCCCCTGTGACATTATATTAATTAACTCATAATTCTTCTTCATTCATTCATTCTTTTATTCTTATATTTTAAATTCATTCATTCATTTTATCAAAATTATGATTCTTTAACGCTTTATGATCTTATGATTCTTTGTCACCTCTCAATTTTCTCTCATTCATTCTTCATTCTGAAAATTGAAGGCTGACCCATTTTTTATTTTTTGTTATCTTTTCAATCTCATTCTCAATCTTAATCAATCTATTTTTATCCATAATTCAGGCATTTTTTATCTTTGGTTCTCAAGTTATTCATCAGGTTATTCAGACACGTTCTTCATATCAGGATTCACTTTGATTTATTCCTCAAGAATTTTTGATTTTTTGGAAGAATTCACTTGAAAATTGATTTGATTGACTAATTTGACATAATTGAAATTGACCTCAAGATAATTGATTTACCTGAAGATTTTATTGATTTTGCTGATTATTAACATCAAGATTTTTGACATAAATTGATTTTGACTCAAGAATTCATTTTGATTGATTGATTTTTTCTGCAAGATTTTGATTTGCTTTGATTGATTGTTTTATTGACTTCAAGACTCATTTTGATTTGATTGATTGACGTATTTGAAGAATTTTGATTCATTCATTATCCAATTTCCTCAAGATTTGATTGTTGATTTTGTACTTCAAGAAAATTTTGATTTTATTTCATTTATTTTGGTTGATTATTCCTGAAATCATGCCAGTTCAACATTCACCTCCAGCAAGACAGACTAGATCTCAGGCCAGAGCTCAAGCTGTTCTGACTCCAACTCCAAGGGCTCCTCTTGACGGTACCCCAGCAGTTTCTCAACTGAGGGCCAGATTGGACAGAGGACCCATTATGGAAGGAGCAGCACCATCCAGGAAGGAAGAAAGAGGGCCAAGAAGATCAATGTCTTTATCAGGAGTGGTTGGCGGATTCCCAGGATTTTCAAGAACCAGTCCCAAGGTTCAAGGTGAAGATGGTGAAGAGGAGGAGGAGAATTCTGTGGGAGAGGAAGAGTCTAATGGCACTGAGGCTGCTCCTGCTCCTGTGGGAGCATCTGAGGGCACCAGAGGACCAACTCTAGCCCAGTCTGATCAGCCTGTCTCTCATCAGTCTGAACCGTCTTTATTGGCCATTATGCAACAAATGACTCAGATTATGGCCAATCTGCAAGCAGCTTCTTCTTCTGAATTATCAAGACCACCAGCCTTCAAGACTCCCTCTATGAAGGCTCCAGAATGCTTTTATGGGACTCAGCCCTTCAAAGTCAGAAGCTTTATTCAATCTTGTCAACTCATCTTTCATAATGATCCGGCAAACTTCTCTCAAGACAGAAAAAAGGTTCTTTATGCCACTTCATTCTTAGTTGGCAGGGCTGCAAAATGGATTGAGCCTTATCTTTCCAACCTCAATAATCAAGACTCAAATTATCTCCTCAATTCCTGGCCATTATTTGAATCCCAATTGTTCACTTTATTTGGAGACCCAAATGAAGTTAGAAAATCAGAAGCTGAATTGGATGGCCTTAGGATGAAAGAAGGTGGGCATGTTGCTTTGTATATTGCCGATTTCAGGAGTTTGATTTCAAGAATTGGGGATTGGGGTGAAAGGGCTCTTATTCATCATTTCAGGAAGGGCTTGGCCTCCAGGATTCTGGATCAATTGGCCTCCCATCCTTCAAACATTGATTCTCTTCAAGACTTAATGGACGTCAGCCTGGAACTTGATACCAGGTACCATGAGAGGCAGAAGGAAAAGAATCATCATCAAGAGAAGAAGCCTGAAGCCTCAAAATCTCACTCTTCTCATCATCAAGTTTCTTCAAGTTCAAGACCAAAGAAGAAATTTCATTCTCAAAAGCGGGACAAGCCCCATTCTTCATTGTTGAATAAGGACTTCATGTTGAAAGGTTCTGAAAAGGAAAGAAGAATCAAGGAGGGTTTGTGTACCTATTGTGGTGGGAAGCATAGTCTTGAGTCCTGTGTCAAAAGGCCTCAAAACAAGCTTACCCAACCGTCAGGCAGTTTTCCCAGCCAGGGAAAAGCCTGAGTGAAGATCATGTTGTGTTCAATGGTCTTCACAGTTTTCCTTCCAGAGCACAATTGTGCATTCTGAATTCTGGTGTCAAGAATTCTCTCAAATTCTTTGTTTTCTCTTCTCTTTCTGATGTTTTTTACAGTATTCTCATTGATTCTGGTGCTACACACTCATTCATTGCAAAGCAGTTTGCTCACAAGTACTCATTGACTATGTCAGAACTTCCAGAGAAGATTCCTCTTATCATTTTGGACTCCTCTGAGTCCCCTTCCTTATTTGTGACTCACCATACTAAATATATGGTTGAGCTCCCTTCCTTCCCAAGCTTTGAATGGGATTTTTTAGTCATTGATACTCCCAAGGGAGAAGACCTCATATTGGGCTTTGACTTTCTCAATCATTTTAATCCTTCTATTGATTGGAGGCAAGGGCTGATCACCTTTAATCCTGATCAAAAGGACTATTCTGATCCTTCCAATTCCTTCCGTAATGACTCTTCTTCTGCCAAATCATGTGCAGCTCTGGTTGGTGATTCTAGAACACCATCAGTTCCATCTTCTGTCCATATTCCTTCCCTTAATTCCCATCTGTCATTACCATCATCTGGAGATGAAGTCTTCAAAGAGATTCAAGATGTTGGGGAAGATAATTCTGTATCTTCACTTCATCTCTTCTTTGGGAATATGGACCTTCCTCCTTCATCTTATCATGACTCCCTGGAGGAGTTGTGGGATGAAGAGGAAGAGCCAGAAGAAGTAGAAACCGTGATGAAGGTTGTTCCCTCTGTTTATCACCAATACTTGGATGTATTCTCCAAGGTGAAGGCAGAGAAACTTCCTCCTCACCGTGCCTGTGATCATCATATCGAACTGGAGGGGTCTCTACCTCCAGTTGGGGTGATCTACTCTTTATCCAAACAAGAGTCAGATACACTCAGGGCCTACATTTCAGAGAATGTAGAGAAAGGTTTCATCCGGCCAAGCTCCTCCTCAACAGGAGCACCTGTACTCTTTGTTAAAAAGAAAGATGGTGGCCTCCGTTTGTGTGTTGATTACCGCAAACTCAATGCTGTCACTAGGAAGAACAAATACCCTGTTCCTCCTATGAACCAGCTTCTTAATGTCTTTAATGGTTCTTCTATCTTCTCCAAGATTGATTTGCGTGGTGCATATAACCTGCTCAGAATCAAGGAGGGTGATGAACATTTGACATGCTTCAGAACTAAATATGGCAGTTTTGAGTACTTGGTTATGCCATTTGGGCTCACCAATGCTCCTGCCTCTTTTCAGAATCTTGTCAATGATATATTCCAAGATCTTCTTGATGTTTTTGTTGTGGTTTATTTGGATGACATTATGGTCTTTTCCAAATCTGAGGAAGAACATGTCACCCATGTGTCCACTGTTCTTTCCAGACTCAGAGCCAATAACCTTTTTGCCAAGGCTTCTAAATGCCTTTTTCATGTTTCTAGTGTAGAATATCTTGGTTTTGTTGTTTCTTCTGAAGGCCTCAAGATGGACCAAGCAAAAGTCCAGCAGATCCTTAATTGGCCTCCTCCGAGAAACCTCAAGGCTCTTTTTTTTTTTTTTTTTTTTTTTTTTTTATACGGATCATCCTTGCTTTGCCAACTTCTACCGCCGTTTCATCAAGAATTATTCAAAGAAAATCAGTTCACTCACCAGTTTCCTCAAGAAAGATTCCTGTTTCCCCCTCAATGAGGAAGCTCTTAGCCAGTTTCATCAACTCAAAGAGGCCTTCACTACCGCTCCAATCCTTCTCTACCCACCATTGTAGAGACCGATGCATCCGATTATGCTTTGGGTGCTGTACTGAGTCAGGTCTCTGACTCAGGAAAACATCCCATTGCATTTGACAGCCGCAAGCTTATTCCAGCAGAACTCAACTATGAAATTAATGACAAGGAACTCCTTGGTATAGTCTGGGCTCTCAAGCGCTGGAGGGCTTTTCTTCTTTCTCTTTCCTCTCCTTTTGAAGTTCTCACCAATCACAGTTCCCTTCAATACTTCATGTCCTCAAAAGTACTCACTCGCCGTCAAGCCCGCTGGGCTGAATTCTTATCTGAATTTCATTTTTCAATCACTTACCGCCCTGGCCGCCTAGCAACTCTTCCAGATGCCTTATCACGTCGGGACGACGTCTATCCGGAGAGGGGGGAGGATTTCATCAGCAAGAATCCAATGAATTTTCAACAACTCATTAAGCAAGATGAAGTTCAACCCTCAAAGTTTTTTGCAGTCAAGGTGGATTCTTTTTCAAATTTGATTGATTCAATTCAGAAGAAATTATGGCAAGACCCTCAGTACAGAAGTATCCTTCAAGATTTGGGTAAAGGTAAATCCATTCAGGATTACTCTCTTGACTCCTCTTCCCAACTTCTCCTCTTCAAAGATCGGGTGGTGGTCCCAAATGACCCCACAATCCAACTCAGCATTCTTCAAAAGCGTCATGACTCTCCCCTAGCTGGACACCCTGGCCAAGAGAAGACTCTCAAACTTGTCAAGCGGGATTTCCACTGGTCCGGCATGACTCAATTCATTAAGGATTATGTATCATCCTGTCAACAGTGTTCAAGAAACAAGAATATCCACCATAAGAAGTTTGGACTCCTCAAACCTCTTCCAATTCCAAATGGTCCTTGGATTTGTCTCTCAATGGATTTCATCACTCAACTGCCCCTGTCCAATTCTTTTGACTCAATTCTTGTCATAGTGGACAGATTCTCAAAAATGGCGGTTTTTATTCCAACAATGTCTTCAATAACTTCTTTGGATTTGGCCCATTTATTCATCAAGAATATCTTCTCAAAGCATGGCCTTCCATCAAGCATTGTCAGTGATAGAGGTTCACTCTTCGTTTCTTCCTTCTGGACCAATCTTTGTCAGCAGCTCAAGATTTCAAGAGACTTGTCAACTGCTTATCACCCAGAAACTGATGGACAGACAGAGAGGGTAAATCAGATACTAGAACAGTATCTTCGGATGTATGTCAGTTATCATCAAGATGATTGGAACACCTGGCTCCCTCTGGCTGAATTTGCCTACAATAATTCTGATCACTCTTCAACCAAGCAATCACCGTTTTTCACTGTTTATGGAAGAGATCCACAATTTGATTCAGTTCACATCACTCAAGATACTCCTTCTGGAAAGTTATCAACAAAAATCCAATCAGTACAGCAAGATGTCAAGAGAGAACTTGAAATCGCCATAAACCGGTTTAAGAGGTATGCAGATAAAAGTAGAGCAAGTCCACCTGTTTGCAATCCTGGTGACATTGTATGGCTTTCTTCCAAGAATATCAAATCAACTAGAACCACCAAGAAACTGTCTGAAAGATGGTTGGGTCCCTTTCCAATCTTGAAGAAAGTCAGTACTCATGCTTACCACCTCAAGCTTCCATCTCAATGGAAATCCATCCACCCAGTTTTCCATATCTCACTCTTGGAACCAGTCAAGACATCAACAATCCCAAATCGGCATCAAGAGCCTCCTCCGCCAATCATTATTGAGGAAGAAGAGGAATGGGAAGTCTCACAAGTACTGGATTCAAAGCTCAAGAGAAGAAAATTATGGTATCTGGTGGAATGGAAAGGTTTCAGTCAAGATTCAGAAGGATCCACATGGGAACCAGCTGAAAACCTCAAGAATTGTCCTGAACTTGTCCAAGATTTTCATTCGTTATATCCTGACAAGCCAGGACCCAATTCTTCAATGGCTTGAATTTTTATGGTGCTTGGTGGGGAGAGGAATTACCAAAAGTAAGTCCCACTCCTGGTATGCACCTTTAGGGGTATTCTACTCTTCTTTGTTGTAAGCATCACCTTGGCCACTCTGTGAGCACTTTTCAATTTGGACACAGACTTCTTGGCCCGGCTTTCAACATCCAAATTCCAAATTTATGGCCATTTACACTTGGGCAAATGGACCATTCCTTTTGTATTCTCCCTCCCAAGACTTTATTCTTTCAACACATTCATTTATCAAGGGCTTTCTTATTTATGGCACTGGCGGGAGTGGCAACTACTAAAAGTAAGTTCCTCTCCTGGTGTGCACTTCCCTGAGGGGTCTACAATCTGTCAAAACATCACCTTGGCCACTCTGTGAGCACCTGGCATCAAATTCTTTTATCCAGGTCCTTGGTCACTTTCAAAATCAATTGTTGTAATCCGTGATGAAGATTGGATTCCTCCTCAAATTTCATTTTCTTTATTTTTTCTGTTTCTCTCTTTATATCTGTTTCCTTTTCTCTTTTACTCTTTATATTCTTTTAAAATTTCTTTTCTTATAACTCTTTAACGCCAAAATCTTTATGTCAAATCATGTCTTCAACTTTGTCAAAGCCAAATGTCAAGAGAAGATCAAGTCAACCTCAATTCATATGCCAACAAGCTTATCAGTTCAATTCTTCTTTTCAAGATTCAATACCTCTGGAATCCTTACGTCAAATCCGTCTCATTAGCCTCAACAGGCCTCTACCTTACCTTGGTGCTCAGGAGCTCACCATTCAAGGTAGGGGGGTACTGTCACAACCACGTATTTTGACCCTCCTCCTTGATGGCGGCAGCAATCCAACCTGGAGCCAAGTTGGGGCCAATTGGCCATGTCATATCATTTATGGCCAATTGACCCCTTTTGGGTGTTCCATGGCTCTTACGCCATAACCCATTCCATTGGCCACTTATGGCCTCCATCATCCTTTATGGCCTCAGGCCATATCCTGCATCATTGGCCCTCTTGGCCAATTTCCACCTCACCAACCCCCAGGCCTCCATCACTGTTTTTGGGCCTGGGGGGTCCCTTTGTCTTCCAGAGGCTTCCAGGCCCCATGGCCACCTTCATTGGTTTCCTGGCCACCCCTTTCATTATGAGGGTTTTAGCCTAAATGGCCTTTTTGGGCCATTTAGGCCCCCCACGGCTTCTACGGTCCACGGTCCGCGGCCCGTAAGCCACGTACCGTGGTCTGTAGGCGGATTAGGCCCCTTTTGGCCTAATCCAATGAGGCCAAAGGGGGCAGCCACCTAGCCCCCAAGGCCAGGTGGGCCCCAAACCACAATTGGGCCCACCTGAGGCATTTTTGGCCACCAATCCCTTGGACCCAAATTGGACCAAAAACACCTTGGATCCATTTTTGGCCATAAATCCCTCAGGACCCATTTTTGGCCCTGGACCACCATGGCCTCTGGCAACCACCAGAGGCCACCAAATCACCTCAACAAGCATTTCCCTCAACTTAAGGGAGGATTGCTTCATTCCTCCATGCACCTCGTACTCAAGGTTGCAGGAGTGGTGCATATATGGTGTTATATACCATTATGCACCATTTTTGCTCAGCAATTCAATGGTGACGTTTTCAGGACCCAAATCAACCTTCTTAACTCAAGGTACCAAGATACAACACCCATTTCGAAAGAGAACCTTTGGACTCATCAGTTTGGTAATCCATGGCGGCAATCAGAAGACCATTCAAGGACTCCAATCACCTGGATCAGCAGGAGTTGGGTTGGCAATTTCATTCAGGGTTATTCTAAGGGCAATTCTCAAAAGGTATTACATCTTTTCAATCAGTTGTCAAGGCATCAAGTATTTCAATACTTCTTGGACAACTCAATTGGTTCATACAGGCGGTAATCAATCAACCTGTACGTACTTGGCCCAATTGGGCCAATTCATATTCTACTGTGGGAATTCAATCACACAGTTTCAAATTCAAGATGGCCAGAACTGTATTGGCCCGATTCGGACAATACAGCCGGTGATCCAACTCCAGGATCAATCTTTCAGCTTTTCACATATACTGGCCACCTTTCAGCACCTGGGGACTTTTTCCCCAGTTAATTAATATAGTGGATTTATTTTTATCCTTATTTTCTTTTACCTTATTAAAGTTAATACTGATAATCTTAAGTCAGTCATTCAGCACCCTTTTCTTTTATTTCCTTGCCTGTCCAGTGGATATTGGTGGTCATATCCTTATACTAATTACATTTCCTTTTCTGGCAGGTTGAAACAGTGAATTGAGGATTCACCTGGTTGGCTTCTTGGCTTTTGGCTTCTTTATTATCTTTGGCCATTGGCTTCATCTTTTCTTATCTCATCTTTTGGCATACTTGTTTTCTCCCATATTCTTTCTTAGAGAAAATTCATTCTTATTATTCTTTTATCTTTGGAGCCCTCCAAGTGAGTTCTTGATTCCTGAGTGCCAGGCCCTCTTCTTCCAAGAGCCCCTGTGACAGGTGTGTATTTCACTCCTTCTTGTGTACCACATTTATGGTAGGTTTGAATTTCATGCTTGTGCTCTATTTTTGAGTCACAGGATGAAAATGGATATGAAGAGTCTCTAAAATGAATACCAAGGAGGAAAAAGATTCCAAAAGTTAACAGATTCAATTTAGAAACAAAGTGACAAAGCTGAAAATGACAAAATATGCTTTTATTTCCTTTTGGAGTGTTTCAAGAGTAAAAATATTGTAAAGAGTTAAAAAAAGGACTTTTGTTTTTCTTTTAAATGGTTTAAAGGTTTAAAATTCCTTGAATATGGTAGTTGTAATCATTTATTGATATTTTAAGTTCAATCAAACTAATTATAAAGAGAAAATTTCTTGGAATAAGAAGGGAATATTGGTAAAAGAATAAATTCGTTTATAGACTCAAATTTTCTTCCTCAAAATGCAAATAATGCTCTCACCATGAATGAGAAATATATTGGAAACAGAAAGGCCACTTGTGGCATAATCAAGCCTTATTTTGGACCAAAAAAGATGGTTTCAGCAATTTTAGCTCTATAAGATAGCCATTACTATAGTAATAATTGGCTGTGAGTATTCCAAACATGTGAAAATTTGTGAGTATTGAAGTATATCTTAAATACCAAAATATTACAAAAGTACCTCAAAATAGTGTTTTTGAACATGAAAAACCTGTTATTAATGTGAATATTCAAAATTCATCATTTTTCCCAAAGAAAAGAATCACTAACTCTTTCTCAATAAGTAACTATATGGATTTAAGACTAAGACTATGTGGGTTCTACAAAGCCAATTTAACTAGGGAAACTCCATAAATTCAAGCAGCTGAAATAAACAATATGAGATGTTAATATGGAAAATACTTCAACATGATGGCATTATTACGACATAAACAAATTTTGAATTTTCGTCCTGAAGTTTAACACAAAGAAATGGGATTCTGAAAAATCCTGTATTGAAAATATACAGACAAATTAGCTTTATGCATGTTTTTGGAATTGAGAACTACTTTATTGTTATATAGAGGCTTGCTACACCAATACTAAATATACATCTTGAGTCCTAAATGACTATTTTGATGTAAAAATAGCTCAAAGGAACACAAGAAAGAAAAGAGAGCTTTGGTACCACAGTTTCTGAAGCCTCTGGGGAATAGCCATCTCCAGAGAAAAGCTCCCTGTCCTATAATTACCTAGGTAAGGATATTTCAAACCCTTTTTATCGAGGATAAGTATCACTAAGTGATGAGAAAATGGAAAATAAGCTGTTATTTTTATCTTCCAAAGAGGTGATAAGCACCTCTCAATCATGGAAATATTTCTATCCTTGATTATTTACAATAGGTGAGTCAAAAATCATTAATCAAAAAACTTCAGTACTACTATCCATGGAATTACCTCATGGCAATAAGCTGTTATTGTAATATTAGCTTGAATCACATTTTAAAAAAGGAGAAAAAAAGAGTTAATTAAGGATACAGCTATTGATTCATTAATTGGAAACATTAAATACCAATTTGTAAAGTGGTAATATTCAATTAAAACCAAAAAATCATTATCATTTCATAATCTAAATGTATTTTTTTACCAACAGTCCATTATTGATGGTTCCAGGTGAAACACTGAATCTTTTAGGTCATACATAATTGGAATACTGAAAGAAAATCTCCAATAGCATCAATAGATTCGAGAAAAGAATCCTTATTTTGGAACAGAATATTCACAGTGGTAACTTCATTTTTTAACCATAGATGGCTTGGTATCCAGTTGAAATTAATTAGCTAGGTAATTGAGGGAATTTTAAATGACAAAACATGACATAATGATAGATCCAAATAGGTTAGCTGATTACTCATCTATTAAGTTTCTACTTGACACCTTTTCATTCCTCTATGAGCTGTTGTAAAATTAGGAGAAGCCTACTGTTTCTGTTTTCCACAATATTAACTATTATTAATAAGTAAAATTGGTATATTATAAAAATAATATTCTATATTAGCTATAAATTTATCCTTGACTTACTTAAATACTTAAAACCCACCAGGAAAACATGAAAAAATAGTATTGATGCTTCCAATAGTTTTTTAACTACAGCTTTTTTATTATGGATCTTGTATTTAATGTTGATTCTTTAGCTCCACATATAAGCCATCAAATCATTTCAAAGTCATTCTTTGGAGTATTGGTGAGTATTATGTTTTAATTCTATAATTATTCTTCTTAATTCAATATTTTTCCTTCAGAATCGCAAATTATTACTGATTAAAATGATTCTATGTTATTTTAAAAAGAGGCTTCATTACTCACAACCATTTTCATTCAGTCTAGTAGATAGTATTTCTATATGAGTAGTAGTATATAAGAAGCTAGAGAAACAAACAAGCTTATGAAAGGTGCTGGTAAGAGAATTTACTTTTTCATTAAAAAAATATAAGCTCTCATGTGTTTATACCAAATTATTTCCAAGAAACAGAATTTTATGGTAAAACCAGTTAAATAGGCCATTTTTCAAAAAATACTCAAACAGAGGTTTTGAACCTTATTTCAATTATTTTTTTGTTTTGTGGTGGCTTCTATATTAATCTCTTTTTTTCAGTATTTTCTTTTACAATGAATTCTTGAATTGACCAATTTACCAAAATGGCAAGAAGAACTGTAAAAAAATACTAAAAAATTAGAGCCATACAGAAGCAACCTCAAAACAAAAGAATAATATTTGAAATAAGGTTGAAAACCTTTTTTAGGCATTTGTTTACACAAAATGGCCCATTTACAAGTTTTGGCCATAATTTGGTAAAAACATGTGAGGGCTACATGTCTTTACTAAAAACCTATGTGAATTTAACAGAACCCTTCATTAGTCATTTATTTTTATAGAAACTGTGTTATTATATATTCATAATAGCAGTAAAAATTCTCTTTATTCATAGTAATATTATGAAGTTTTTCATAGAAAAGTCTTATATAATGTGTTTAAGTACCCTCCAACACATATCACATCTTTTTTGAAGTCTGTTTTAGTTTTGATACCCTGAATAAATTTGCAAATTAACTGGTTGATACCAAAGCCTCATCATGAATTGAGTCACAGACACTAGGATTTAATTCCAGGCCGAAAGTACTGAAGTTCTTAATGGAGTTTGAAATAAAGAGCCTTGTACCAAAGCATTTGGGTAAATTTGGCACCCTTGGAGCCAGAATTCATTCCACCCCCAAATAATTGATCTTTTTCATCTTTCTATTCAATTTATCAAAATTTACTATAATTTGGATTTTCCATATTCAATTAAACTTAGAAATTACAGTAAACGAATTTGATTCCCAATTCCATGTCTATAAACTTAAGCTCACTTATCTAATAGATGTGCACATTTTGAAAAATCAATTGAAAATCATTCTATCGTGGTGTTTACGCTGACGACCACACCCTTAATGAAACAAAAAACAATGTGTAACACCACATGGGGTGTGAATTAAGTTAAATCTTGATCAATTTCAGAATTTTATACTCACAATCCTTTGAGAATAATATAATCTTATTTAGAGTTGTGTTACAGAAGCTTTATCCATAAGCAAACCAAGGTAAAATTTCATTGGTAATCCAATGGTAAAGAAGAATTAATATGTATTTAATAATAATGAGATTTAGAGTAAGTCTGATTTACCTTTCTTGAAAATTATTGTATTTCTAAAATTCTTGAAATTTATGTTTTATCTAAAATTCATGAGTAAAACAGTACTCTTGAGATTTTTATAATTTCTATAATTATTGCAAAAACTAATATTAAAGATTTATCTAATAGTTGGAAATAATCATTCCACTGTTATGGATTATTTTTAATTTCATTTCTTGTCCTTTCAATATATAGAAATACCTACAAAGCTCACAAATATGGGGCTGAGAAATCTGAAAATTCAACCTCTTACCAACAGAACATATCCTCAGGCTCCCTCTATCCGATTCTGAGCTTCATAATGGAAATAAAAATTTGTATAGAGACCCAAAAGGTGTCTTTTTAGCCAAACCTCTGACAAGTTGTTGAGATGGTTTTTTACCATATCAGAAATCTAATAGTCTATTGATAAATGGGAAGAAGAGTTAGAAGAAAAATTCTCAATAATAATTAATTATTTTGGATTTGATTTATTTATGAATTTTAATCCAGAAAAAAATAAGGATTTCAAAAAAGAATTTTTTTATTTTTTGCAGAACTTGATCTCTTCATTAATAAGTTCAACCCAGCACAGAACAAAGTTTCTGGAAAGCAATTATCATGATAAATAACTTCCCTCATCTTAAAGAGCCTACTTCCATCATTTAAAAACAAAAAAAATATTCACCTCTTTTGCGAATTTTTATAAGAAAGCATTCCAAAAAAAGATGATAATAATGAATGGCCTTCAGCCTTTAGTAGATGTAATAATTGGCCTGTATATCCTAGTAAACTTAAGTACTTCTGGATTCCTCAAAGTAAAAAGTAGATTTAAATACAAGGGACCTAATTGGTTATTTAGTTTGGAAACAAGAAGATTCTAGATTATTGTCACATCCCTAAGCTCTGTAGTCCTCCTGGTGCATGAAGAATGAGTCTGATTTTGAAAAGATTGAAATTTAGAAACAGTGAAATATGATTGATAAATGAGTTCTTTCTTTGAATTTGAGGGAGGAAGAAACAGTTCTTGAGAACATAAAGCTATCTAAGAGGATGAAAGTAAAGCTCTCTAGGCTTGGATGGGGTTTCTATTGGTATTTATGTGATAGCTGCTGGGCTAGCTAGTATGAAGGAATATTGTAGCATAATTTTAATGTTTTTGGAGATATAAATTGATTATAGAGTTGTGGTTGAAAAGAAATATTTACAAAATGCAATGGTAGAACTTAGAAATGCTACAAAGTACTAACAGTTATAGCCTCAATCCATCATTTTATTGCTCAACATGGAAGTTGAAATGTATAATTCCATCAATAATTTCAGCCATAGTTTGAAGATAAGCTAATTTTACTCCAAGACACCTGTTTTATACAAATGATAGAAATTCGAAGGAAGGTTAATTGCATTCAGTGTTTTATACCCATGTGTAATTGATTCTTTTGAGTATACTAATAGGTATGACCTCATCAAAAGATTATGTGAACTGCCACAGATGTTTTATTGAGATATTTTATTTCGTATTTTAGTGAAAAAACATAATAATACTTTGAATAAACAAAAATTAGGATTGCAAAAAATCTGAAAACTGATGTCAAGTATATGAAATCAAATTGAAAAAAATCAAAAGATGAAGGATTTAACTAATCACTAACAAGTACTTGTGAGCTTGAGAAGTATTTTGGTATACCAAAAGACCACAAAATTAGATATAAGTTATAATTCAAAGTAAAAAAATGATTTGTAAATATAAAACTAAAATTTAAATAATGACAAACTTATATTAATATAGAATTCAACAAAAAAGTAAAAAATGAAGTCAAAATAGGTTTTGAAAAAAAATCCTCAAAATAAAATAGAAACTATTAAAAATTCTTTTCCAATAAATAAAAATATGAAATTCTTTCACAATTGGATTCCTCATAAAATATCATGTGGGGTAACCTCTGAGTAGAATTTCTGTGAATAAACTCTAAATAAGTATAAGTTAAGTTGTAAGTATTTTCTGTATGAAATTTTGAACATACTCAAAGATTGAACTCAACTATCACCACATGTGGTGTTAACCATCAATTTGTTTTGAAACTGAGGTGTAGTGTGTAGCTTAGAAGCTATGAGGAATTGAAGTATTTTAATTTAAATTGTCAAATAGTGAGCATGTATTGCATAAGTAAACTCAAATTTACAGATGAGGAATGAATAGTTACAGTTTTGCACTGTAATCTTTTAATCAAAATAAATACGTAAAAATTCAATTATAATACAAGTGGAGAAACTTAAATAAAATAAATTGGGAATATTGAATTTTGGGGGAAAAGGAATTTGGGCTCCAAGGGTGCCAGACTGCCCCAAGCTCCATGCCAACAGGCATAGGATCTCAAAATCCATAAAAAGATCATTACTTTTGGCCTGGTATTGAATCACAGGGTCTGTGACTCAATTCATGATAAGATTTTAATAACAACAAGGGGAGTTTGAACTTTTTCCAAGAGGCTAAAGCATCCCTTACCCTAGCAAAAGACTCATGAGAAAATTTGAACTCCTTCAAAGGCTCTTTATACACTTTATGATGTGTTTCGGAGGCTTAAAACCAGATGTAACTATAGTAATTGCTGGTTTACAGGACTGAAAATGGCTATAACCAGCCCTTTTTTGATCCATACCAGGTTTCAATGATGCCAGAATTGGATTTGGTTTTCTCAATTTGTTTTTAATGATTTATGAGAGTAGATTGTACTTATGGAGGAAGAAAAATTGTGGCTATGGAATAATGTATTATTTCCCTCATCTTTTCCTTTTATAATGAGCTGAAACATTGTTTAACCAATTGATAAAATATTCTAACCACCACTTTTGAGTAATTTTAGACCTTTTAAGCATGTGGAGAAATTTTCAAAGTCCTATTTTGTGACTCTTCATAATTATTTTACCCTATCACTACCTCAAAAGTAAATTAAGGAATATTTTATCACTGTAAGAATTGTCACTTTGTTTCCAAGTTCACTCTGCTGCATTTTGGGAATTTTTTATATTTAATACTCATTATAGAAACTCTTTTCTGATATAAGCTTTGGGAAGATCCTTTCCCAATTAATTCCAATTGAAAACGTTTTTGAAAGATTTCTTTTTTAGCCATAAATATCCCTTGTAGAGTATTTGTTAATAAATTATTATTGTTGGTAAAATAATAAGTATTTATAGTCTTATTTATTTCTATTAAAAAAATCAAAAACACTAATTTTGGTTTTTCTTCTCTTAAAACATCTGAGATGATTATTCTTACATAATTTTACCTTAAAAAAATCTTGAGGACAGGAAAATTACTTTCTTTTTAATCAAATTTTCATATCCATACCTTACAGTATTCCATATATCTTAGCAATGGTGCTTGTTAGCTCTAATAAGTTTGGTTGCTGAACTTCCTGGGGAGACTTATTGGTAAAATTAAGAATCTCAAGGAAAACAGAAACTAAAGTATATCTTTCAAGAGTTAAATCTTTCCTTTATTCATCTTGATAATGTTTCCTATAGGTCATATTTCTTGTTCAGTAAGGAAAAAGATTTTTCAGACCAAAAATCTGGAAGCTTAATATGCCTTTAAGGTCTCTAAAGAAGAGAAATCAATTTTGATATAAATCTCACATCAATGTTTTGCTCAATTTCAAGTCTTAAAATTTCTTTCCTCATCTTGAAATATTTAAAGTCTTTGTGAAGAAATATTGAATAAAGTGGTGTTGATTTTTTTGAATGTGTAAAGATAACAAAAAAAGGAGACAAAGTAAATAAATGGTAAAATAAGGTGGAAATCTGATTATATGAGGGTGAAAGAGATTATAAAGCTATTCAATGGAATAAATATTAAAATGTTTAAAATAGCTGAAGTTCTTCCATTAAATATGTATGATTAATTCAATCAGATTTTTAGATTTTGAATCTAATTTAACCAATTTTCTTCTCAAAATTTCATTAATTAGTTTGATACTTTTTGGCCTTTCATAAGCTAAGAGCTTTGTGCATTTATTATTGTTGAAATTGAAACTACCTTTCTTAGTGATAAGTGTTTAAATTCCAAAAAAAATTATAAATTGAAATAATTTTTGAGCTGAAATATAATAAAAGTAAATAAAGAAAATTTAAAACACTTATTCTAGAAAAAGCTTTTTGTTTTTTCTTAAATATTTTAATAATTTGGATTGTATTTAATAGTACCAGGAGTTAATGGAAATTCCCAAAAGATGAATTTAATAACAAAGTTTTCTTGCCTTTTTCATTTTATAATAAGAGTAAGAATATTACACAAATTCTTTGTTATACCATTTTTATTGAGTACAACAATCTTTTGAATATATCCTAAGCTATATAATAAGCCGTATACAAAACAATAAGTTTTATGAGGAAGATTATTCTGAATACCAAATTTATATCTTATTTATGGTTTGTCTATGAAAAAATTAGTAAAGAAAACTAGTGTACTATTACTGTCCCCGAAAATAAATGTGATAATAAGAAGACTATTATAAAAACAAGTATAAGTTTTTTGATTACTTCAGAATTTAAATTCTAAATTTTTTAATCATATGTCATAACAAATTGAATCAAAAAACAAGATTATTTAAAAGTTTTATCAAAATAATTACTCTATTACCAACATGTGTCGCCAAAAATATTAAGGTAAGGCGAATATTGCTCTCCCAAATTCAATAACAGTGAAAACAGCGTCTTCACATTACAACAAAGTTGTATATGATAAGAAATATTGGAAAACAAAGTTCCAGAAGAATAATATATCAAAAAATTATTTCATAAATAAATTCGAACAAAAATATTTTAGAAAAGAATTTAGAAACTTACTACTTCTAAAACCAATACAAATCAATTATTATCAGCTCAAAGCTTATGAAAATTCTAAACATCAAGAAAGCCACTAGTACACTTTCAAAAGCTTCAAGCTGCATAGAATTAAGGAATATAAGGTTTTTGAGTAAGCTCAAAAAGAGTACTTGTGGATTTACAACAATTAGTTAGAAATATAAGTAATATAAGCTCTAAGTATAAATATACTACCATGACAACGATAATAATCTTTATTTAATGTATTTTACTTATTTCAAAATATTTTAAATATGTAACAATACTTTTATAATACATTCTAAGGATATAATAGTATATATTTAGAAGATTGAATTTATAATAGGATGATTATTCAAAAAAAAATTAAAATTTGGCTTCTTTTAAGTCTGAAAGGACTCACAGAGGCATGGAAAACAGAAGAATAAAGAACCAATTTATGATAATAAAATTTAGCCATTTGTATTTATTTTTAAATCACTCTTTCTCATGTAAAATTATCATAATTATTTAATTATGTTATTTTACATGGATACCAAACCATTTATGGTTAAGAAATGATGAATTTAGCATATTGAATATTTCTTATTTAAAAATATAAATTTTCAAATAGAATTTATCATTTTACTGGAGATTTATTCAAAATATGTAATTTCCATGAATTTTTGAAGATTTAGTGCCTCACATGGAATAATCCAAAATGGACTGTAAGAAGCTATATAAAAACCAAGATATAAGAAATATTTCCCTGAATACCAAGTTTATTCCTTATGTATGGTACTTCTTTGAAAGAACTAGTCAAATAAGACTAGTGTACTATTATTTTCCTCAAAAATTGATATAATAAAGAGACAATCATTTCAAACACAAGTTTCTATTTTGAATTACTCAAAAATTTGGATCATAAAATTCTTAATCATATGGTATAGTTAATTATAAAAAATTGGGAAAAATATTACTTTATAATTGTTCTGTTGAAAGGTATGTCACAAACAATATTAAAGTAGGGGTATTATTGCTCTCCGGAGTCGATGATACTGAAAACAGAGCTTTCATTTCACAATATGGCTGTATGGACCCAAAAATATTGGAAAATATTATTCCAGAGAGATAAGATTTAAAAGATTTTTCCATAAAGAAATTTAAAGAAAAATTTAGTATTAAAGAATTCATAAGCTTACTACTTATAGAATTGATACAAACCAGATAGTATAAGTACCAAGGTTATCAAAACCAAAACAGAAATTCAGAAAATAAATGAGATGAGAAAACCTCTAAACCTCATGGGATTAAGGAATGGAGGGATTTTGAGAAAGCTTAACAAGTGTACTTGTGTATTTGCAACAATGAATTAAAAATTCAAGTAATAGAAACTCTAATTGTTGAATTACTATTAGAATCAATAGTAATATTCTTGATTAAATCCCTTTTAATTATCTTAAAGATTTCAAAGTATTTGAGAATACTTTCATAATACATTGTGGTGACATACTAGGATAAATTGATAAGATTGAAGTGATGATAGGATGATTATAGAAAGAAAGTAGAGGTAGTAAGCTTCTTTTAAGTCTAAAAATCTCACAGAAGTGTTCAAAGGAGTTAACAAAAAACAAAGAGATTAGAAAAAAATTTCTCATTTGAATTTAGGGCTAAATAAATTTTTGTCATGTAAGATAATCCTCATTACTTAATTATGTAATTTCACATGGATACCAACCCATTTATGGTTAAGAATTAATGAATTCACAAAAGTCAATATTTTTATGGAAAATATACATCTTTAATTAAATTAATCATTTTTATTGGAGATTTCATTGCAAGCTGTAATTTGCATGAATTTTTTTCAGATCTAGTGTTTCACATGGAACTTTAAAAAATGGACTGTAAATAAAGCTTTCAATAAATATTAATAAGTCTCAATCATTAATGAGTTTTTTGTATCTTTCAGACCACTCCATAATTCCTGAAAGGCTTGAATATTTTCTCTAAGAAGTTCATTTTGAATTAATCTTCAAAGCTTCTCTCATCTCTTATGTGGTTCAGGTAAATAGGATAATAACAGATGGTTTTGATAAGGTTGTCACAACCATGGCAATTACCCTCCTGGACTCCATATGGCATATCAGTGCCATATTAATCTTATGGAAATTTGGCCATATCCATAATCACTGACCAAATTGGCCCTCTTGTCTTTTCTGGCCTTTTATGGTCATTTTACTCCTGGGGTGAACCTGGCCCCTTCAGTATCATCAGTCCTTTCCAGGACATTCTATGCTTTTGGGCACTTTCAGGTATTTTCCAGTAAACAGGGAAAATACAGCTCAAAAGCCTGTATTTGGCTTCTTGAGCCTTAAATACAGTTTTTGCGCATTTTTGCTGTATTCAGCTGTATATGCCATTTTCCCATGTATTATGGGAAATATGTCCAAAAGGCAATATCAGGCCTTTTGGGGCTTAATTTCCAGTTTTGTGCATTTTGTGCACTTTTGCGCATTTTGTGAATTTATGCGCACTTTGTGCAAATACAGTTTTAAAGCATTATAAGATGTATTTGGCCAGAAAAACAAAATTGGCCAATACACCCAGAAACACCTTGTCACCTGTGAAGTCACCCAAGCCCCAATTTTCACTCTCACCCTCCTGACTTCACTCACAAAGACCTTTGGCTACTTTCACCCTTAAGCAACTCAAATTGTCATTAATGGTGTTATACACCATTCTGCACCTTTTTTCACCAGAAATTCAATGGTGTCAATATCAGAGGGGTAATTCAACGTTTAATAAGTCACCGAAGTGTCATGTTATCCAGAGAACCCCTCAAGGCTCAAGTGCAGGTGTAATTTCTCAAAGCCCAATGACGCCATCAGGAATTCATTGGATATTATTACTTCAAGTATTTCCTCCAAGAGAATACTGTCAATTGATTCCCAAGGTGTTTACAAGAGGAAGTTTCAAACAATCTGTCAAGTGTCAATGCTCCATCAATCCAACTTGGCAACCACATTCATTTCAATACAGTCTAGAGTCATCAAGACCTGTATTTCAATCATACATAATGGGAAAAGCATTCAACACAGTTAATTTCCCAATCTGGCAAGGTATACACTTCATCAAGCTGTCAATACAGCTTCAAGGATTCAATACAGACCAGCTGTCAGCCTGAAGGAGTCAATCTATCAGCCTTTCACATATACCAGCCTCCTTTGACCCTGGGGGGTTTTCCCCCAGTTAATTAATATATTTTGATTTTATTTTCTCTTTGTTTATCTTACCATTTTTGTTAAGTGAATACTGATATTATCAAGTCAGTCATTTAGAACATTTTCTCTTTTCTTTCTTTGCCTGTCAATGGATATTTGGTGGTCATATCCTTACTAATTCCATTGTTCATTTTGGCAGGTTGAAACAGTAATTAAGAACTTGGTTGGCTCTTTGGCCATTTGGCTTCCCATTTCTCTTATTGCATCTCATCTTTGTACTTGCATTCTTCTTAGAGAAATTCAATTCTTTATTTTTATTTTCTTTATTCTTTTGGAGTATTCCAAGTGAGTTACCTGATTGCTGAGTGCCAGGCCACTCTTGCTTTTCTGTCCAAGAGCCTCTGTGACATTATATTAATTAACTCATGATTTCTTTTCATTCTGTTAATTCCTTCTTTATAATTTCATTCACTCATTTCATTGAAATTATGACTCTCTAATGCTTATGAGCTTTATGATTCATTGTCACCTCTCAATTTTCTCTCATTAATTATTCATTTTGAAAATTGAAAACTGACCCAATTTGATTTTTGTTTCTCTTTTAAATCTTATTCAAATCATAAAATTCTCAATTTATTCATAATTCAGGCATAATCTTAAATTTCATTTGATTTTCAAATTTCTCATCTAAATTCATTCAGACACATTCTTCACATCAAGATTCAGTTTGATTCATTCTTCAAGAATTTTGATTTTCAAGAAGAACTTTCTTTATTTGTATTGATTGATTGATTTGACATAAATTGATATTGACCTCAAGAAAATTGATTGACCTGAAGATTTCATTGATTTTGCTGATTTTTCACATCAAGAATTTTGACATAAATTGATTTTTCCTCAAGAATTCATTTGATTGATTGATTGAGTTTGAAAGATTTTGATTTTGATTTATTTGACTTATTGATTTATTGACTTCATGATTTCATTTGACATTGATTGATTGCTTTTCCTGAAGTATTCATTTTGACTTATTGATTTATTGACTTCAAGATTTCATTTGAAATTTATTTATTTATTTTCCTGAAGTTTACATTTTGACTTATTTGATTAATTGACCTCAAGTTTTCATGTGATACTTAATTGATTGATTTACCTGAAGATCTCATTTTGATTTATTGATTTTTTCTTAAAGATATTGATTTTGACTTTTGACTTCAAACTTTATTTGCAATTGCCTCAAGTCTTCATCTTCAAATATTGATTCTTGTTCATTTTATTTCATTTTTATCCTGAAATCATGCCCATCAAACACTAACCTTCTCCAAGGAAGACAAGATCTCAGGCCAGAACTCAAGCTGTTCTCACTCCAACTCCAAGGGCTCCTCTTGGTGGCACCCCAGCAGTTCCTCAACTGAGGGCCAAATTGGGCAGAGGACCCATTTTGGAAGGAAGGAAGAGGGCCAAGAAGATCAAGTTCATTTTCAGGAGTAGTTGGAATATTTCCAGGAGCTTCAAGGACCATTTTCAGAGGTCCTGGGGAAGACAGTGAAGACGAGGAGGAGAATTCTGTGGAAGAGGAAGTGTCTGATGGTACTTAAGGTGTTCCTGCTCCTGTGGGGGCATCCCAAGGTACTGAAGGATCAACTCTAGTCCAGTCTAATCAGCCTGTCTCTCATCAGTCTGAACCATCTTCATTGGCCATTATGCAGCAAATGATTCAGAATATGGCCAATCTTCAAGCAGCTTCATCCTCTGAAGCATCAAGACCACAAGCCTTTAAGACTCCATCTATGAAGGCAGCAAAATTATTTGATGGGACTCAACCCTTCAAAGTTAGAAGTTTCATTCAGTCTTTTCAATCAATTTTTCATAATGATCTGGCAAATTTCTCTCAAGACAGAAAGAAAGTTCTCTATGCCACTTCATTTCTCATTGGCAGGGCTGCAAAATGGATTGAGCCTTATCTTTCCAATCTCACCAATCAAGAATCAAATTACCTTCTCAATTATTGGAGCTTATTTGAATATCAACTATTTACTTTATTTGGGGACCCAAATGAAGTTAGAAAAGCTGAAGCAGAGCTGGATTCTCTAAGAATGAAAGAAGTTGGCCATGTTTCTTTATACATAGCCAATTTCAGTAGTTTGGTTTCAAGAATTGGAGATTGGGGTGAAAGAGCCCTTATTCATCATTTCAGGAAGGGATTGCCATCCAGAATTTTGGATCAATTGGCTTCCCATCCTCCAATAATTGACTCTCTTCAAGACTTAATGGACATTACCTTGGAGCTTGATACCAGGTACCATTAGAGGCAAACTGAAGAGAGTCATCATAAAGAGAAGAAGCCAGAAGCCTCAAATTCAAATTCTTCTCATCCTCAAAATTCTTCAAGCTCAAGTCAAAAGAAGAAGAAGAATTTTCAGAAGAGGCACAAGCCCCATTCTTCTCCATTGAATAAAGATGTTAAATTGATTAATTTTGAAAAAGAAAGAAGAATCAAGGAGGTTTTATGTACCTTTTGTGGTGGGAAGCATAGTCTTGAGTCCTGTTTCAAAAGGCCTCAAAACAAGCTTACCCAACTGTCAGGCAAATTTCCCAGCCAGGGAAAAGCCTGAGTGAAGATCATGTTGTGTTCAATGGTCTTTATTGTTTTCCATCCAGAGCACAATTGTGCATTCTGAATACTGGTGTAAAACATTCTATAAAATTCTTTGTTTTTTCTTCTCTCTCTGATATGTTTTACAGTATTCTCATTGATTCTGGTGCTACCAACTCATTTATTGCAAAGAGGTTTTTTCACAAGTATTCTTTGACCATGTCAGAACTCCAAGAGAAGATTCCCCTTATTATTATTGACTCCTCTGAGTCCCCTTTTTCATTTGTGACTCACCATACCAAATATATGGCTGAGCTCCCCTCTTTCCCAAGCTTTGAATGGGACTTTTTAGTCATTGATACTCCCAAGGGAGAAGACCCCATATTGGGCTTTGACTTTCTCAATCATTTTAATCCATCTATTGATTGGTGGCAAGGGCTGATCACCTTTAATTCTGATCATAAGGACTATTATTATCCTTCAAAATCTTTCAGTAATGACTCTTCTTCTGCCAAATCATGTGCAGCTCTGGTTGGTGAATCTAGAACACCATCATTTCCATCTTCTGTCCATATTCCTTCCCTTAATTCCCATCAGTCATTACAATAATCTAGAGGTGAAGCATTAAAAGATATTCAAGATGTTGGGGAAGATGATTCTGTATCTTCACTTCATCTCTTCTTTGGGAATATGGACCTTCCTCCTTCATCTTATCATGACTCCCTGGAGGAGTTGTGGGATGAAGAGGAAGAGCCAAAAGAAATAGAAACCGTGATGAAGGTTGTTCCTTCTGCTGACCACCAGTATTTGGATGTATTCTCCAAGGTGAAAGCAGAGAAACTTCCTCCTCACCGTGCCTGTGACCATCATATTGAGCTGGAGGGGTCTCTACCTCCAGTTGGGGTGATCTACTTTTTATCAAACCAAGAGTCAGATACACTCAGGGCCTACATTTCAGAGAATGTAGAGAAAGGTTTCATCTGGCCAAGCTCCTCTTCAACAGGAGCACCTGTCCTCTTTGTCAAAAAGAAAGATGGTGGTCTCCATTTGTGTGTTGATTACCGCAAACTCAATGCTGTTACTAGGAAGACCAAGTATCCTGTTCCTCCTATGAATCAGCTTCTTACTGTTTTCAATGGTTCTTCTATCTTCTCCAAGATTTATTTGCATGGTGCATATAACCTGCTCATAATCAAGGAAGGTGATGAACATTTGACATGCTTTAGAACTAAATATGGCAGCTATGAGTATTTGGTTATGCCATTTGGGATCACCAATGCTCCTGCCTCTTCTCAAAACCTTGTCAATGATATTTTTTATGATCTTCTTGATATTTATGTTGTGGTTTATTTGGATGACATTATGGTATTTTCCAAATATGAAGAAGAACATGTCACTCATGTGTCCACTGTTCTTGCCAGACTCAGAGCCAATAACCTCTTTGCTAAGGCCTCCAAGTGCCTGTTTCATGTTTCTAGTGTAGAGTACTTAGGTTATGTTGTTTCTTCTGAAGGCCTGAATATGGACCAAGAAAAATTCCAGCAAGGTCTCAATTGGCCACCTCCAAGAAACCTCAAGGCACTTAAATCATTCCTTGTCTTTGCCAATTTTTACTGCTGTTTCATCAAAAATTATTCAAAGAAAATTAGTTCACTCACAAGTTTCCTCAAGAAATATTCCTGTTTTCCCCTCGATGAGGAAGGTCATAGACAGTTTCATCAGCTCAAAGAGGAATTCACAATTTCTCCAATCCTTTCTCACTTTTATCCTTCTCTACCCACCATTGAAGAGACTGATGCATCTGATTATGGCTTGGGTGCTGTACTGAGTCAGATTTCTGACTCAGGAAAACATCCCATTGCATTTAATAGTGGCAAGCTTCTCCCAGCTGAGCTCAATTATGAGATTTATGACAAGGAACTCCTTGGCATAGTCTGGGCTCTCAAGAGCTGGAGAGCTTTTCTCCTTTATCTTTCTTCCTCCTTTGAAGTCCTCACCAATCATTCTTCACTTCAATACATCATGTCATCAAAGATTCTCACTCTCTGTCAAGCCTGCTGAGCTGAGTTTCTCTCTGAATTTCATTTTTCAATCACTTACCACCCTGGACGCTTGGCCAACCTTCCAGATGCATTGTCATGTTGGGACAACGTTTACCCAGAGAGGGGGGAGGATTTCATCAGCAAGAATCCAATTAGTTATCAAGAAATAATCAAGCAAGATGAAATTCAAGCCTCAAAGCTCTTTTCAGTCAAGGTGGAATCATTTTCAAGTTTAATTGACTCAATTCAGAAAGCCTTATGGCAAGATTATCAATATAGAAGTAATCTTCAAGATTTGGGTACAGGTAAATCTGTTCAAGATTATTCTCTTGATTCCTCTTCCCAACTTCTCCTGTTCAAAGATCTGGTGGTGGTCCCAAATGACCCCAAAATTCAACTCAGTATACTTCAAAGGAGGAATGACTCTCCTCTAGCTGGACACCCTGGCCAAGGGAAGACTCTCAAACTTGTCAAGCGGGATTTTCACTGGCCTGGCATGACTCAATTTATCAAGGATTATGTATCATGTTGTCAACAGTGTTCAAGAAACAAAAAATATTCATCAAAAGAAGTTTGGAATCCTCAAAACTCTTCCAATTCCACATGGTCCTTGGATTTGTCTTTCAATGGATTTCATCACTCAATTGCCACTGTCAAATTCTTTTGACTCAATCCTTGTCATAGTGGAAAGATTTTTAAAAATGGCAGTTCTTATTCCAACAATGTCTTCAATAACTTAAATGGATTTGGCCCATTCATTTATCAAGAATATTTTCTCAAAGAATGGCCTTCCTTCAAGCATTGTTAGTGATAGAGGTTCTCTTTTTGTTTCTTCTTCTTGGACCAATCTTTGTCAGCAGCTCAAGATTTCAAGAGATCTGTCAGCTGCTTATCATCCAGAAACTGATGGACAGACAGAGAGGGTAAATAAGATACTAGAACAGCTGCTTTGGATGTGTGTCAGTTATCATCAAGATTATTGGAACACCTGGCTCCCTCTGGATGAATTTTCCTACAATAACTATGACCACTCTTCGACAAAAAAATCACCATTTTTCACTGTTTATGGAAGAGATCCTCATTTTGACTCAGTTCACATTACTCAAGATACTCCTGCTGGACATTTATCAACAAAAAATCCAATCAGTACACCAAGATGTCAAGAGAGAACTTGAAGTTGCCATAAACAGGTTTAAGAGGTATGCAGATAAAAGTAGAGCAAGTCCACCTGTTTTAAATCCTAGTGACATGGTATGGCTTTCTTCCAAGAACATCAAATCAACTAGACCCACCAAAAAACTTTCTTGAAGATGGTTGGGTCCTTTTCCAATCTTGAAGAAAGTCAGCACTCATGCCTACCACCTCAAGCTCCCATCTCAATGAAAGTCCATCCACCCAGTCTTCCATATTTCACTCTTAGAACCAGTCAAGACATCAACAATCCCAAATAGGCATCAAGAGCCTCCTACTCCAATCATCATCAAAGAATAAGCGGAATGGGAAGTCTCTCAGCTACTAAACTCAAAGCTTAAGATAGGAAAATTATGGTATTTGGTTGAATGGAAAGGTTTCAGTCAAGACTCAGAAAGATCCACTTGAGAACCAACTTAAAACCTCAAGAATTGTCCTGAACTGGTCAAGTATTTTCATTCTTTATATACTGACAAACCAAGACCCAATTCTTCAAGAGCTTGATTGTTTATGGTGCTTTGTGGGAAGAGGAATTACCAAAAGTAAGTACCACTCCTGGTATGCACCTTTAGAGGTATTCTACCCTTTCTTGTTGTAAGCATCACCTTGGCCACTCCGTGAGCACTCTTCAATTTTTGGACACAGATCTTTGGCCTGGCTTTTAACATCAATTCCAAAAATCATGGCCATCTTCACTTGTGCAAATGGACCATTCCTTTTATTAATTTCTTTCCAAGTCATTCTTTCAGCAAATTTATTTTCTTTTTATGGCACTGGCAGGAGTGGTAATTACCAAAAGTAAGTTCTTCTCCTGGTGTGCACTTCCCTGAGGGGTCTACAATCTGTCAAAACATCACCTTGGCCGCTCTGTGAGCATCTGGCATCAAATTTTCCTTTTCAGGGCCTTGGCCAATTCCTAAAGCAACTACCAACCTCTGTGATGAAGATTGGAACCTCCTCAAGATTCATTTCTCTTTTATTTTTTCTTTTCTTAATTTCATTTTCATTCTTTAATTTTCTTTTCAATTTTCATTTTTAATTTTCTTTACTTATTCCAAATCAATTCATGAACCAACATCATTCATTATAAATTTACATCAATTCTGAAGCCAATATCAAAAAAAGATCAAGCAAATCCTGCATCACATGCCAGCTTTTCAATATCAGTATCCAATTGTTTTTCTCTTAATCACTCCTCTTGAATCCCTGTCTCAAATCCTTTCCAGTTGCCTCAACAGGCTTCACCTTGTGTTGGTGCTCAGGAGCTCACCATTTCAAGGTGGGGGGGTACTGTCACAACCATGGAAATTACCCTCCTGGACTCCATATGGCATATAAGTGCAATATAAATCTTATGACAATTTGGCCATATCCATAATCACTGGCCAAATTGGCCCTCTCATCTTTTCTGGCCTTTTATGTTCATTTCAATCCTGGGGCCAACCTGGCCCATTCACTATCATCAGGCCTTTCCAGGGTATTCTCTGCTTTTGGGAACTTTCAGGTATTTTCCAGTCAACAGGGAAAATACAGCCCAAAAGCCTGTATTTGGCTTTTTGAGCTTTAAATACAGTTTTGCGCATTTTTGCTGTATTCAGCTGTATATGCCATTTTCCCATGTATTATTGGAAATATGTCCAAAAGGCCATATCAGGCCTTTTGGGGCTTAATTGCCAGTTTTGTGCATTTTGCGCACTTTCACACATTTTTGCGCACTTTGAGCAATTACAGTTTCAAAGCTGTATAAGCTGTATTTGGCCAATAAACCCAGAAACACCTTGTCACCTGTGAAGTCACCCAAACCCCAATTTTCACTCTCATCCTCCTGACTTCACTCACAAAGACCTTTGGCCACTTTCACCCTTCAGTAACTCAAATTTTCATTAATGGTGTTATACACAATTCTGCACCTTTTTTCACCAGAAATTCAATGGTGTCAATATCAGAGGGGTAATTCAACATTTCATAAGTCACCAAAGTGTAATGTCATCCAGAGGACCCATCAAGGCTCAAGTGCAGGTGTAATTTCTCAAAGACCAATGAAGCCATCAGGAATTCATTGAATATTCTCACTTCAAGTATTCCCTCCAAGGGAATACTGTCATTTCATTCCCAAGGTGTATTCAAGAGGCAGTTCCAAACAAGCTGTCAAGTGCCAATGCTCCATCAATCCCACTTGGCAACCACATTCATTTCAATACAGTCTAGATTCATCAATACCTATATTCCAATCATACATCATGGAAAAATCACTCAACACATTTCATTTCCCAATCTGGAAAGGTATACACTTCATCAAGCTGTCGATACAGCTTCAAGGATTCAACATAGACCAGCTGTTGGCCTGAAGGAGTCAAGCTCTCAACTTTTCACATATACCAGCCTGCTTTGACCCTGTGTGTTTTTCCCCCAGCTAATTAATATATTTTGATTTTATTTTATCTTTATTTATCTTACCATTTTTGTTAAGTGAATACTGATATTATCAAGTCAGTCATTTAGAGCATTTTCTCTTTTCTTTCTTTGCCTGTAAATGGATATTTGGTGGTCATATCCTTACTAATTCCATTGTTCATTTTGGCAGGTTGAAACAGTGATGAAAGAGTTACTTGGTTGGCTCTTTGGCCATTTGGCTTCTCATTTCTCTTATTGCATCTCATCTTTGTACTTGCATTCTTCTTAGAGAAATTCAATTCTTTATTTTTATTTTCTTTATTCTTTTGGAGTCTTCCAAGTGAATTCCCTGATTGCTGAGTGCCAGGAAACTCTTGCTTTTCTGTTCAAGAGCCCCTGTGACAAAGGTATTTCTTTACATAATATTTGAAAAACAGTCCTAATTTATCCCTCTTGATTTATCCATGATAGCTAATAAATAATTGAAGTGGTTAAAGGAGTAACAGGTGCTTGTTCCCTTTTTTGGTTTGTCAAAATAGCAGCTTATTTTCTATTTTCTTATGATTTAATTGGACTTAGCCTTGGTAAAAGATTCCCCAAAAGGTACTAATATACTAATTGAAAAAGAATAAACTCTTGAACTAATATAGAGAGCTTTTTACAACTCAGAGATGTCAAAAGGTGGGTACCCCAGCTTTCCTTGATTTATTTTGTGCCCCTTGACTGTTTTTTATGTCAAAATAGTAATTCAGCCTTTAGTACTGATAATAACTATTTGTGCAGCAATAATTTATTTAATAATGAAGGAATTGTAACTTCTAGAAAAATGAAAAACACCAGTTTGAGTGTATATGTGATATAAGATTTGTGAGAATTCCCTTATTTTGGTGTACAAAGTCACAGAAAACAAGCATTTAAGCATATCCTTTATGTAGTATTGATCATGAGGTGTTAAATTATTTTCCATATTACCACCTCATAGAGTTGATTTAAGCTTATTAGGATCATGAAGCTACCATAGGTGAATTCTTTTTTGAAATTCAAATCTGCCTTGAATTCATGGATTCTATTTCTCATGAAAAGGTCATTCATGTTTTTCTTCATGAAAAATGATGGATTTTGGATATTCACACTACTTGTGGGTTTTTAATCATCCAAATGGTATTTTAAAGTTCTTTTTTTCCTATTTGGTTATTCAAGACATACCTCAAAGCTCACACTTTATGTTAGGCTCTATTTATAATAGCTTCATGATTCCTTTCTGAGTCCCCCCACAAATGATTAATATGAAGCACTTTAAAGTACAATATTTTCTTCAATGTCAAATCTAACATTGTTATAGATCCTTTGGATAATTTTTAGCTGATGAATATTATCTTTCATTATCTTTCCATTCATATTCATCTTCCATTTCAAAATCTAATACTTCACCACAATATGAATAATCTTCATTGGATTAATCAGTGTATTTAAATTTGTTGAATGATAGAAATCCACAACTCTAATCATTCTATTTTATTTACTAATTTTTATTGTTGAAAATTTTATTTGCCATTTTTATTGGTTTATGTGAATTAAGGAAAAAGTTTTTGGACCATGCAAAAAAAGGGAAGTGTTTCTCAGTCAGAATGAATTCTCTTTTGAGCTGGCAAGCTTGTGCTGTACAAGTTTGAATCATATATGTACAACCTAAATCATTTTTTCTTTCTCAAAAATTTTATCCGGTGTTTTTTGATTTTTACTCATTATAAATCATTAAATCTTCTCCAATTTCCATAATTTACTTTATAATTGCTTGTAAATATTTCTCATAGAAATATTTTAGCTTCAGAGTGGAAATTTTTTATTCTATGTCAAAACCCTTAGGAGAATAAAATGGTTTTTTATAATTGAATGGGATATGGATCACAGCTCAAAAGTACTGTTTTGGAAGATTTTGACTTATCTAAATTTTTCCATTTTGTAGTTATTAAATTAATGTATAAAGTCATAATAATTCCAATTTTGTTTTCAATGAGGAATTGACCTCAATATTTCATGAAATTCTTGAATTTCCTTCTTTTTATTGATTTGAGACGATTTCAAATTCACCATGAGAAAAGCTGCTTCACCTGATAGCGGGTGTTTCATCTTAAAAGTGTCTTTTACCCAGCTTATTCTAATCTTTGAAATCTACTTGGAATTGGGTTTAACCTAAACATATCTTATTCTCTGACATTACCAAAACTCCTAAGCCACTGGAATCCTACAGAATATTAATTCCTATAGACTCTATAATTTGATAAATAAGATCCAAGCTATTTGTTCTATATCATATCTATATCTTTTCATAGGTGGGGAATGATTTCTATTTTTTTTTATCATTTTCAGAAAAATCACCCTCATATGAGGTTTTTATCCCAGATATTTTCCTTAATTTTTCCACTTTTATATTTATTTTGAATTCTTTTATGTAGAAACCCATTGTAATAAGCCAAGAAAGCTTAAATCTTGCCTTTCTTATATTAATTTGAAAGGTAGTGTTTGTGGCTTATTAATTTTAAAACAGGACTCAAATGGGTAAGCCCTTTTAGTTTAGGACCTATAGTTCAGGGAGATAATATCGTATATTTCGAACTATTCATAGGGACTTTCTTTCAAGATATTTGCAATAATGGATTAAACTCCACATATTATTTTGAAGTAAGTTTTTCAAGGATGAAAAGTAAGAATACAAGAATAAAACTTGATCTCAAGCTTTGATTTGTCAAATAAGAAGCTTCTTTAAATATAAAATCAATCCAAGATGTTTCTCTTGGAAATTCCATATACTATAGATATAAGCTACCAAAACCTCTATTAAAATTTTTAAATTCCAATATCCTGGTAATTTCTATCCATCATAAATTCAATTTCAGTAGATTTCTCCTTGCATTTGTTTTTTTATATTGAGAAATAGGAAATTCAATTCGAATTTTCAAGAATTAAATTCCATTGTAATGAGAAAATAAAGGATAAATATTCTTTATATATCCAGGTCTGTATTTTTTCCAAAAACCAAAACATAATTAATGATATATTCATATACTTAGAAAATCATTTAATTATTATTATTTACTCATAATGAAAGGAATTTGTTTCAAAATACAAGGTCTGAAGATATTACTCCTTCATATATTATTTTGAATTATATAAAATGTAGGAAGGACCCATATTAAATTATTGATGCTTATGTGAAGAACAATAAGAAAGACTTCCATTTCATATTGATACTTTCATTAAATAAGAATGGCTGGAATACATGGGGAATATAAAATATTTCTCTCATATTATGTTGGATTATTTAGCCTTGAAGATACTCACCAAGCACATATACTGAGCCAATTGAACTCGGAATTTGTGTCTTTAATTTCTTCCAAAGCTTGAATTTTCTAATTTGAATTCTATCTGTCACAAAAATATAAAGTCACACCCTTTTCATTTAAATATGGAAACCATTTTACATATTGATTCTATGTTCATTTGGCCATATCCATGATCCTTGGCCAATTTGTTCATTTTCATCTTTCTTGGACAATTTAGCCACTTCCTCATATGAGGCCAATATGGCTCCTTCACAAACCCAGGGGAATTTCCTGCCAATGGCTCTTTTTAGAGTTTCACATTCAATAAGTGAATTATATCCCAAATTACTTTATTAGGCTATTTGGCCTTAATAATGCATATTTCCACAAAATGCACATTTTTGTGCACTTTGAACTCTTGGAAGGCTTTCCTATAAAGTAAGGGAAAATATTCCAAAGTGTCTTTATTTTACGTATTGTGAGAATTCATGTTTATGCCGATTTAGGCTTGTTTTGGAAAAACCCACCAAAACTGTCCAAAGTTCTCAGAAAGACCCTGAATCCCATAAAATGCCACTTTATCCCATTCTCTAATGCAATTATCCAGAATAGATTTGGCCAATTTTTCCTTCAAATATCCAGAAGTTCAATAAATGGTTATATACACCATTATTCAACTTTCTTCAGCAGAAATCCAATGGTGACAGTTCCAAGGGCCCATCCTTCAATCTAAAATAAATTTCCATCTCTCCATGCACCTATCAAAGGAATAATTGTGGTGGAAATCTCTTTTAAAAAGGCATAATACCTCAATAGGTATACTCAGGACTCAATAAGAAGGGTTTTAATCAATACAAATCACCTCATACATTGAGTATTTGTTAGTTTGGATTATAAAGTATTCCCCCATGGAGATAATTCCAAGTTTTATTTAAAAGGATATTTAAGAGGAATTTTCAAATCAATTTTCAAGTATGAAAGCTCTTTCAATCCTCCTTGGAAGCCATACTCATCCGATACAGAAATAATTTATTTCAATCACAAGCTCTGGGAAGATAGTTCAGCCCAGTTCATTTCCCCAAAGAATTAAATTGAGCTCCTGGGACTTTATACAACTCAATCTGAAGTGGTAATCAATCAAACTCTCAGATATTTACATATACCAGCCTCCCCTTTATGATTTGGAGCTTTTTACCAAGGAAATTTATTCTTATATTTATTTTCTTTCCTTTTAATAAAAAAATACCAATATTATCAAATAAGTAGTTTGTACTCCTTATTTTCCTGTTAAGTAGATATTTCTGGTCATATCCTTTAATAACTCCTTTACTCCTTCTGACAGGTTGAAACAGTGATTAAGGAAGTAATTACTTGGTTTTCTCTTTTCCATTGAGCTTCCTTATTCTGAATATCATTTTTAATTGAATTTTTTTTATCAAATAAATATATTTATTTCATTATTTTATTTAATTCTTTTGGAGTCTTCCAAGTAACTTTCCCAATCACTGAGCTCCGGGACACTCTTATTTTCTCCAAGAGCCTTTGTGACACTATACTACGTTCAAATATGTCTCCAAATTATCCCCATGTCAGTTTTCAAATGCATGTAATTTTCATATAGTACTCTTGACAATTTTACTATTAATCAAAAGTAATTTGACTTCTCCTATCAAAATATATTATATTAAATTCGTTACAATCATAAATGAATAATTTATTTATAAATTATTCATTTTGATTCCTATATAATGGTAGTATTCTACCAGTATTCATTGAGTGCTTACTATAATCAATCAGAAGAATTATTGATAATAGAACCTCTTATTGAGATTATATTGAATTATTTTAATTAAAGATTATTTTTTGCAAGAGTAATTATTACAAACCTTCAAGAAAAACCAAAATATATACATTAAAGGACCTTGATAATTGAATGAAGCACTCACTGATACCCCAAAAAAAATCCACAAAAGCATTTGGAATAGTTATTTTATGGAGTATTTGTTAATTAAAAAATCAAGAGTATATGAAATATAAGTAATACATAAGCTATAGTTATAAAAATATTAAAAGTAGATATATCCTTTTACTTAATGTGTGTATGATTTATTTGGAATATTTGTTTATGATTTAATAGGTAATATATAAGATTATATTAATGATATACTGAGCTAACTGGAGAATAATAATGACTTTTGGGAACAACAGAAACAGTAGTCTACTTTTAAGTCTAAAAAATCTCAGAGAGCTATGAAAAGGTATAATATGAAAAAATGTATGAGAAATAAATTAAAATATCTTTACTTTTGATTAAATCACTTTTTGTCACCTAAAAGTATTGCACTTACATAAAGAATTTATCTTACATGGATACTAACCCATTTATGATGAATACATAATTAATTCAGAACTATAAGCTTTATTTTACCTAAAAAAATGTTATTTGAAGACATATCAATCTTATTGGAAATAGACTCATAGGTTGTGGTTTCTGTAAACTTTTGAATATTCACTGTTTCACATGGAATCATTGAAAATGGAGTGTAAGTAAATTTTTCAATAGAGTTTATGAAGTAATAACCATATTTTAATTCAATTAAATATGACAAATATTTCAATTGGTACTGAATATTTCACAGTTATTCATTACAAATTCTATTGTCCTTTAAGCTTTATCTCATTTTCTACAAGTTGTAGGCTGATAGCAAGATAACAGCTTGCTTCCATTGGGTGATCCAATGTATATTATTCAAAAATAATTTTCAGTTTATTCTTTCTTAATATGAAATATCAAATAATGAAAAATTCAAATGGCTATAGTAGTCAGAGGTGCTTATCGGCTCCTTGGCCATAAAAATAGCAGCTTATTTCTCATTCTTTAATGATTCAATGAGACTTGGGCTTAGTAAAAATGTTCCAAAACGTTTTTTAGTTTATTAATTAAGTAATTATAAGAAATGGACTCATGATCTGGAGCCTTTTATACCTCAGAGGCCTCAGAGATTTGGTTACCCTGGATCTCTTCACTGTCTTGTATCCCCTTAGCTATTTTGAGATCAAAAATAGTAATTTGGGCCTTAAGACTAATATTCACTATGGTTTTGGCAAGTATTTATATAAAAAATAAAGTAATACTAGTCTGCAAAGCATTCATAGCACTAATTCTAGCTTATATGTAACATAGGACTTTTTACAATCCCATTCTTTTGGCATGAAAATGCAAAAAACAGAAATTCACACAAATAATCTGAGTGGTATTGCTGATGAGGTGTTGGAGAATTTTCCACTTTGAAGACTAATAGATTCAATTTGAGCTTATGCATCTTAAGGAGCTACCCTAGGTTAGTCTTTGTGTAAATCTAAAATCCAGTCTTAAATCCATGTGTCTGTAAAAACCATGGGAATTACCCCACCAAAGGATGGTTTATGGAAATTCTTGCCAAAACAATTCTAGGTAAAATTTTCCATATTATCTATCTTATGGCCAATTGAGCCATATTGGCTCTCTGTGGCACCAAAGCCACATCCACTTACTATGGGCAATATTAGCCCACCAGGCCATATCCTGCTTTTGGACTTTTCTCGGCCTTCACCATCATCCTTGGCCCCCAGGCCATCCCACTGGAATTGGTCCTTGAGGGCCTCTCCAGAATTCTAGAGGCTTCTGGACCCCTTTTCTGATGCATTTCATTGGGTTAATTCTGGCCATTTAGGTCCCCATAGCATCTACAGCCTGTAGGTTATTGTTAATGCACCCCTCTGGCCCCCGTTTGACCACAATCCAATGGGCCATGCCTCTTGGTCCACCAGTCCCTTGAAGACCAAAAATTCCCATATATGGTGTTATACACCATTCTTCACCATATTTCCTCAGCAATCCAATGGGGTCAGTTTCAGGACCCAAATCCTTCATTCAAAAAACGTCATCAGACATCAAGCCCATTCTCAAAGGAAGGTTTCACAAGGCGTCAATAAATTTTCCACAGAGGGAAATGGGTAGTACTTCAGATGGGCTATGCAAGGACACCAATCACCTGGCCCATTCAGGTATTGGTATTTCATATTCATAGAGTATTTACCGCAAGGTAATACTGGTCAAGAATTTTCAAGAGGTATTAATTCACATCAGTTGTCAAGGTGCCAAAAATCCAACACTCCTTGAAAAACTAAATTCATCCACACAGACTGTATTCAATACAATATGTGTGGCATTGAGCCTTTTGGGTAAGTTCAATTCAAATACTGTGTTTGTCAAAGCACCCAGTTACTTTCCTAAGATGGCAAATCTTAGTTTCCCAAGACAGTCAGTACAGCTGTACACCAATCATAAAGCCAGGTTTTAAATCCTCAAGGATCAATCTTTCATTTATTCAAATATACTGGCCAACTTTCCATCCCCTGGGGGCTTTTTCCCCAGTTAATGGATCTATTTGACTTATTTTCATTTTTATTATTATTTTACTTTCATTTTAGAGAGTAAATAATGATATTCCTAATTCAGTCATTTGCAACTTCATCTTTGCCTGTCAGTGGATATTTGTGGTCATAAACTTTACTAATTCCATGATCAATTTATGGAAGGTTGAAACTGTTAATAAAGAACTTACTTGCCTGGATTTTTGACCTTGTCTTAATTTTCTTATTTCTGCATATCTGTACTTGCACTTCTTTTATTTATTTTATTCCTTTTTAGTCTTTCAAGTGAGCTACCTTATTCTTGATTGCCAGGCCACTCTTGTTTTGCCCAAGAGCCCCTGTGAGAGCTAGCTTACCCACAGAAAGTCTATAAACCCTTTTCTTTATATAAAATGATAATTTTTCAATATGCACATGACTTATGGGTTTCAAATATTCAAAAACTTATGTAAATTGATATGTGGCTTCTTTGAGTATGTAAGATATACCTCAAGGATCCAAAACTATTTCAAAAAATACCCCATAATATCATTACTTAAATACCAGTAACCTATCAGCCTGCACTATATCTTACAGTTATATGTCTTATTTTATACTAAACTTAGCTTAAAGTTATTATCCAAAAATCTGATGTATTACTAAACTGTACCCACCCAAATACTTTGAAAATTGCTCAATCATATTGTAATTCTTTACATTTTTAACTTATTCTTTATTAGGTCTGATAGAAATCTTAGCTTTTGATTAGTGAGCTCAGTAGGATCTTGTTTTTGGTATCTTCAGAGGGGCATCTAAAATACCATTAGAAACCTTTTTTACAGGAATTTCCATAAATTAAAAACTGATTACCTGTGGTTCACCTCTAAAGGACTAACTTATCCAAGCTCAATCTTCCACTAAAAGGAGTACCACATCAGTTTAGTGCCCTCATTGAAGGATTCAATCCAGCTTAATTAAATAAGTAAAGAATAACCATGAAAAAAAGGTATCCCTTACAGTGGGGGTAGCAGTTCCAACCCAGCTTCCAATCTGATTCATACTTGGCTCTAACTTGATATTACAATTTTTCTATCTTCCAAGCTGGATCTTTAAGATTGGAATATAATCTAAATACAATGAGTTGAGATAAATAAATTCTCAATTCCTTAATAATATCATATTCCATTGCATTCTTCAAAGGAAAGAAAAACAAGTGGCAAATAGAAATGAGGATAGTACTCTTAATATATCATTCTCGGTATCATTCAAGATCATATTATTGTTCTTCCTTGTAATACATTTAATCCTTTCTCTGAATCATTTGTTGTGCAAAGATAAATTTAATTATACTGAGATATTTCAAAACATGGAAAATAATATCACAATATCTTGATAATTGAATTTCCTCATCATCAGTACCCCTCAGTCCTGATAATTCAACAACAGAGCTATTTTCCATCTTCTCTTTGTCCCCAAATCTTACATAATCCTCGTTTAAACTAATTAAGCCTCAATAGAAATACATTACCTAATTTTCATTTAGAAACTACTTTTTGAATGTGGTGTGAAGTTCAAAATGAAAAAGAGTATCTCAAAAACAACTCCTACTGATAATCATGTTTTTATACCTCTTATCCCTGGATATTTCTTCTTTCCCTCAATAATGTAAGGTGTTGCTATCATTTGATTTTGTAAATCACCAATAAAATTAATTTTGCATGGCTTTCTCATTATGAGAATAGCCTAGGGGCCCTCATTTATTCAAACAAACTTGCTTAGGATTTCAGCTATCACATACAAGGGCAAACATTCTGTAAATACACCAATTTACTGGGATATCTTGTTGATTAGTATTTTCCTCATGAGAATCATATCCTCTTACAGAAATTCTGTAATATAAAACCTCTGTTGGTAAAAATCAAAAAATCTGTTTTCTTAATTAATTTTTTTATTTTTTAGAAAAAAATAAGAAATCTTGGATTTAATTTTCCAAATATGAAAATTTGAATAAATCACTAATTGTCTATCAGGTTAAAAATTTCAAATCCATACTAGTTATTTTTTTCACTTCTTCATATAAGAAAAAATCTTTTTTAGAAGAAAGGTACATACTCAGATTTTAATGATTTCAGAAACCTAGAAAGCAATATCAAATCTTGGAATGGCTTCAAGTTTCAATAAAAAAAAGCACATTTCAACTTGAGGTTACTGCTTTCAGTAAGAGGATTAAATTATCTAAAACTTCTTTCCTCCAATAACATCATCTCAAAAACTGTGAGATATTCATAATTATATAAAAAATTAATGATTATCTCAAGTTTCTTTTTACTAATTTTGAGAAAATTAAAAATTTGATTGTACCTGATATATATTTAGCATTTGAGATTTCTAAAAATTGATTACTTGGCTCAAGTAATAGTTCACATGTCCACAAATAAATAGGCATGCTTACATTGGGTATGGTGTGAATAAGCCAATGTTAATGATCATATTTTACACACAATCACATATCACAAGATCTGAGATGGCTCCATCCATTTCACCCGCAAATTTTCAATCCTTCTCTAAGTTAATCCAACACATTGTTTTGCCTTGATGTGCGTGTCACACTTCTGCACCCACACCCGCAGGATTATGTGGCTGGAGCCAACTGTATTACCCGCAAATCGTGAATCATGCTCTAGTTTAATGCTACACATCCTTTTGCCTATGTGTGCACGTCACACTTCCACACCTGCACATGCAGGATTGTGCGACTGGCTCCAACCGTGTCACCTGAAAATTTCGAATCCTGCTCTAAATTAATTCTACACATGCTTTTGACTTTGTGTGTGTCACACTTTGGAACCTGCACACACAGAATTCTGGGGCTGGCTCCACCCATGTCACAAATTGTCAATCCTGCACATAATTTTGCCTTTGTGTGCGTGCACCATACTTCCACACCCACAGCATTGTGTGGCTGACTCCACCTGTGTCACATGCAAATTGTCAATCCCAAATCAAGTTGAGGCCCACATGCTTTTGCCTTCATGTGTGTGTAACCCTTACACACCCATACCAGAAGCATTTTGTGGCTGGCTCCATCTGCTCACAGCACATATGAGAGAATATGAATATTTAGGGAAAATCTACTTCTCATACAAGCAAACATATCAGAAAATTAACATTACTATTAAATAAATGTAATCAGTTAACTATTTATAGGGATACCAAGAAAGAAAGCTGTTATTCAATTTTAATGTGGATATTTCACTGTGTGAAAGAATTATATGACAAGTTTAAAGAACTAAATTCGCTCATAAATATCTCATTAATAACTTATTTGACATGACCATTACTTTGAAGCCTCCTTTATAATATTTCTATCCATACAATAAAACCAAATGGATGTTAAAGCTATGTAATTGGGAGAAATCCCTGGGATTGATGAATAATTCAAAAAGAAATCATTTCAAATTCCTCTTTCTAAAAAAGTTGTTTTTAATTGCATTTAGCAAAATACACAAAATGAAAACCCATGGTGATATTATCAGGTATCAAACATTGACCTCAACTAATAAATATTGACTTGATTATGAGCTCTGGATTTGTTTTATCTGAATTTTTAGTTGTAGATAAAGCTCAACTGATGATGATATTCTAGAATTTTGAAAACTCTCCTCCATTTATAAAACTTTAATACATGGTACATCCTATATTACATCTATTTATAAATGCTTTGATCTTATCTCTAGCCATATCCCAAGCTCAAACTACCAGTAAGATTACCAATCTTTTTAAAATCATCTTAATTAATAAATATTGAAGAAATAATTCATTTTTAACTTCTATTGTTTTTAGATTTTGAGAAAGATTATCCCAGCCATAAACCAAACTCCACCTGATCTTATAACTATTAGGCCTCAAAATCTTTTCTTGAATGATGAAATTGCTATATATCTATGATTTAATTGGCCTTCCTTAATCTTGGAAATGATAAAATAATATTATTTTCAAGACTTTAAGTCCTGTTTCTCAGGGAGGAATGAATTATTTTTAGTTTTTACTTTAAAAGTGAACTTTTGCATGAATTTTGACATCCCACACCCGTCAGCAAGGAATTCGGGGGAGTCTAGCACCCTTGGAGCCAAGATTCCTTTTCCCCCCAAAATTAATCTTTCCAATTTATTTTTATTTGATTCCTGTTTGTGTACTATACTAGATTTTCTTGAATATTTAATTAAATTGAAAAATTACAGTACACAGCTGCAATTATTGATTTCACATATGTAAATGCAAGTTCACTTATGTAATACAGGCATACATTTTGACATTTTGATTTAAAATGCTTCAATTCCTCCTAACTTCTAAACTACACACCAAGCCTCAATTTTAACACAAGAATTGATGGTTAGCACTGCATGTGGTGTGAATCAAATTAAGGTTTTGATTAGTTCCAAATTTTCATACAGAAAATACTAAAAGCTTAATTAAAGCTTATTTAGAGTTGAGTTACAGAATTTTCATTCAGAGCTGACCCCACCTAATTTTTTATGAGGAATCCAATGGTAAAATAATTTTCATAATTCTAATTATCGGGAACAAAGCTGTAATAGTCTCAATTAAAAAATTTCCCAAAAATATTTTAATTTTAATATTTTTGTTGGAAGTTAATTTTTACTCAATTTTTTCAAGTACAAGTGTATTTTCACAATTTTAAATTGTAATTGAAATTTTCATTTTTCATATAAGCTTCATATTTATATTTCAAATTTTGTTTTCATAATACAAATAAATTTCTTTATTTATAATTATAACATAATTTTGTTATTTGTGGTCTTTTGGGTATAAAAAATAACTCTAAGGCTCACATTCCCTCCCCCTAAAAGAAGAATATCACTTTGTAGTGTGTCTGAGCCTTCTGAGAAGTTTGGTAGCTTCAGGTATTGCTTTTTCTGCTAACCATTCATCTTCACAAGTTGATACACTGTACCTGAAAAGGTATTCCCTTAATTTTTTAGCTCTCAGTTTCCTTTCTTTGAGAACTTTGGTAATTTTCTTAGTACCAGAGGATTCAACAGGTGGTATATTCTGGGAAGCTTCGTTCCTTAAGGGGAATGTTTAAGAATCACCAGATTTGTAAGATTTTATCAAGCTTACTGGAAATGTAGGATTCTTATTACTAAGCTCTTCAGGAAATTCTCTTTCAACAGCATTATACCCATGAAGGGCCTTGATAACAAAAGGTCCTGTAAAGGATTATTTGTGTTTTTTTCATTTCTTGATTTTATTGAATTGAGTGGTAGATACAAGTACCAAATACCCTACCTTGAGCTCTGGAGTAGCATATGACTTGTCCCATTTATCTTTGGCATATGCAAATGAGCCTCCCATGCATCTCACTGCATTCTTTCTGGCTTTTTCTAGAATTCCTTTGAATCTAGAAGCTGTGGGATGTATTTCAACTAAATAATTCTTCAATGAATCTTGGGGTAGTCTGGGATTCCATCCTTCTTCTAGAATAGCAGGAGTCTAATTGGTACTGTCATGGGTATATTGTTTGTATGCAAGTTCCAGTGCAGGAAAACATTTACACCAATCATGAGTGAATCCATCACAATATTTGAATTCTAGGCCATATGCACAAAATATTCTGGCCATGTCTTTGCGGTTTTAGATAATTCTTTAAGCTAGACCATCAGTTTGTGGGTGGTAAGCTGTAGAGAAGGATAGCTTGGTCTAAAATAGTTGGTGAAAATTTTCCATAGTGCTGAGGTAAATTTGGAATCCCTGTCACATATTACGTTTGTGAATATGCCAGTTCATGATACTACTCTATTCCATATCAGAAGATCCGTATCCATGGTTGTATCATCTTTATGACATGGAAAGAATATTAGAGTCTTTCTAAACCTGTCAACAGTTACTAGGCAGGAATTATAGCTTTTATCACCTCCTGGGAAGGCCAGTCACTCAATCCATATGGACAATCCCCTAATTTCTACTGGATTCTTGGATCTTTATCATATTACAAAGTCTTTTGCCAGTGGATTCATCTGGCCTTTGACATCTGTCACAAGCTTTTCAATATTCTGCTAGATCATTTTTCCACATTTGCCACAATATGTAGGTCTTGATTTTCTCTCTTGTTATGTCCTTGGATATGTGTCCTTAGAAGGAGATGTCATGGCCTTCTTTCAATAAAAGATTAATTAAGGACCTGTCCACAATTGTCATTGCACATGTGTGTTTAGTCCTATGGTAAATTATTCCATAAAGGAAATGAAATCTTCCTTCATCATATGAATTTTTCCTTATTTAATCCAAGTAATGTATCAAGGATTTATCTTTAGAATATTTAGCAATTAATTGGCATAGGATGCTACAATTCTTATCCTGAGTATAGCTGTTCCTTACTTCCTCAAAAAAGGTAGTGTTGATGTCTGTAACAATTATTCCTTTTATTAGGATTTGTGGAGAAGCTTCTTCTGGTACATAAGAAGGATTTTTGATGTCATTTGCTGATGGCTATCTGCTTAGTCCATCTGCACTTTTGTGAATATTTCCATCTTTTTGCACAATGTTCATATTAACTCTATATTCTTGTATGGCTATTTGTCCTCTGAGCATATGTCTGTTGGGTGTTTTCATTCTCAGAGGTGATTTCACAGTGGTACAATCTGTTATAACTTCAAAAACACATTCTTCAATAAATTAATTGAGTTTTTCAAAGGCAAAAACAAGAAATAAAAATTCCATTCACCTTGCGCCATATCTGGTGCCAGCGGGTTTGATTTTCCTAGATATGAAACATATGGGTCCTTCCATGGGTTTTCATTAATAATCTGGAATTGATGAAGTGTGGCTCCTATCCCATCTCCTGATGCATCAATGTAAATCTTAGAGGTCAGCTTAATATCTCTCATCAGTGAAAGTGGAGAAGTGGTTAAGGCTTGTCTCAGTTATTCAAAGGCTCGGACTCTGTCAAAAGTCATTTCAAATACTGTTTCTTTGTCACACAATTTATAAAGAGGTGTTTCAATGGATGCAAAGTCTTTAATGTGCTTCCTGAAGTATCCTGCAAATCCCAAAGATGAATTGAGTTCCTTTTTTGCTCTGAGGTATAGGTTTCATTAGTACTGATGAAAATATTTTTGGTCAATTACAAGGGATATACCATATACTACATGTCCAAGGGCTTTGAGCCCCTTGAATCCATAATGAAATTCCTTTAAATAAATTTTCATGTTTACATATTGGATTTTCCCCAAAACTCTAGATTATCTGTACATATGCTCCTCCCAAGTCTTAGAACAGAAAATAGTTTCATCAATATAAATGATCAACCATCCTTCTTAAAATACTTCAGTAAAGATTTAATTCAGAAATCCTTTAAAGTGTGAAGGTGCATTTTTGATACCAAAAAGCATCCTTAAATATTCATATACTCCACAAAGAACAATAATTCTAAAATATTTTCTATCCCTTGGTGTCACTAAAATTTGGTGGAATCCCTTTAGGGAAACCATATCTCTTATGTATACTGCTTGAGATAATTTACTGAGGGAAATTTGGATTTCTGGTATGGGCTACCTGTCTGGGACAGTGTAAGTGTTCAGAGCTCTAAGTTCCCCAACCATTCTGTATTTTCCATTATACCATGCCACTATGACTGGTGTAGTTATTTCTACCTCTTCATTGTGGCAAATCTTTCTTAATACACTAAGGTCAAGGAGTTCTTTAATTTGAAGCTCAAGGGCTTCTCTTGATTTTGGGCCTGCTGGGTATGCAGGCCTCCTAAATAATGGTGGATAAGGTCTCTTAATGTTCAAAATAATGTCAATTTCATGACCAATAGCTGCCCCCAATGGTTCCTTATCTATTTCAAAGGCTTCCTTGTGGTCATATAAGAGAGTAGAAAGTTCATTTTACTGTATATAAGTAAGATGAAGACTTACTTCAGCTTCATTCATTTGTTCTGACTTGAGCTTTTCTAAATCCAAGCTGACTTTTGATACTTTATTTACCGTAATGTGTCTCTTAAAAGGCCAAAAGGCAAATACCTGATGCTTATTGTTTCCAATTGTGAATTATCTGTCTTCATTTCTATGTAATTCTATGCCATAAATGATTAAATGGTCATTTACCAATATGAAATGGGTACTAGAGGAGTTTTACATAACCACAAATTTAACAGTAATTCTCAAATTCCCATTGATATGTGGGACTATTACAGTGGTTTCAAATATTCACAATGCTTTCATTGGATTTCTTACACTATTGAGTTTTATGCCATCAATTGGTAATAATTGGTCTTCAAAATTTGGTACACAGTTCTTCAAAAATTACTTTCTAGCACAAGAGCAGAAGGCTTCTGGGTCAATCAGAAGCTTAGTGGACTTATTTTCTATAACCACCCCTGTTATACAGAAATCTCCAGCTGTATAGCCTTTTCCCCTGTTTGGTTTGTTTTTGATAAGTTGTGCATATTGAATTTTTGATAAGTCAATTTGGCTATTTCTCAATTGTTACAACTGGGAGTAATATTCCATTATTTCAAATGTAACATTGAAATTTTCTATGTTTTTTGAAGATTCAGAAAATATTGATGATTGATCATCTGAATTTTGCTCATTTTCATCATCTTTTTCAACATCAGGTTCTTTCCTAATGTCAATTTCATTTATTTTTACTCTCTTTGAACATTTATCAGCTAAATCTGTGGTGCTTTGGCAAATTTGGAGCTTTCTGATTGTATCTGCAGATTTCTATCCCATATTATCAAAATTTTCTTTGGAATTTTTGTCCACAGAACTTTCCAAGGTGTATTAAGAATTGTCTTAAGATTCATCCTACTAGAATCAATTCTGGTTCTGGTGGTTTCTTCTTCCAGTATATTCAGAATATCTTCTTCTGAAGATTGTTCAGTAGTCCTTCTTTTGACGGAATGCTCCAAGGCACCTCCACATTGTCTCAGAATTTTTCTGCAGATCATAAATTCTGACATATCAGGATATAATTCTGTGAGACTGTTTTTTCTTTGGAAAACCCATGGTAGAGCCCTGTCTTTTTCAGAATTAAATTTAGCAGATTCAAAGGCTGTTTCAGCTTTAAACCTCCAAGCATCATTGGCCAGCTTATGAATGATTTGGGTTTTCCACCAAGTCCAACTTTGGTGTCCATGTGTTTGTCTTAACTTGATATACCACTTATGAGCTTATTTGGTAAACAAGGTGTTAAATATTGATGTTACCAATCTGTCTGGTAGTTCAAAGTCTTCTTTGATTATTTCAATACCTCTTATGAATTCCACATGGTCATATTCTGCTTCTTCACTGAGTGGCCATTTTCTAAGTTCTGGTACCTCTTTAAACATTTCTTGGCCCATTGATGGTTCCACATTATGGAAAGAAGAGGAAAATTCATTCTCCCTTTATGAATTCTCTACATCAAATACTTGTGGGTTGGAACTTCTTATTCCCTCACCTTGATTAAGAGGTGTAGACATTCTTGTTAAGGTGTGCAGTAATTGTTCAATTTCATTTACTTTACTGGTATTACACCTTGTGAAATTTCTGACTTCATTCTGGAAGCCTTGTATTAAATTGATTAACTCAATTTTTGTAAGGTGTGGATATAAAACTTTGATTAAAAATCAAGTACTTTTCCTGTCCTCAAAATTTGTATAAGGTAAAATATAATTAAAAAATAGTATGAAATAGTATTTTTAAGAGAAAACACACCAATTTTATTGTTTTTAACTTTCTAAGTATAAAACATTAATATTATAAAGATCTATTGTTTTGCCAACAATAAAAATTTATCCAAAAATACTCTACAAGAGATATTTGAGGCTACAAAAGAATATTCTTCAAGAGAAATTTCAATTTGAATTAATTGAGCAAAGAGCTGCAAGAAATTAATTAAAGAACAAAGTCTTCAAAAAGATATTTAAAAAGAAAACACACCCAAAAGTGACCAGAGTGAATTTGAAAACAAAGTGACAAAGTTTAACAATGATGAAAGATGCTTTAATTCACTTATGGGGTGGTTCAAAGGGTAAAAATGATTATAAGAGTTACAAACAATAATTAGAATGATTTTTTGACGTGGTTGAAAGGTTTAAAATGATTTAAAAATTGTGGTTAGAATCTTTTATTTATTGGTTTAACAGTGTTTAAACTAATCATAAAAGGAAAACATTCTAACATGAAGAGAAAAGTGGGGCAAAGAAAACATTCTTTTATAGCCATCCATTTTCTTACTACAAAATTGAAATTTACCCTTTTCAGTTGTGGAAAACACTCTGACAACAGAAAAGCCAATTATGGCATCATTGAACCCTGGTTTAGACCAAAAAAGGGCTGTTTTGCCATTTTTAGCCATTTTAGACCCTTAAATCAGCCATTACTATAGTAATACCTGGTCTAGAGCCTTCAACACACGTCAGAATGTGTGTAAGAGACCTAGAAGCCAGTTAAAACTGTTTTTGCTAAGATTGTTTTAACTTAAGGGTACTTTTACCCTCTTGGAAACAGTTAAAACTGCCCTGGTTGACATCAAAACCTCATCATCAATTGAGTCACTTTCAGGCCAAAAGTGAGAACATTTGCATGGATTTTGACATCCCACGCCTGTCAGAAAGGATTTTGGGGGTCTGGCTCCCCTTTGGAGCTAGAGTACCTTTTCCCCCCAGAATTAATCTTTTTAATTTTTTTTTTCTTTAATTCCTCATCATGTAATACACTTGTAATTTACACATACAGTTCAATTGAGGTTTACAGTACACAACTGTAATAATTGACACCTCATATGTAAATCAAAGTTCACTTATGTAATACACGCACACATTTTGACATTTCAATTGAATTCAATTGAAAATACTTCAATTCCTCATAGCTTCTAAACTAAACACAACACCTCAATTTTAACACAAAAATTGATGGTTAGCACCACATGTGGTGGGAATTGAATTAAGGTTTTGAGTATTTTCAGCTTTTGTACAGAAAATACTAAAACTTAATTTAAGCTTATTTAGAGTTGAGTTACAGAAATTTTACCCAGAGGTGACCCCACCTTATTTTCTATGAGGAATCCAATGGTGAAGTAATTTTTTTAATTTTATTTATTGGATAAAAATTTATAATATATATTATGTAACCTTTTACCAAAAACATTTTGATTTTATTAAAAATTCATTTTTACTTAATTTTTTCAAGTAAAAATGCATTTTCACAATTTTAAAATTTAATGTGATTTTTATTTTAAATTACAATTAAATTTTTATTTTTTATATAAATTTGTCTTTATATTTTAATTTTTTTTATAATATAAATAAATTTATTTTATTTATATTTATATCTTATTTTGTTATTTGTGGTCTTTTGGGTATATGAAAATACCTCTAAGGCTCACAATTTTATACATGTCTTCTTTAATTTTCATTTCTTTCCATAATTCTTTTTTTCTAGTATTATCAGAAATGATCAGATTCAAATCCATTGCTAATTTTTCTGATTCTTCTTTTGAAGTATCAAAACACTTTTTCAAGGCAATGGTATATGTCTTTACTTCAGTAAATTAATTTGAAATATCATCAAGGAATTTTCTATTGTCTTCTTTGATAATACTTATGGCTTGAATTTTTCTTTTTTCAATTATTTCATTAATATTTAATTTAGAATATTTATCAGTTAATTCCTTTATAATGAGAGATTGTTCACTTATCTTATTTTAAAATGAATTTTCATTATTTGATGTTTCAATTGTTATTAAACCTTTCTCAAAACACATTAGTTTTTCATTTATTTGACTTTAACTCACATTATCTGTCTTAATATTGTTACAAATAGTTGAATTTTTATCATAAATATGACTTTTTAGGTCATTTATGGCTATATACAAGGCTGGAATTCCATACAAAATCTCAAAAATCATTTCTGATATTTTAATCTGGCTTCCTCTCTCTCCTGAATTTCCATAATGGTTCTGGACATCTGAAACACATTTTCAATGGCATCCTGTAGCCTTGGCTGTATCTTTTTGTGGCTGGTGCTTTTCCCTTGCCCTTCTTCTGAGTTTGTGGCTGCTTTCTCACGTTGGAGTTGCTGCTTCTTGCCACTGGGGTGGGCTTTGGCACCTGTTTGGGTGGTGGAGGGTTGTTTTTCCTACACTCTTCTTTTTCATCAATGGATCCAATCAATTGAGTTAATTGCAAGTATTTGGATGTCCCAGAAACTTTCTCACAGTCAGGTAATATTTCATGCAGTTTTTCCACAGGTCTGCTAGGATTTGATACACTTTGTACTGAAGTTCATTGATTTATGCCTTCTTGATGGCTTTGTATAGGTCCACTGAGGATTATTGTGGTGGTGTCAGTTCTTTTCAAAGGTAAAACAGTTTTATCAGCTTCATAATGGTATAATTTGTCACTTTAGGATTCATTTACTGACCCTTGTCCTTATGAAACTAATTGGCTTCTGCCATAATCACATCCATAACCTTTTTGGGAGCTTCTTGAGGGGTTATAGCTTGCTCCTGATCTGGTTGAAGGCATAATTATAAGTAAAAAAGCTTAAAAATAGTATTTTTACATCAAAAGCTTACAATTGGCCAAATTTTTTGCTTTTTAGATTGTATCAATAATATACAAATTGATCAATTCAGAAGAAATTGGCTCTGTTTGATTACTCTGAGTTATAATAACAGTGCTATTATGGTCAGAATTAACAGTACTTTCAGGAATAATTCTAGTGGCTGTTGATGTAGTTTCAATATTTTCTTCCCTTACCACATTGTCACACACTCAAATAAATGAAAAAATCAATTAATAAAGTAAAAAAAAAGTTTTTCAAATGAGAACTGAAAAATAAATCCTCATTTATAATATGGAAAAAGTTTCATTTTATATGATTTTTCTGAATTATGAGTATTTTTTATGAATTTTTAAATTTTTCAATGTAAGAAAAATATTAAAAACAGGTAAAATATCATGGACAGGCCCCCAAATTTAAGGTGTGGATATAAAACTTTGAATTACAATCAAGTACTTTTCCTGTCCTATACATTTGTATGAGGTAAAATTTGATTGAAAATAGTAAATTTTCATGATTTTTTAAGATAAAACATTCCAAATTTATTGTTTTTAACTTTTTTTATAGTAAAAAAATGATTTTATAAAGATTTATTGTTTTACCAACCATAAAAATTCATCCAAAAAAACCTCTACAAGACATATCAATGGCTACAAAAGGGTTTTCTTCAAGAGACATTTTGATAAAAATTAATTGAGCAAAGAGCTGTGAGAAATGAGTATAAGAACAGAGTATTTAAGAATAATTTTAAAGAGAAAACACACCCAAAAGTCACCAGAGTGAATTTGGAAAAAAAGTGACAAAGTTAACAATGATTAAAGATGCTTTAATTCACTTTTGGGGTGGTTCATGGGTAAAAATTATTATAATGAATTTTTCACATGGTTAAAAGGTTTATAATGATTAAAAAATGGTGGTGGAAGATTCCATTGATTGGTTTAACAGTGTTTAGACTAATTATAAAAGGAAAAGGCTCTAACATTAAGAGAAATGTGGGGAAAAGAAGAAATTCTTTTATAGCCACCAATTTTCTTACTCCAAAAAGTGAAGTTTACTAAAATTAGTCATGAGAAACACTCTTACAACAGAAAAGCTAATCATGGCATCATTGAACCCTCTTTTGGACCCAAAAACAACTGGTTTTAGCCATTTTTTTCTATTTTCAGCCATTTTAGTCCCTTAAATCAGCCACTTCTATAGTAATTCCTGGTTTCAAGCCTTCAAAACATTTAATAATTTATTTAAGAGTCCTCAAAACCAGTCAAAACTGTTTTGAATTAAGGGGAGTTTTACCTACTTGGCAACAGTTAAACCTGCCCTGGTTGGTATCAAAACCTCATCATCAATTGAGTCACAGACCCTGTGACTCAATTTCAGGCCAAAATTGATGAACTTTTGCTTGAATTTTGACATCCCACACCTTTCAGAAATAAATTTGTGGCAGTCTGGAATCCTTGGAGCCAAGATTCCTTTTTCTCCCCAAAATTAATCTTTCCAATTTATTTTTCTTTAATTCCTCATCATGTACTATACTAGAAATTTGGCATATGTAATTCCCTTGAAAAATTAGAGTACACAACTTTAATTAGTGATTCCACATATGTAATTCCAAGTTCACTTATGTAATACAGGAACATGTTTTGACATTTCAATTGAAAATGCTTTAGTTCCTCAAAGCTTCTAAACTAAACACCACACCTCAATTTTTACAAAGAAAATTATGGTTAACACTGCATGTGGTGTGAATTAAATTAAGGTTTTGAGAACTTTGAGATTTTCATACAGAAAATACTAAAAACTTAATTCAAGCTTATTTAAAGTTGAGTTACAGAATTTTCATTCAGAAGTGACCCCACCTAATCTTTTATTAGGAATCCAATGATGAAATAATTTTCATAATTTTATTTATTTGAAATAAAATTATAATAATTTTCATTAAAAACTTTTCCAAAAATGGTTTTTGTTGAAAATTTATTTTTAATTAATTTCTTTAATTAAAAGTGTATTTTCACAATTTTAAATTTCAATTTAATTTTAATTTTGAATTTTAATTAAAAATTTTATTTTTTATATAAATTATATATTTATATTTTAAATTTCATTTGATAATACAAATTAATTTATTTATTTATAATTATAACATAATTTTGTTATTTGTGGTCTTTTGGGCAAATAAAAATACCTCTAAGGTTCACAATAACTATACTATTTCCTTTTTTACATAGAAATGAGGTCAAAACTTTCAGAATTCATTTGAGATACAATTCTTAATGAATCATTTTGAAAATTGCAGGACCAATGTAGAGAGGGGTAAATAACACTAAAACCAAAAACAAATTATGACTTTATAATTCAATTTGAAAGTTTTACTCACAGTACATTTGTGATTATCTCACATGAAACACTGAATCTTCAGAAGTTAACCTAAAATATACCCTGTGATTAAATTTAAAATAAAATTGATAACTTTGTGAAAAGCTTCATTTTGAGAAAAAATAATATCTCAAGTTTTTACTCCTTTATTTCTTCACTATAAATGGGTTGGTAGTCATGTAAATTGACTTCATTAAATTATTATGATACTTTCACATGACTACAAGTGATATAATCATCAAACCAATTAAGGTAAAAGTTTTCTTATTTTTCTTAATGGCACTCCTCTTGGAGATTTTTTAGACTTAAAAGAGGGCTACTATTTCTGTTTTTTTCAATCATCATCTTATTATTCAATCTTATATAGTACCAACAAGTAGGTATTAGTTTAGATATTTTCTTAAATATCTTTATCTTTCCAGAACAAAATGAAAGACATGAAATAAAATAAATAGACAATTTACAATAGTATTTAACTATTATATTGTCTTATTACTGTTATAAATTAATTTTAATTGTTTAAATCCACAAATAATTTATCAAATCACTCTGACAATTCTTTTCAATGTATTCTTGGAGTATTGGTGAGTGTTTGATTGAGTCTGAAAGCTTCTATCTTTCTTCAAGAATTAAATATAATTATTCTTGTAAAATATAATTATAATTAAAGTAATTTTATATTACTTTAATAGGAAGTGTTAACAATAATACTTCTTGTAATTAATTCTAGTATACATTTACTGCTTACTGTTATAATTACTTGTAGTGTATAAAAAGTAAAAGAAATAATTAAGAAATTAATTGTTTATTTGTGGTTATAGTAAATTTATTTTTTAGTATTCATAAGAGCAGTAATAGTACTCTTGATTAATAGTAATATTATCAAGAGTTCCATAGACAAAACTTACATTATATGAGCTGAAGACCCTGTGTAGCTCCTTCCAAGCTATAGCCAAATCTTTTCAGTTAACATAGACCACCTTGCCACAAATCTGGAAGCTCTTTATGCCATGTGAATTCTTGAGTTGATATATCCCACCATTTGATATGGAATTCTCAATATGCCTCAGATTTGAAAATCTTGATGACCATCTGATGCAAATTGGATTACTGATGACCATTTTTTGGCTTTGTGCTCCTAAACTCCATTGATAGAGTGCCTTTTCAAGATTGGGGAAATAAAATTCCTGTTTTTTCTTTGAAGCTCCCCAATTCAGAGTGGCCTTCTGGGACTGAAGCCATCACAATAATTAGGCTTTATTGATCCCAAACCTGTAAGCTGTGTGAGTCTGAATTTGGATGGGTTTTAATTACTTGTTTTTAGAAATTGAAGTTGTTGACAACCCATTATTAGGGAACATAAGGGTAAATTTAATTATTTTTCTTCTACATTTTGCTAATTTAGCTTTGTAAAACCAGCTTGGTAAAGGCTTTTGCATGGGTTGGCTCAATAGGGGCTCTGACCCTCAATTCTCCAAAAAAACATTAACATTTTAAAGAAAATAAAAAAAGTCAAGGTTAAAAAAATTGAAAATGTGTTCCAGCTTAACTCCAAGAACCTGCAATATATCCAAAGTCAGATGTTGGAAGGCTTTCTGAAAATAACTAATTGCAACTTCTATTACAAAATTTCCCAAGACAAGGTATTTATTTCCACGATTGGTCCAAAAATTGAATCCAGTTCCCTATTGACAACATATCACATACCCTCATCTTGTTTGGCCAGTGGAAGAACAGGAGATTCTGAAAATTATCAAGATATTTTGTCTTCTCTGGTTGCAACTGGGACCATAAGCCAAACAATAGAGTAAATGAGCAAGCAAGAAAAATTTTTATTGACCTTGGTTGTTGTTTGCACCATTCTATTGACAAAATTAAAAAAAGGTCACAAAATAAAAAAGCCTGATAAGACTGGATGGCAATTTAGTAACAAAATAAAAAAAGTGGGTAAGGGATTGTCAAGAAAAATTAAAAATCACCAAACAAAAAAAAACAGATGAAAACAAATATGAGAAAAAAGGAGGCAGGGTGCAAAGGAAAAAAATGCACCTGAATAAGCATTTTTCCTGTTTTTCTAGAATGTTCTATGCATATGACAAATTATGCATACTTCTGAATTTTGAATAGGAAAACCATGCATATGAAAGATGCTTGGCAGGAGTTTTATGCTAACAATGAGGTGTTCTTATAGAGTGTATGCCTATTTGGCAGTCTCACTGTACTGTACTATTTTGAAAGTTTTCTCATTAGATGAGAATCTGAAGAAAACTTGGATTTAATTTGTAGTTTTCCTTCAAAAAAATAGCTATAGTTTTCCGCAAAATTATTGAGAACTTTCCATCAATTTCCATTTTACAAATTTGTTGTCTCTTTGGGTTTTGTACCTCCCAGGCTTGCAAGTCCTTTTAAACCCAACAAACTGGGAAATCTCAAATAAATTCACAGAGATTTCCTGTTGAAATTTCTTCTATTCATGATCAAAGTAATGCAGATTCAGAAAAGGCCTAATCTGTTCCAGTGACAATTTTTGGCCGGAGTTATCACCAAGAGTGCTCAATTTGGAAATAAGCAGTCTAATTTGGCTCCATCTGACAGTTTTCAGCGGCGGTAGTTGTCGTCGAGCGCTCCGCCGTGTTCGCTGGATTGTCGTTGGTACTTCTGAGCCAGCCACCCTGATCGACCGCCACTGCCTCATCCATCGCCAACAATGTCAGATTCGAAAGGGAAAAATAACGCTATCGACTCTCCTATTCTTGTTCGACAATCTGCTCGTTTGATTGAAGGCATCCATACTGAGGTTGTGGCCCAAGCTTTTTCGGACCGAATCTTGATCGTCGTCACCCAGACCGGAAAGATGGGTAGTCTGGTATGATAGGCTGAATTCTATGCTTCGTGGCTACAGAGGGAGACCATGGCTAACAGATCTGGCACTTTGATTGATCAGACTCAGATTACTATGCCACTGGCAAGCATTGAGCATGGCTTCGAAGTCTCATCCGGCTCAGAAGACGGCGTGGTTCCACCATTGCCCGTGCCACCTACCTCACTGCAGTTAACATCCTTGCTCAGCTCTACCCCGTCGGACTTAAGGCCACTGTTTGATACCTATCTCAGCCAAATCGCAATGCTTTTCTTTAGTCGTTTTACATCCAATTCCTCTCAAGGGTGCTTGAAGACTTTGGAGCAAAATCAAAAACCCGTTGTAGTCGGCCTGGCGTTACTGCCTCCATCTAATTTCAACAATCAAGACGAAACCTTTCGTGAGCGTTTTCGGTTTTCCGAAATCATGAAGATGGTTTTGGAATGCAAAGTTTGGTAAAAGCAACCATGGTCCTAGTAACATTAAGATTTTAAGCCCTACAACCATTGTTGCTTCATCCCTGGATGAACTCAAAGTTTTTTTATCGAGATCCGGGCGCATCTTGACGTAATGTGCTCAGCTGGTACACTGGCTTAACAAAATTCAGCACTAAACGGTCTCTTTTTCTTTAAAATCGTATCAAAAAAAACTGTGCACCTCTACATCCCGGCATGTGGGGACACAAATTAAACGTAAAGGCTTTTTCCGTCGCATTCACTAACGTCAAAGACCGACACCTTTTCAAATTTGATCTCGATGGTGGTAACGTTTTACAAGGCTACTCTGCGATTCCCACGGAGATGGGGCTGAACAAAAGTGCGTTTGTGGGTCCTCGTGGCCAGGCCGCAAAACGAAAAATTGACTGCCCATTTTTACATGCCTCAAACGAGAACAATCATCGCCGAAATTGTCGTTGGGTGATGCGTAACCACCTTAGAAGGGGGCTCACTCGAGACTGATAAAAATAACAGGAGTGGGTCTCGTGCAAATTTTGCTGTTGCTTTTTTGGATATTTCTGTTCTCAGGAACATTTTTCTGGTAGAATTGGAGGAAAGAAAACCTTCTTGAAGTAATCACAATGTCAATGTCAGTATCAATCCTTTGTAAAAGTGAGGCTCATAAAATGAAGATAAGATACAGCATCATATTTATGGAATAGCTGGATATGTAGCACCAATGCAGTATATACTGTAACGTAATAGTGCCTTTCGTGAGAATTGCTTAAACTATTGAAAGCAGAATTAATATGAACTGCACCTAGATTTTTTGAAGCTATTGAATGCATCCTATTTCATATTTGTAAGTGCTTGCCTTCCCCCACTTTGAAATATCAGCATATACTGGATTGGTACTGTTTGACATGGAAAAAAAAAATAGTAAATCTTTTAGAATCCAGAATCAACTTAAGAAAAATAAAATGGCCAGGAAAGTACTATTTTGTCTATGTTGCTAGCCATAATTGCATTCAATATTTCAAAAACTTTGACCTTAAATGATATCATTTGTTTCAAATCAAATATCAACTCCAAAAGGTTTGTATAAAGTTCTATTATGATCCATTAAGTCACATTTAGTACTTCAAAACACACAATTAAGCCGCTTTTTCAAGGGAGTATAAGTGTGATTTTTGAATTAGAACTATAAATGCTAATAGAACTGTGAATATTCTCATTAAGTTTTTAATTCTAAAAAATAAACTCATTTCAAAAAGTTTTACCCTAACTTTAAAAATCTTGAAGTTAATTTCTAATTTGAATATTATTATTTTTAATTATTTTAACTAAGATATTATTAATGTAATATGGATGACTTTTAAAATAGATCAATTGTTTGATAAAAAGGAAAAAGGTTTTGAAGGGGAAAAAATGAATATGTCAAAATTTAATTTAATCTTATAAAATTAAAATTGAAATAAATTATCTATTTATTTCTTTATTAAGCTTTTAAATATATATATATAAGTTCAATTTTTTCACTTAATAAATATTATTATTTGGAAAAGTACTCTTTGTTTTTTTTCAAAAAAAAAAAAACAATTAAATCTAAAAAATCAAAACTCTTTGTGATTTTGTTGAATTTTTTGAAGATTAATATGTTAAAATGAGAGGAGGTGGTTTATATTCGCAGTTGAAAAAATCATTAAAGAAAAATTCATTTTAGATCATTTTCTGTTTGAAACCCATTTTATTAATGATTATTTCATATTTCTATCGATAGATTTCTTTGAAATAATTCACTATTAAACATTTGGTTATGAATTCTAGTGGTGTAGAATTGAGTCAATTTTTACATTGATAAACTAGGATAGATAATGAGAGATATGATGAATTTCAAAAATCAATTCAAAAAGAACCAATAAGATATTTGAATGAAATATCTATTCAGAATCTTATAGCTAACAGTAATTAAATAAACCAAACAACAAAATTGGGATATTGAGGCTAATTGAAATACTAGACAAGCTCAAATGAAATCCTAATAAAGCATCTTCCCTCAATAAAGCTGTGATTGATATTAAGATCCTGGAGAAGATATTTAATTATTATTTTTGTTACAAAATGAAGATACTTTTTATTAATCAAGGAGATAAATGAAGATATTAATATATTATTGAGGCTTCTGATTATGCATATGATACAGAATAGTCATTATTGCCATTAATAATCTGCTTTATTGCAAAATTTAGATGATGAAAATAAAAAGTAATAGAAAATCAAACTAAAAGAGGACTCAATTGAATATAAAATAAATATTATTTTAATCTTGGCTTAATCTTAACTCATTGATATACCTATCAGTACATTGAAAATTTTTCAAACATATTTCTTTGAGCTATGATATGACTTCATCTGAAGAGGTAAAATGTTTGAGCAATTTTCAAACCTCCTAATCCTTTTTTTAAGTTTTCTAATGAATATATATTATCTCATTATTATTTACTTCACTACTTGAAATATTTGTATTTAACTAAACTTGTGTCTTGATGGTTGGTCCATTTGAAATTCAATGAATCTTTTGTTTTGTAATTTCCTTTCATAATAGAAAATTTATTCTATTTCAATTCCAAGGATATTTTTAGCCTTATTTCTTATCTATTCAAAACGTTTCATTGAATAATACAAAGAATTAACATTTAAAATATTTCAGGTTATTTGAATTTTAAATTAAATCAAAATTAAAAGCTATTACAGTTGTTTTGAAAAATTTATTAAAAGTAAATTGTATAATTTTTTTTACAATATCATAAATAACTTGGATGGGAAATCTCCATATTAACCAAAGTAATGACACAAATGTCTTTTGTTCTTGTTTTTTTGAAAATGGATTATTATTTTTCAAAAATTCAAAGTTTAATTAAAATATTAATATATTTTTTTAATTTGAATTATATTCAAAGAAATTGATCATGAAATATTGGAAAAACAAATTCAAAAAAAAGTTCTTTTATAAATGAATAATAGGATCAAAATAAAACTTTGGAACTTTGGCTTAATTAAATTAACCTGTATCATGGTGAGAAGTTTAAATTTTTTTGGTTTTATTAATCATTTTAAAAATAACGGATCTTTTTCATTTTACTTTATTGAGTATGTTTATTCAATCATAAAAGATTTAAGATTAATAAAATACTTCCTTCCCCCTCAATTATCCAAGGATATTCAACAAAAGCAGCTTAAATATTCATATTCATTCCTTACCACTTCATATACAAAAATAATTTGAATATTATCTGAAGATATATCAAAAACAAATAACCACAGTAGTCATTATTTGAAACTGGATTAATGATATTATCATCTGAAGCAGGTCATATTGTCAGAACAGTACTTATTACTTAATCTATTACTATGACTAGAGTGTCCTAATAAGCCTTTGTGTATGAATCTATTTTCAATAATTAAATAATTTCATTATAAAAAAGAATTATAATCAATAATTCTGTTTTTAAAATCATTCAAATCCACCTTTTACTAATCTTTATTATGAAGTTCATAATTTCACAATTAAAAACAGTTGAATTAATGATAAATTGAATTTTAAATAATATTTTCTTTCTTGATATATTTTTCAGATTCCCTGAAATGATTTAAATAACAAAGAAGAGAAGTTCACTTTAAATTTAACAAAATATGAAAATAATTTTATTTGAATTACATATTCAAATGAATATTTAGGCTGAAATCTCCTTTTGTACGTCACGATATCATTGAATATTTAGGTTTAATATTTAATATATCAAAAAAAAACATTTAATACATGAATAAATAATAATCATAAGAAAATTTATTGAATATTCTTAATATGGATAGAATTTCCAGATTTTTTTGGGGGGGTTGTTCATTTTATTTAAGGATTATTAAGGAAATTAAATAATAATTAATTCAGATCATCAATTTTAAATTATCAAAATTTTACTATTACAAATAAGAAAATTCCTAATTAGCTCAAAATGCATTTCATTTGAAAAAGATTTATTTACATACTTCATTAGGATTTATTATGTTAGGGACCTCAAACCTACCACATCCAATGTTATAAATAATTAATCTTTTGAGGCAGATACCACTTTCAATTTATATTAATTTGGAGCGCTCATGCCTTATTAGCCGTAGACTTCAATATATCAAAAATCTAGGCTTTTAGGTACCCAATACCACATTTATTTGATAAAATATCTTGCTTAACATCTTAAAAATATCTTTATTATTACATTCAGAAATTGTTCCTCACACAATTCAACTCTCCTCCTTCAATAAAAATGATCAAAAAACAGCATTGAAGAAGTTTTTTTAAAAGACTTGATTTTATTATATCATATATAGGAATTCAAAAATTAAACATACTCCAAAATTATAGATTATATCCTGCTATTCCATGAAATTTATGAAATAATGTATATTAGGAAATATAAATAAAATCACAAAGAATTAATATATAAAAAAGATGAATTAAAAAACTCAATTTAGGATTAATTCCAACAGTTAATCTCCAAATCCATGTCTTGATTAAACGATCAGACTAAATCATTAAGCAAAATCCTTTATTTCACGATTCCTCCAATTTTATGAAGGAAGATACCTAAATTCAATTAGCATTTTATTTATTTAGATTGGGTAAGAATTCCAATGGTTGAAAATTGGGAAATATTGGAATTCCTTTTTTGTAGTTAAGGGGCTATAATATTTCATGCACATCAAATTTCTTCATGCTTGGTGAAGCTCAAAAAGTCATTGGGAAAAATTATAAATTTCAACAAGGATCTGAGTCCTCAGGCTTTATGGAAGAAAAATGTTCTCCTTGTTTAAAGTTTGTTTATATATAAAAGCTTGATATCCTGTTTATAAATAATACCAAAGATTGAGAAGCATATTTTTATTGTAACAAGAGTTGTGTTTTTAAAAGAATGAAATGAGGAATTGTAAGACAGTTTAAAGGTTGACTTACTTATATATACTTAAAATTTGATACTCAATTTTACTTCAGCTTTTTTTGGCATAAAAAACATTTTTTTGCATCGAACCTTGGCTTTACAAGCTCTTTGAACAATTTCCATCAGTATCATATTCAAGGCCTATATTTAAAGTGCCAATAGCCGTTAGAAGCCTATAGATATAAGATATCTAGGTTGCATGTTCCAGGATATAGAATACCTATCACTGATGACGATTATACAAACCCTTTTAAAATTTGAATTTAAAGATCAAGAGCTCAAATTTAACATTAAATTGGGCTCCTGAAGGGGTGTTTGTCTTCGTTTAGTGAAATGTTTAATCAAATGTGAAAAGAGGAAGATTTCCAGATATCTCCGAGCTTAGAAGTTCCCTGTTTTATCTTAAACAATCTACTTGAATGAATTGGTTATTAGCTGGAAGATTCTTTTTCCCATGAAGATACACCTGCATTACAGAATATCAATCAAAATGAGTTTTTTAATGGGATTATGAATATAAAAAATATTTCGAAGCCTTAAAAATAAAAAAGGAATAATTAAAAATGATCTCATTTTATTTCCCTTTATTCAAATTAACAATAAATAAGAAAATAAAATGGGAGCTCAGATAAATAGGATAAAACTTCACATAATTTATTTGTTAATGACAGTTTTTCAATCAGAATATTGGAAAATAATTGTTGTAAACCTAAATACATTTTTCTGAGGCATCAATTATAGAATAAAATACACTTGAATACTAAGCTATTAATTTAAATTACATTTTCTTTTTTTAATCAGAAAATAAAATATGGATAGAAGAGTAAGAGATGAAAAAACAAATACTATTTACAATTTTCATTGTCTTTTCAAGAACAGGATTTATTTTCAATTTATACTTTTTTTAATCAATTTTTTTTATATCTTAAAGGGTAAATTCTAGAAAACTCTTACCAACATTACAGAGGTTTGATCAATACAAAATGGAAAACAAACAGAAGTGATTTATTAGTTCTCTTTTACTTTTTTTAATTTTTTTTCTTCTTGATAAAAAAATGAGGTTGTATTCCAAAGTACCTCTATGACTCAAAGTTTATTTGAGAAATCTAATTGATATTGGAGTCAATTAAAGTGAAGTTCATTCAAAAAGTATTTTAATTGAGTGGGAACTTTATGAAAAGCTTCTTTTACATATAAAGAGAAATAACATAACTCCTAGAGCTACCATATCTACTGTATGCATGAACCACATCATAAAATAAATTATTTGTTATGACAAAATTTGAGAAATATTTGGAGGTTTTTTTGTTATTTGTTTAGTTTGACTAAATCCTGAAAGTTTTGTTTCAATCATACAGATCTTATTTTTATTTTTGTGAGCCTTGTGGTGTATTTACATACCCAAATAGACAAGAATTAATATTAAAATAAACTCTGAACTATTCATAACCCATAAATAATGCATATATCCAAAATTTATCATTTTTGATTCAAGAAAAGACGTATAACTTTGTTGTGAGTAGGTAAATTCATGGATTTAAGGCCAGATTTGGATTATAAATGAAAATTTAACTTAGGGTAACTCCATAGAGTGAATAACCTTAAATTAACTCTATGTGGTGGTAATATGTAAAATACTTCAATACCACATAAAAGAATTGTAATATTTTTGTTTTTCTCAAATTCAGGCCAAAATAATTGGAATGTGAGAAATCCCATGTTACATACACACTAATATTAGTGTGATTCATGTTTGTGGCACTTAAAATTACAGTATTCTTACATAAATGTTTGGTTAACCCATACAGGATATCAGTCTTTAAGCCTGAATTACTATTTTTGACATGAAAATAGCTAAGGAAGACAAAAGACATCAAAAAGAGCCAGGGTACCCAAATTCTGAGGAATCTGAGGTGTGGACAGCTCTAGAAATTGTAACAATGGCTGATAATGGCCCAATTAGTATGCTAAAGCCTTTTGGGAACTTTTTTACCAAGTTAAAGTGCCATCAAATTATAAGAAAATAGCAAATGAGCTGCTATTTTGACATGACTAGGAGATAATGAGCTACTATGACTCCTGTAACCATTTCAATTCTTAATTATTTTCCATTTATTAAACCTTGAAGGAGTAATAAAACCATTTTTTGGACTAGCATTCATGCCTTTACCTCATGGAAACCAGCTACAACTGTGCTATTTGCAATTCTATGTAGAACTGAGGTAAAAGCTTCAAAAATTCATTGAAAATACAATTCTTAATGAATCTTTATGAAAACTTCAAGACCAATGTAGAATAATATAATACATATAAAAACCCTCAAGAATAATTACTTAATAATTGAAATTAAAAGCTTTACATACAATCCATTTTTGATGATTCCACATGAAACACTTAATTTTCAGAAATTCACAGAAAATACAACCTCTGATGAAATTTCCAATAAAGTTGGTAACTTTGGGAATTTAATTATTATTCTTGAATAAAAGAAGATTGAAAGTTTTTACTCCTTTATTTCTTCACCATAAATGGGTTGGTAGTCACATAAAATCACTTAATTAATTATGATAATCTTATGTAACAATAAATTATGTAAACCATTATCCAGAAAGATTTAATGGTTTCTCACTCAATTATTTTTCAATTTCCTCCATGGCACACCTCTGTGAGCTTTTATTGACTTAAAAGAGGCCTCCTCTTGGGTGTTTTTCCCAAATCATCTTACTATCCAATTATATCTTTAGTACCAACAAGTAAGGATTAGTTAATTCTTTTCTTAAGTTTTTTAAATCTTTCAGAATGAATCAGAAGGACATGAAAGTGTATAAATAAGCTATATTCAATAGTATTTGAATATAAATGGTTTTATTACTTCTATAAATCAAATTTTGATCCTTTAACTTCACAATCAATATATCAAATCACTCTACCAATTCTTTACAAGGTATTAGTGGAGCATTAGTGAGTGTTTTTCTTGATTCTTAAGGTTTTTTTTATAGTAATATTTTTCTTCAACAATTCTCTTTATACATATTCTCAAAAAAAGATAATTAAATATCAAAATAATTTATATTATTTTAATTTGAAGTTTTATTATTAAATACTTCTTGTACTTGATTCTTGTAGACAATTACTGCATACTGTTATAATCACTAGTAGTGCCCAACAAGTAAAAGAAAAAATTGAGTAATTAATTATTTGATTTTGGTTATAATAAATTTACTTATTATATGTCATAAGAAAATTCATAGTAATTTTTATCAATAGTAATATTATCAACAGTTTCATAGACACATTTCACATTTGGGGGTTTGGCCATGCTTTTTTGAACCTTTTAACCTCAATCAATATATTTTTAAGCTGTAAAATATATTAATTTTAATAATTTTTACTTACAATTTAAATTGGAAATTATTTTTATTCTTGAAATTGTCTTATAAATCTTGTCAATTGAGGAATTTAGATTAAGTTTATATTGTTTCACACATGTATTTTCACATCCAAAAGCTTATAAAATTCTTCTTTGAGTTATTCTGAATTAAATTTCAATTCAAGATCTTAAATTTTACTTTTCTTTTCTTTAAAAAGAATAATTTTTTTTCTATATATGGAAAATAATAAACTTATACAAAAAAACTTAAATAATATTTCAAAAGTATAAAAAGAAATTTTTCTTGAATCAATTTTTCTCTAGTGTCTTTAATCAAGTACATTGCAGCTGGTAATAAGCTCAATAAGAGATATATTACCAGTCCAGAATCTGAAGAAAGAATTGAAGTGAAAAGTTCTAAAAGAGGAACTTTATTTAAAGCTGATTTATCCAAAAACCACCAAAAGGTGTGTGTTCTTTGTCTTTATTATTTATTTTCACTCATATTGATGTTTAAATGGTGAATACCAGAAATAGAAGCAACTATTGAGTCTAACTAAATGAACCTGGACAAGGAAGAGTCAAGACCAGGGCCGGACCTGGCAGGCCTTCCTCAAGAAAGACACATTGGGAGGATTCCAGACTTTCTCCCTATTCCCCAAGGTGTCTGTATCAACAATCTTTGACATTAACTCTGAGCCTGAACTGATACAAGGTAATGTTTTAAGGGCTGATCCACTTCCAAGTGGAAGCCATAGAAATATATTGGTTCCAGTACAAAAGCTGGTACAGAGAAGCCAAGGAAGAGGAATGGGAAATTTTTCCAAGCCTTTGGAAGGGGGCCATGAATGCCTACTTATACATCAAGAGCTTTCTGGGTCAGTAGAAGACCATAGAACCCTTGGGAGGATGGAGTCCCTTTTCTAAAAAACAAAAAGTTCAAACAATAAAGAATTGGTTGAAGAACCAAAGTCTTTTATCCATAGACCAAAAGAAGGAACTGTAAATGACTTCAGATTTGGAGAAAGAAGGACCATTAGCATTAAAAAGCTCCAAACCAGCTCCAGAAAAGCTCAAAGACAAGCCCAAAAGACCTCAGAAGAAAAGGAGAGGTCCCAGGAACAATTAAGGCAAAGCCAATTGGAACATACCTTCCCCACAAGAATATAGGATTCCCAATTTGGAAACTTCAGCCATTCACAGTGTGTTAAATATGGCCAGAACCCTTATGGAGTTCACAGCCAATGAACAGGAAAGGATGAAAAGGAAATTTTCACACAAATAGTAGATGAAATTAGATATATTAACTCTATTATGGCTGTAAAATTTAATAAATTTGATATGTAATTAAATAAATTAAAATCCAACATCCATGACCTAAGAAACAATTACAGGAGTTTCACTGAATGGTGCAAAGTGACCAATGCCAGACTTGAGTCAATCTTCAACACATGTGACAGAAATGAGAGTAAATTTAAAGTACAAAGTGAATAATTGGAGAATCTTTCAATTAATCACATGAATGAACAACTTACAACTGTGAAATAACATGTCTTGGAAATAGTTTATAATACCAATCTTTTTTCCACAAATTTGGCAAGAAGTGACAGTGAAAGGCAGAAATTAAATAATGAGATAATTGCAAATGTGGACAAAATTCATAAGAATTATGAACCAAATTCACATATGCCAAGACATTCTACACCTTTAGCTGTAGAGGAAACTTCTGTGAAAGAAAGTTGAACCCCTTGTATAGGAGAAAATGTAATCTCTGCAAGAGATATTCCCAAACTAGAAGCATGGCCACCATTCTCTGGTGAAGGTGAATATAGCCTTATTGAGTTCATTTGAACACTTGATATGTTGCAGGAAGAGTTTCATATACCTGATGAAATGATAGTGGGAAATTACAATCCTTGTTTAGCAGAACTGCAAAGAAATGGTATTACAAGATGAAACAAGAACACAGAAAACATGATTGGCTTTGGTAGAAATCTGAGATTATTACAAAGTGGGCCATCAATTCCTGGAGATTTAAAATTGGAAATGATTTCAGAGTGCCATTTTTAACTCAGACAAAGATAAACCACTTACTTGGTTCCTCAAACAAAAAGACAGATTATCTTCTTTACACCCAGATATTTCTGACTCTATGATTAATATTAAAATATGAAGGAAATAGGGAGGAGAACTAGAACATGCTATCAAGTTCAGATGTGCAGAACCCTGTTTGACAGAGGAATATACTAATTTTATGGAAGAGATCATTACTGGAACAAAGATTTGTCAAACCTGGACTAGAAACCCCATGGAATCCAAAATATTTCCAAATACTTCTAGTGAGGATAAAAGACCTGAAAAACCTTTATTGAAGTGTCATAAATGTGGCAGCATCTCACATGTAGCCAAATCCTGTACCAAAAAGACTAAAATCAATGAAGCTAAAGTCATTGAAGAGGATTAGTGTGCTGAAGAGAAAGAAGCATCTGACCCATATTCTGAAATCTCTGATGACACAACAGCAGAAGATTATTCTATTGAGAAAATTACAGATTTCTTTGAAGTCACTGAATTGCACAATAATTTACAACAATAAATTTAAGATTTGTACAAACTGATTAGTATTAAGGATTCTAGAATGTGTAAGACTAAACCTGAAAGAGGAAAACGGATAAACTATTGGAGCATCTTGTATTACATCAGTCTTATTACATGATATTGAAGCTAAAGTTCATTCAAATACAGGAGAATTTTGCACTTTTTTTAAGAAAATACTACCTCCAAATTATACTTCTACAATGAAAAAACCATTTATAACCAATAGAAAGATTAAAATTCAGTACTTCCAGTAATAATATGTACCCTTTGGGTATACTGCACACTAACTTGATATTTCAACACCCTGCAGGAAGTATGAGAATAAAAACAGAGATATTAGTAATTGACAATTGCACTTTGAGGCATGTTACTCTAAGCAATGAATACCTGAATATTTATGGTATTTACATCAATAACCATAAAACAGATATTTTAAAATTGGGGAAAACAAAAGACAGACATTTGATTTTTTCAATTTTCCCAAACAAATATCAGTAGTATCTCCAAAGAAAGATACAAATCAGGAGGAATTTGTGTCAAATAAGCTTATTGAAGCACCAATTCCTCCAACATTATCATAAAAAATGAAAAAAGAGTTGATAAATGTGTTATACACATATAAAAATGCTTCTGCTTCAGATAATGAACCTTTAGGGGCTATTAGAGGTAAATGAAGTTGATACTACTCTTAATATTGATAGACCATACCCTTCAGTACTTAGAAAAACAGCTTATTCAGAGATCCCCAGAGCTGGAGAAGCCTTGGAAAGACATATAAAAGAGTTAATACAACTTGGTGCACTAAGAAAATTAGGCCATAATGAGGAAGTTGAAGTGACAACTCCTGTAATCATTTCTTGTCCTAATGATAAATCAAAGATGGTTGGATACTTGTGAGCTCGGAATACCTATACAGCTTCAGATTGGTATCCAATTACTAGAATTCAAGAAGCCTTGAACAAATTATCCAAAGCAAAGTACATGACTTTAATGGATGAATTGAAGGGCTTTCATCAGAATTTTTTGACACCCAAATCCAAGAAGTTAATTATAATTATCACTTACTGTGGTATTTATTAGTAGCTCTGAATGTCATTTGGGATCAAAAATGCTCCATCTCATTATAAAGGAATGATGAATACCATCTTCCCCACAAAATTATCTGAAGGATTTCTCATTATTGACATTGATTATATGATTATTTGTACGGACTTATGGTCTTTGCACCTTGAAAGAATTGCAATAGTTACTATGAATATTTCACTCAAGAAATGAAATTTTGGCTTTGAAGAACTTAAAGCATTTGGACATATTGTTTCTGGGTTAAGCTTGGGTATTGTAAGATGTGTCTATGAAACTTTTGATTATATTTCTATTAATCAACAGTACTATGACTGCTCTTATAAATTATAATAATAAAATTATTATAGCCACAATTAAATAAATAATTGTTTATTTATATCTTTTACTTGTTATACACCACTAGTGATTATAGCAGTAAGCAGTAATTGTCTACAAGAATCAATTACAAGAAGTATTTAATAATAAAACTTCTTCATTAAAATAATCATAGCATTTTAATATATAATTATCTTTTGCAAGAATAATTATCAATATATGTCTTGAAGAAAACTAATACTAGAGAAAAAAAATTAACAATTAATTCAAATCACTCACTAATACTCCAATGAACCTTGGAAAGAGTTGGTAGAGAGATTTTATGGATAAATTGTGGATTTAAAGGATCAAAAATTGATTCATAACATTATTACAACAAACTATAGCTTATTTCTATGAATTTTCATCTCTATGATTGATTCTGAAAGAATAAAAAAACTTAAGAAAAGTTTTAACTAATACTTACTTTCTGGTAATAGAGGTATAATTGGATAATAAGATGATTTGGGAGAAAAGCAAGAGGAGGCCTCTTTTAGGTCAACAACAGCTCACAGAGGCATTTCATGGAGCAAACTGGAATTAAAGTGATTTAGAAAGCAATAAAACATTTTGGATTATTGATTTCATCATCTGTTGTCAGATAAGATTATCATAATTACTTAATTAAGGCTTTTATGTGACTACCAACCCATTTTTGGTTAGGAATAAAAGGAGCAACAACTTTAAGCCTTCTTCTATTTCAAAATAAAAATTCATTTCTCAAATTTATCAATTTTATTGAAAATTTCATAACAAGTTGTATTTTCTGTGAATTTATGAAGATTCAGTGTTTCATGTGGAATCATCAAAAATGGACTGTAAGTAAAACTTTGAATTTGCTTATGAATCTGGAATTCATTTTGACTTCTTTATGAATGATACTATTATACATTGGTCCTGAAAAATTCAGAAAGGTTCATTAAGAATTGTATTTTTAATGAATTTTTGAATTTTTTACCTTATTTCTACATAGAATTGAAAATATCACATTATAACAGGTTGCTATGAGGTAAATCAATAATTACTAGTACAAAGAGGGTTTTAATTACTCTTTTAAGGTTTATCCATGGAAAATAATGAAGAATTGACATTGTTAAAGGAGTCTAAGTTTCTCTTTAACTCCTTGTCACCTTAAAATAGCAGCTTATTTGCAATTTTCTTATGATTGAATGGGAGTTTAACTTGGTAACCAAGTTCCCAAAAGGCTTTAGTATAATAATTGGGCAATGATCAGCCATGGATACAATTTTCAGAGCTGTTAATGCCTCAGAGGCCTAATAAGCTGGGTAACCTGGCTTTCTTTGATGTCTTTTGTCCCCCTTAGCTATTTTCATGTCAAAAATAGAAATTCAGGCTCAAAGACTGATATCCCATATGGGTGAACCAAACATTTATGTAAAAATACCATAATTTTAAGTGCCACAAACATGCATAAAACTGATCTTAGTGTATATTCAAGATGGGATTTCTCACATTACTATTATTTTGGCATGATATTTAGAAAAAGAAAAACTTTAACAATTATTTTATGTGGTATTGATGATTTTGTATTGAAATATTTTCCATATTACCACCTCATAGAGTTAGTTTAAGCTTATCAACTCTATGGAGCAACCCCAGGTGAATTTTTGTGTAGAACCCAAATCTGAACTTAGCTCCATGGATTTCCTTACTCACAAAAAAGTTATTCATCTTTTCTGAAATCAAAAATGATCAATTTTGGATATATGCATGACTTATGGGTTATGAATAGTTCAGAATTTATTTTAACATTAATTGTGGCCTATTTGGGTATGTAAAATATACCTCAAGGCTCACAGGTATCAACAAAAATAAAGTTGTGGCAGTGTTGCATAAGCCAATAACCCAGAATAAAAAAGAAATGATTTATTTTCTTGGATTTGGAAGTCATTACAGGCAAAACTTGAAATATTTTGCAATTATAACCAAGTCACCATAAAGAATCTGTGATCAAAAGACAGTATTTGAGATGACAAAGGAAATAATTAAAGCTTATGAGAATATAAGGAAGGCTCTTATAGAGGCACTTTTACTCCTTCTTTCACACTGGAATCTATATTTTAAATTGTACATTTATGTATGTGGAGGTGGATTAGGGGAAGCCCTAGATCAAGTCCAAATTTTTGATGAAAAACCCACAAAAGGATCAGTTTGGTATATCTCACTAAACATAAAACCAACAGAAGCCAGATATGGTGCAGCTGAAATTTAATTCTCATTTTTTGTATGGGAACTTGAGAAATTACACTATTATCTTTATTAAAGTGTTTTTGAGGTAATAGCTGAATTTAATGTGGTCAAAGATATTCTGAACATGAGAACACCCAATAGACACATGTTGAGATGGAAAATAGCCATTCAATAACCTAGAGGAAACATGACTATAGCTCATAAATAAGGAAATATACTTAATAATGCTGTTGGAGTTAGAAGGTGGGAATTTACCAATAGCCCTGATAATCTAGCTTATTTTCCTTTAGAAGCAGAACCAAAGATTCCAATTGAAGGCATCAGAATGACTGATATAGGAAGTGAGTTCTTTGAAGAAGTCAGAAATTCATATAAACAAGAAAATAATTGCTGTATCTTGACATCCTTTCTGGACATAGACTGCAAAGACACCCCTTTGGATAATTCACTGGATGAAATATGGAAGACTAACAATTCTGAAGGAAGATTAAGCTTTTTTGACAGCATAATATACCACACAGCCAAAGATTTTTGTGTAATGACATTATGCAATAAATTTCTTCTTAATACTGTTATTCATGAATTTCATGACAGTATCTATTCTGGACACCTGTCAGAGGACAGAATATATGATAAATTAAAAAGCTGTGCATGGTGGCCATCTTTGAGGAAAGAATAAATTGAATATTTCCATAATTCTGAGAGATGCCAAAATGGGAACAGAAGTACAGGCAAGAAATTTGAACTTATGATATATATTAAAGAACCAAAATCTCCTTGGGATTTTTTCACATGAATTGGTTCACAGAGCTTCCTCCCAGTGGTGACAAAAGATATAATTGTTGTTTAGTGGCTGTAGAAAGATACAGAAAAAATCCCATATTATTACCATGTCATAAAGATGACACTCCTATGGATACAGCTTCTCTTCTATGGAATAGAGCTATTTCTCATACAGGGTTATTTAAGAATATCTTAAGTAACAGACCCCCAAAAATCACAACTGCAATTTGGACAAATATTCATATATTTTTTGGGACCAAGTTATCATTTTCTACAGCATGCCATCTTCAAAATGATAGGCTAGCAGAGAGAGTTACTCAAGCTTTAGAGGACATGATAAGGAGATTCTGTGCCTATGGATTAGAAGTTGAATACTCAGATGGCTTTCCCCATTACTGGTGAGCTCTAATTCCTGAATTAGAAATGAAATATAGAATATCAGTTCATTCTTCTACAGGTCAGACTTCTGCTATGTTAGAAAAAGGATGGAATCCAAGACTCCCAGAAGACACACTGAGGAAAGACTTAATTCAAATCCATCCTCCAGCTTCCAGATTCAATATTATGCTTGATAAAGTAAAAAGTCATTTAAGAAAAGCATTAATTATTCCTTTGAATATGAAAAACAGAAGTGGGACAAAATTCATAAAGTACCTGTCACAGCCATTATCAAGGGTAAGGGTATTCAAGCTTGACCCCACTCAAAGTCATCAAACCAGAAATCCAGTATGTGTATCAGTAGTCAGTTTCAGCAAATCTTCTTTGTGAAAATTCATACAGCTTGGTTCCTAAATATATCCTGTAAACACTTGTATATGCTGGATTCACCAAATACAGTTTTTGGATTCACAAGTCTGAAACTCTATGATCACACAACTCCACCAGGCCTCTTGTAAAGACCCAGTATATCCATAAAGGGGCTGTAGAATCCAAACAAATTCAAATCAAGATTTCTCTCAAGAAGATTCACTCTTTGGATCAGGGATGGTGGATTATTACATATACCAGCACCTCCTTCTCCCCCAGGGGATTTTCCCCAGTTAACTAATATATTTGATTCTTTATTTAATAAATATCCTGATTATTTATTTGGAGTATTATATTAATTGCTTTTAAGTTTCTCTTTGAATTTCCTCACCAGTTCAGTGGAGTTGTGGTGGCCATATCCTTATTCACCCTTCTCTTTCTTTCAGACAAGTTGAAACATTGGACTTGGACTTTTTTGTGGTTGGATCTTTTATTATTTACTCTTATTCTTATTGTTTCTGCTTTCTTAGATTTTTCATTAGAAATTCTAAATTTATTACACTCTTAAGTGTATTCCATCTTATTCCTTCCAAGCCCTTCATAAGTTAGTTCCAGTTTACTAAGTGCTAGGCCCTCTTCACTTAGAAGAGCCCCTGAGAAATTATATTAATTAAACACAATTGTCTCTTTCCTTTCATTCATTCATATTCATTTCTCTAATTCATAAATTCTGACTTCTCATGATTTTATGAATTTATGATTCTCATCAATTTTCATCTCATTCTTTTTATTCATATGAAAATTGACCTTGTTTATCATTTCTTCATAATGGCTGACATTTTCCCTTTATTCTTAATTCTTAATAAAATCCAGTTTTCACTTTTCTGTCTGAATTCAGGTATTATCAGGTTTTAATTGGTTGGAATTCATGTGGAGAATTGATTTAGAAATTCAGGATTTCCATTGGATTGGGGTTGATTATTTATTGATTTATATTCCTCAAGAATTATTGGTTAATTGCTTTGGATTCTTCAAGAAATTGATTTCACCTCAAGATTCTTATTTGATTTGATTTGATTGATTTACTTGATTTTGAACCCTAAGATAGCCGATATATCCTCAAGCTTTGATTTGATTGATTGATTTGAATTTGATTCCTCAAGACATTGAATTGATGTTTGAAGATATTGACTTATTGACTGAGTTAAGCAAGGCATAATTTATTTTGAGTTTGAATGTACTTGATTGTTTATTGATTGAAATTGATTTGAAGGTCTTCACGACATTGATTTCACCTCAATATTTTGATTGATTCCTCAAGATTCTCATTTGAATTGAATTGGTCAAGCCTCATTTTTTGTTCTCAAAGTATCATCAAATTTCATTTATTTATTTTTCAATAATTTCTGTTCAAAATAGCCCACCCACCCCGAATACAATATCTCAAAGAAATCAAGCTTCTCTTACTCCTACAGTAAGGGCTCCTCTTGACCACACACCATCAGTTCATCAACTGAGTTCAATTTTGGACAGAGGACCACCAATGGAAGGAGAAGAACTCTCAAGAAGAGAAGGTATGAAATCAAGAAGATCAAGATAATTCTATGGCTTGTTGGGTTGATATCCTGGCATTTCTCAAGGGCCTAGAAGTAGATTGGGGGAAGCTGAAGATGAAGGTGGGAGGAGTCTGTGGAAGAGGAAGAGTCTGAGGAGACTTAAGTGGAAGATTCCTTGGAAGGTGCCCCTGAGGCTTCTGAGGCTTCAAATATAGCCCTTTCTAACCAACCTCTTGTCTCTCAAGCTGAACCAAATTTACTCCAGATTATGAAGCAAATGACTCAATTCATGGGACAACTCACTCAAGCAGTTTCTCCCAGGGAGAATTCCAGAGCCCCAGAATCCAAGACTCCTTCAATTAAAGCACCTGATTCTTTTGAGGGTACTCAAGCTCAGGGATTGAGAGGATTTATTCAATCCTGTCAATCAATATTCCATAATGACACAGCAAACTTTTTCTTTGACAGAAAGAGGGCTCTTTACTCAAATTCTTTTCTCACTGGTAGAGCTGGAAAATGGATTGAACCATATCTCTCAAATGAATCCAATGAAGACCCATCCTATCTCCTCAATACCTGGCAGTTGTTTGAAACCAAGTTATTCACTCTGTTTTGTGATCCCAATGAATTCAGAAAAGCTTAACAAGAGATGGATAATCTTAGGATGAAGGAAAGTGGGAATGTCTCTTTGTAAATTTCTTATTTCAGAAGCTTAATTTCAAGAATTGGGGATTGGGGAGAAAGGGAATATATTCATTTTTATAGAAGAAGCTTGGCATCAAGACTATTAGATCAATTGTCTTCTAAACCTGTTAATTTTGATAGCCTTCAAGAGCTCATGGACATCACCTTGGAGTTATATACCAGGAACCATGAGAGGCAGAAGGAAAAGGGTGGTCATCAAGAGAAGAAGCCACAAGTCACTGGTTCCAGTACCTTCAGGCCTCCTCAACATTCATCTTCCAAGGAGCCTCACTATAGGAAGAGTAAGAAGGAGAAAAATTTTCCAGTTTCAAGAGATAAGCCTCATTCTGATCTCTTCAATAAGGACAAAAAATCAATTGGTTATGAAAAAGAGGGGAGATTTACAGAAGGTTTATGCACTTATTGTGGTGGAAAGCAGCCTACTGAAAAGTGCTTCAAGAGGCCTCAGAATAGGCCAGGGCCATCAAGAGGCTTCCCTAGCAAGCAGGGAAAATCCTGAGTGGGAAGAATAATGTGTTCAATGGTTCTCACTTGTTTCCTTCAAGAGTACAGCTGCACACTCTGAATACTAGTGTCAAGAAATTTTCAGAGTTTCTCATTTTTTCTTCTGTCTCTGAATTTTTTTATGGTTTTCTCATTTATTCTGGTACTACAAAATCCTTTATTGCTAAGAAGCTTTCTCTCAAGTAATTATTTACTATGTCAGAGCTCCCTGAAAAAATTCTTCTTTTCATTCTGAGCTCAAATTAATCCACTTCCTTTTTCATAACCCATTATACAAAGTGGGTTGTTGAATTGCCTTCCTTCTCAAGATTTGAATGGGGCTTTTTCATGGTGGCTTTTGGGAATAACAAGAGTGGCCTGGCACTCAGGAATCAGGGACTCACTTGGAGGCCTCCAAAGATAAAGATAATAAAGAATAATATATTTCTTTAAGAGAAAATGAGAGCAGTACAAGATATGCCAAAGATAAGAATGAAGCCAAAGTCCAAAGAATAATAATAGAAAGCCAAAGGCCAAAGGCCCAGCCAAATTAATCCTAAATTCATTTTTTAAACCTTCCAGGAAGAACAATGGAATTAGTAAAGGATATGACCACCAATATCCACTGACAGGCAAAGAAAGGAGTGCAAATGACTAGCTTAAGATTATCAGTATCTACTTTAATAATGAAAAGAAAATAAGAATGAAAATAAATCCAATATATTATTTAACTAGGGAAAAAGCTCCCAGGGAAGAAAAGGTGGCCAGTATATGTGAAAAGCTGAAGACTCATCCTGGAGGGTTGATCACCCAGCTATATTTACTTTTTGGGTCAATATAGCTCTGGTCATCTTGAGAATGAAAAGTGGGTCTTGAATTCCCACAGTGGAATATGAATTGACCCAAATGGGCCAATTACATACAGGTTTTCTGAATACCACCTGTATGAACCAATTTAGTTGTCCAAGGATTTCTGGAGTGCTCAATGCCTTGAAAACTGATTTCAATGATCAAGGCCTCTTGAAATTTCCCTTAAAGAATCCTGGGCCAGTATGCCCTTGAGGGAAAACTGTTGGAATGAAATACCCAACACCTGGAAAGCCAGGTAGTTGGGGTCCTTGAATGGGCTTCTGGTAGCCACCATGGATTGTAAGACTGAGGGGCATAAGCCTTCCTTCAAAATGGCTGATTGGCCTGGGGACTTGATTTGAAAGGGCACTGTGAAGTACTTAAAGCATAACCATTGTATTTCTGAGGAAAAATGGTGCATAATGGTATATAATACAATATATTCACCACTCCTGGTTCCTGCAGACTTGGCTCCATTGAGTTGGGCCAGAATTCTCCCTGATCTTGAGGGGAAACCTCTTATTGAAGGTGGCTGGGGGCCTCTGGTTATTGCAAGAGGCCATGTCTCGAGTCTTGAGGGATATGGCCATTCTGGGTGTCTTGGGTCCTTGGGCCAAAATTGGGATTTTCGGGTCTTTTGTCCATTTTGGGACTTGTGGGATTTATGGACAGAATGAGCTCAGGTGGGCCCACTTGTTGTTTGAGACCCATCTGGAATTAGGGGCTACTGATATGCTCCCTTGGCCCCTTTTGGCCTCATTGTAATTAGGCCAAAAGGGGCCTAACACATCCCATGGCCCACAGACAGCAGGCTGTAGGGGGCCTAAATGGCCCAAATATGCTATTTAGGCTCTAAGCCCCCTAATCAAAGGGGGTTTGCCAGAGGCCCCTGGAAAGATGGATGACCCCCCAGGCCCAAATTTTGGGGTATTGGCCTAGGGGCTGGTGAGTTTGGAAGTTGTCCAAAAGGGCCAAAGAGCAATACCACACCATGAGTTGTCAAATGGCCTAGGATTGATAATATGACAGATTTTCCATGCATTGGTGGAGGCTTGACTTGCTGTAAGCACCAATTGGGAAGGGTCTTTCTTGTGGTTGTGACAGACATGTTTATCATAGAGTCCCCCAAGGGAGCAGACCTTATATCGTGCTATGTTTTTCTTTACCATTTCAATCCCATTATTGATTGATCACCCATTATTTTTTTCTATTACTTCTCCTACTAGTAATGACCTTGCCACTGCAGTCAACAGTGTTTATCTGGTTGGTGAACTTAAGACACCTTCCCTTCCTTCTTCTTTCCATATTCCTCCCATCATTGCTTCCATCAATAGATGAAGTCTTCAAAGAGATAAAAGATGTTACTATATCTCTACTTCATATCTTTCAAGGGGATATGGACCTTCCTCTTTTATCCTTTCATGCCTCCCTGGAGGAGCAGTGGTATGAGGAGGAAGAGCCAGAAGAAATTGAAACTTTGCTGAAGGTAGTCCCTCTTTCTTATGACCAATATTTGGATGTATTATGCAAGGTGAAAGAAGAGAAAATTCCTCCACACCACACCGGTGACCATCATATTTAACTGGAGGGGTCTCTACCTCCAGTTTGTGTTATCTACTCTTCATCAAATCATGATTCAGAAACACTATGGGCCTAAATTTCAGGGAATCTAGAGAAAGGTTTCATCAGGCCAAGCTCCTCTTCAACAGGATCACCTGTCCTTTTTTTGAGGAAAGGATGGTTGCCTTTGTTTGTGTGTTGACTACTGCAAAATCAATTCTGTCACTAGGAAGAACAGGTATCCTGTTCCTCCTATGAGCCAGCCCCTTACTGTATTTAATGGTTCCACTATCTTCTCCAAGATAGATCTGTGTGGGGCATGAACTCTCCTGAGACTGAAAGAGGTGGATTAGGATTTAACTCCCTTCAGAACCAAATATGGTAGTTATGAGTACTTGGTTATTTCATTTGGCTTGACCAATGCTCCTGATTCATTCCAGAATCTTTTAAATGATAAATTTGCAGATTTCTTAGACCTTTTTTTGCAATATATTTAGATGATATTACGGTCTTCTCAAGCACTGAGGAGAAACATGTCAAACATGTGGCCTCTGTCCACCAAAGTCTGAGGGACAATAATATGTCTTCTATAGCCTCAAAGTTTGTATTCCATGCCTCAAGTTTGGAATACTTGGGCTATGTTGTTTCAAGTGATGGCCCCAAGATGGATTCTTCAAAGATTCAGCAAATCCACAATTGGCCTCATCCCGAGAACATCAAGGCCCTTCAATCTTTCCTTCAATTTGCCAATTTCTATCATTGTTTCATTAAGAATTACTCAAAAAATCACTCTTCTCACTTCCCTCCTTAAAAAAGATTAATGCTTTATCTTCAATGAGGAATCTCTCAGTCAGTTTCAGATACTCAAAGAGGCCTTTGCCACTGCTCCTATCCTTTAACACTGGAATATGTTTATGCCAGCTATTGTAGACACTGATGCTTCTGATTACTACTTGATTGCGGGACTGAGTCAGTTTAATGACTCAGGAAAGCATCCCATTTCATTTAATAGTCACAAGCTTCTCCCAGCTGAGCTCGAATATAAAATTCATGACAAGGAACTTCTTGGCATATTTTGGGCTCTCAAGCACTGGAGAGCTGTTCTTATTTCTCTTTCTCATTCTTTTGAAGTATAGACAGACCATTCTTCTCTTCAATATTTTATGTATTCCAAAGTCCTTAGTTTTTGTCAAGCCCACTGGGCTAAATTTCTTTGAGTTTCATTTCAACATCACTTACCACCTGGGAAGGATGCACACTCTACTAGATGACTTGTCAAATTGAAATTACATGTTCCCAGGAAGGGGGGTGGACTTCATCAGCAATAATCCTCAAAGTTTTCATTAAGTTCTCAAGCAAGATGAAATTCAATAGTCAATATTCTTCTCAATCAAGGGAGAAATTTTCTCAGATTTAGTTTACCAAATTTAAAAAGAAGTATGGCAAGACAAAGATTATATAGAAGTACTCAAGAAACTAGCAAGGGGTGAATCAGTCTCAGATTATTCTCTTGAACCTGAAGCCAAGTTATCATTATTCAAAGATGGAGTGGTCATTCCAAGAAATCAAGAAATTCAATTAGATATTATTCAAAAGAATCATGACTCACCATTGGCTGGCCACCCTGGCCAGTAGAAGACCCTCAACTTCAACAAGAGCAATATTTTTTGGGCTGGAATGAATCAAATCGTCAAGGACTATGTTTCCTCATGTCAGCAATTTTCAAGAAACAAGAATGGTCATCATAAGAATTTTGGATTACTAAGTCCTCTTCAAATTCAATTTGGTCCTTGGAGCTCCTTATCAATGTACTTTATCACTCAATTTCTGTTAGCCTGTGACTCAAAACCAGAGCATGAGCATGACAGCAAAAATCCATAAATCAATGGTATAGCCAAAATACCAACAAAACATGTATCTGAGACAAACCAGCTCAAACGTTATCAAAAGAAGGAAACTCACCTCTTTCCAAATATACAAGTCCCACCATCATAGGAAAATGTATAACAAAGTTATTCCTGCTCAAGATGGTTCCTGAGCATAAACCTTAATTTTCACCTCTCATCTAAACTCCATAGGAAGAGGCTTAACCCCATCAAATGGGTATTCAAAATGAAGCGCTAAGTCAGGGCTCTCTAATGATACTAGACAAATTGAGCTAGCACCATAATTACAAAAGCTATGACCAAAATAGGGTCAAATAAGGTTGAAAAGAATATTCACCTCTCATCTAGCTTCTACAGTTTTAGTGTGAGATACCTAAAGTGGGGTCTTTTTGGAAAGAGCATAATCAGGGCTATCTGATGGGGCCATTCATTTTCCCATATTTCATCTAGAACAAACTTTATGGGTCAATAAAGCTCTATACAGTTTTTAAGCAAAACATATATATGTACAAACATTCTTGTACATGGCATAGCTTTTCCATACTTAATGATAGCCATATCAAATGAGGTACCATTGTGTAGAACACATCCAGGGCTACACAATGAGCCAGCTCTGAAGTTGATATCTCAAAAATTGACAAATTTATGGCAGCTTTAAGCTCAAAGTCCCACAGTTAAGCCAATTCATTCTTACTGTGGGATATTCTCCCATAGGTATGGTTATGAGGTGTCAAATAGACAAAGAAGCATGTTTATACTTCAATACCTTATAATTCATTTAATACTGGGGTCCCATACAGGTTCTGTACAGCATTCTATGCGTCATACATGTCAGAAGAGGGCCATGTGTTTCCCAGATGAAAATTTTCACCCTGTGTTGGTGAAAACTGCCCAGATGTGGTTTCAAAACCACATCTGAGCCCAATACAGAGCATAAAGGCACTATGAAAGCCACAAGCCAGTACTATTAAGTGAAAAACTCTTTACTTCATCTATGTGGATGGTCTAGAGGGCCATTCCACCCCATTTTAGGATAAAAGGAGGCCTTTTCTCCACCAGAAAAGGTTTCCTCATCCTGCTCTTGAATTCCTATGTAGTACAACTGTCAAAACCAGTAATACTCTTGGAAAATGATCAGGTTATAATTTAAATTCTTAAGTATTGTAGTTCTTATTATAGTAATACAACTGGTAAGACTGCACCCAGGGCCTCACAATAGTCCTCACTACCACTATTTCACAATAGAAAAGCCCTTATTATTCAATCTTAATCTTTTATTATCCATTACAAACTTCTTTTAAATTAATTTTACCACGTCACAGTCATAGTTAAAGTTGTAAATAGCCTTATTACACCTTCATCATAGACTCAGCCTGACATTTTGGGGGCCTGGCCATGTTTTTTGAACTTTTTTGGACCTTATAAGTAAGCTTTTTCTCTTATTTTCTTCATTATGACACTTTTGTTTCTCTTTTTTAGGCGTAAAATGTATTAAAAAATAAATATAATATATATATTTTATTTATTTTTTGAGTGGTATATGCTGTATACCAGTGTGTTTTATTTTACGTTTATTTCCTTGTTGCGTGGTTGATTATAATTTAATCACCACAAAACCCTTATTTTTGGTGTGTTTTACATATTTAAACACTTTAAACCATTAATATAGTCATTTATTTAATTAAATAAGGACACCTATTACTTTAAAACCAACAGTTGAGGCATGGTTGGGTACATTGTTAATTTCAATTACCCTCTTACATAACCACTTTTTCAGATTATACTTGCTAATTACAAGTTAATCTATGAGATACTGCTATACAAACAGTGTGCCAGATATCTGTAAGCTGCATTTCTCATGTGGAATTGTTAATTCAATTTCACTGTCATAATACAAGGGCATAATATAGAAAGATATTGCATATAGGCCATTCTTAGACATGCAAAGAGCATTTTGAGAAGTCTTAACTGACAATAAGACCTCTTTTTCATGCTTTATTCAGTGGATGAAAACTACATCCCACTAGAGACCCAGTCACGGACCAACACACCAGTGACACCCTCAGAACCAGAGGGCAGCAAGGGCAAAGGAAAGAAGCACAGTGAAGGCCTTATAACAGCTAAAAAGTGGACACCCATTGCCACTCAGAGGAATAGAAAACCACAAAGCTCTGCATCAATACAAGGTAAACCAACCTTAACAACTTGTACAGGAAAGATTACAGTAATTAACCCAGTTGTAACCTCTAAAGGCAAATTGCCAAAAGCAGCAGACAACAAATTTGTACAAGGCACAGTCAAAGGTAAATACCCTAAGAACATAAAGTTTTTGACTGCTTGCAAACATTGATATGTCACTTGTACACCTCAGAGACCTTGGTTTCCAAAGGCATCATCCAGAGGACAGAGAAGGCTTGTACAGAACCAGAAGACCTGGAAGAGGACACCTTGAACACAGTGGTGGATGGCAAGACATTGAGGGAAATAATACCCACTCTGCCATTCACATTCCAATTAAACAGAAACCTCAAACCAGAGGAATGGAAGGATATGGATCAAGCTCTTCAGCTCCACCAACTCCTCAAAGACCTTTTTCAATGAAGCATGGACAACAAGAGCTTCAACCTGGCATCCCACTGGGCAGAACCTGGAGCAAGTTTCCAGAAGATATGTCCCAAAGAGATAGACTTAAGAGACCTTATTCTAATCACCAAAGGTTGGAATCCCACCAGGCAGCTCAGACTCCTGGAGGTGAGGGCAAACAGCATAAGGGAGAATCAAGCCACTATCCAAGCTATAGAAGAACAACTGACCCATACAGGGCATACTCAGATTCCTTCAGGCTCACAAGGAGTAGACCAAACCAGCTCTCCAATGGCTTCACACCATTCAGGAACCAACAGATCAGTGTCCAAGAGTCACCATTCTTCACAATCTCAGGAAGCGTCCAGGAGAAGACAAGGATACAGGGGCAAAAACAAGAGCACCTTCAACCAAAGGCAGAGAGAGTCAGACCCAATTATCCAGAAGCTGTTGGATTTGGTGAAAGAAGTACACAAGAACCAGAAGTAGCTATACATAGCTCTAGCATCAGTAGTCCTATTAATAGAGATATTACTCCCACTCAGATTGAACATGATGTTGTCACACCTGAGAGTAACTTAAACAGTAATTCACTGTGATTACAAATGTCCCAATATGCTGAGCAAACTCAAAAGCAGTTTCCAGAACTTGAAGCAAGCCATGAGAGGATGAAAAATTAACAGCCTTCATGGACAAAACTGTTCAAACTCTTCAAGAAGGACATCCTCAATTAAGAAAAGCCTCTGAAGAGACCAACAAAGTACTGAATTTAGTCTTTGAAGAACAAAAACACAGCAAAAGGGACAGGGATTTTCTGGATCAAGACATAAACAAACTGTTTAATGTCTACTATAGCTTGAAGCCCCAACCACAAGGCCATGCTATGGAGAATCCATATCACCAAGAGGACATCAAACCAGATGCCATTTGGGTGAATAAGGCAAGATCTCCATCTCAATACCAGGATGGAGATAATATGTCTTATTCTGAGAAGGACACATTAAAACAGCTCCCTGAAGCCTCAATCTGGCGCAAATTCTCCGGTACAGGGAAATATGATAATATGGAACTCATATATTATATTGATGGAATCTTCATCAATTTACCAAGCATACCAGATAAATGGATTACTGCTAGACTTAATATAGCATTTAAATTACATGATAGTATTTGGTACACAGAAATGAAAGAAATCCATGGCAGGAGAAACTGGCCATGGTGTAATAGTCAAATCATCCAAAAGTACAGCAATGGTACTTTGATATGGAAAAAGACCATGTCATTTTAAAATGAAAAGTATTCAGTAGACAAATATCCATATGAGTGGTGTCTTAGAAAGTCTTAAAGACTTAAAGCCATTGATCCTCAAATGAACATTCAGATGAGGAATCAAAAACTCCTGAAACAAATGCCAGGAGAACTAGAGAATGCAGTGAAATGAAGATTCAACTATAATTGCACTCTAGATGACATTGCAAATACCTTACAAGACATAAGGAAAAGAACAAATATAGGGAAATATTCCCCATATAAAAGCAGTGGTTTCAAATAGAAACAACCTTTCAGGGTAGAGTTTAAAGACAAACCAAGAGAAATAGTGGCAGAAGTGATTAAGAAGAAGAATTCTTGTCATAATTGTGGCTCAACAGACCATTATTCTAATAACTGTCCAAATGCAAAGAAGAAAGTCTATGCCATTGAGAAAGTCCCAGAGGAGGAATCCCCCACATAGGATTCTGAATCATACTCTATGGGATATGCCATCATAGAACAATCTTATGAAGAGAACGACCCAAGAGAGGAATTTCTAGTGGAATACCAAGAAGAAACCCCACTAGAAATTCAGGACATATGGTTGGAAGCAGGCATGCCACAAGACACTGCCAATGAAAACTTGTGCAAACATACACAGGATGCACAGACATTCCTGCTCACACCAACCAAAGGAATGGCATACATACATGGGACAGCCACAAAAATGACTGTTTGAATTGACAATGCTCAACACCCATTGATAATTGACAGTTGGGCACACTGTTCCATAGTGGCCAGAAATTATCTGGGCAATCACTTCCCAAATTGGGAAAAACAGCTCTTTCCAACCAAAGCAAAGAACTTCAAAAGTACTTCAGGGAAGATGAATTCTATTGGGACAACTATCAAAGAGATAACTATACCCCACAGGAAGGGTAATATCAGACTCAACCCAGAGTTTGTAGTGCTTGATGATGTCCACATCCAAGGATTCTTACTGGGGAAAGATTACCAGAGGATGTATAGTATTGATATTTACAATAGTAAAAACAGGCACATTACCATTGGCACCAACAAGGAAAAGGAATTTTCACTTGATATATACCAAATATCTTCCCAGGATCCACTGGAAGAACTACTTAATGAATTCAGAGAGGGCCAGTTCAGAACTACCCTCACCAGTAAACAGAAACTAAGTTAGTTGAAGATGCTGAGAAAGAATAGACCAGCATTTGCCATTTGTGAAGACCCATTAGGCAAACTTAGAGGCCATGATATAGAACTATATCTGGATTTGGAAAGACCTTATCCACCCATGCTCAGGAGACCTCCATACCAAGCAAGTCTAGAGACTAGGAAAGAAATTGAAAAACACATCAATGAACTCCTGGAAATGGATTTCATCAGAAAGATTGGACACAATGAAATAATGGAAATCACCACTCCTGTCCTTATCACCTGGCATGATGGAAAATATAGGTTGTGTGTTGATTTCAGAGCTCTGAATAACTACATAAAAGCTGACAGGTACCCTATACAAAGGATAACTCATTCCCTAGACAAACTGGCAAAAGCCAAGTACATTACCAAGATGGATTGTATGAAAGGCTTTCACCAGAATGAAGTGAAACCAAACTCCATGAAATTACTCAGAATCATATGCCATATGGGCATATATGAGTACACCAGGATGCCATATGGCATCAAAAATGCACCATCCCACTTCCAAAGGATGATGGACACAATATTTCAAGAAGAAATATCGGAAGGCTTGATGGTAGTGTATATTGATGACATCATTATATACTCAAAGACATGGGAGGACCATGTGCAGTACATAGACAGAGTTCTAAGTAAATGTACACCCATTAATCTGAAGATTTAACTTAAAAAGTGCAATTTTGGCCAACAAGTGCTACTAGCTGTAGGACATGAAGTCTCAGGTATTAGTCTGGCAATAGACCAGAACAAAGTAGCAGAAGTACTGCAAAAGCAAGTACCAAAAATCATCAAAGATATGCAATCTTTCCTTAGGTTTGCTAGCTATTATAGAAACCAAATCAAAAGTTTTGCCCACATAACTAGTAGTCTGTACAAGTTATGTTCAAAAGATGTAGTTTTTGAAATTACCAAGGAAAGGATGGATTCATATGAGAGGATCAAACATGAGCTCACAAATGCACCTGTGCTTGTCTTACCTGACTTTGAACTACCATTCAAGTTATACATAGATGCAGCATGCAGCCAAGGCTTAGAGGCAGCCCTTCACCAGGGACAAATTGTGGATGGTGAACCAAGAGAGGGAGTAATATGCTACATCTATAGGCATCTGAAATACTAAGAAGCCAGGTATGGGGCCACCCAGACTGAATGCCTATGCTTAGTCTGGGCCCTGGAAAAACTCCACTATTATTTGGAGGGTGCAGTCTTTGAAGTCTACACAGACTGCACAGCCTTGAAGTCCTTACTGGACATGAAGACTACCAACAGACACATCTCGAGGTGGCAAATAGCCATTCAAGAGTATAGGGGCAGTATGACCATCATATACAAGGAAGGTAAAAGCCATACCAATGCAGATGGCCACTGGATAATGTCAAAGGCAACCCAGCTTATGACCCTGAAGTAGCAGCCAAGATCCCTATCCATTTCATGGAAATATATAGGTGGAAAAATTTCAGATTTTCTGAATGGGAACCAGAAAGTGGTACCCCAAACAGTGGAGACACTGATTCAGAAGGAACAAAAACTCCCATACTGGGAATAAGCTCCTCAGAACTGCATAATTAATTATTCAATGCAGTGATGAAGGCATATGTCAAACACAAACAGTGTGGCATATTTTTGCAACTCCTACAACAAAAATACAGGAGCCCAGAACTGGCATCCCAGTTAGAGGAACCCTGGTTGAGGGACTATAAGGATAACAAGTTTTCCTTATAGATGGCCTGCTCTACCATAGGGAAAAGCACACTAGTGCACTCACCATAGTAGACAGGGACCATATATCCTTGATCCTACAAGAATTCCATGACTTCCCCTATATGGGACACATGAGTGAGGACAGAACCAAGGAGAGGGTACAAGCACAACTTGGTGGCCCAAATGGGAACAAGAGTTGAGTTAATACATCAACACTTGTGAAAGATGCCAAAAGGCAAATAGAAAACATGGTAAGAAGTATGGGTTGCTTCAACACATAGAAGAACCCAAGCACCCATGGGAAACCATCAACATGGACTGGGTTACAGGACTTGTACCAGGATGCATGGAGAAATTCAATACTTGCTTGATCATAGCTGATAGTTTGAGCAAGAGTGTGAGGTGCCTACCATGTCACAAAGAGGATACAGCCATGGATACTGAACTTTTATTTTGGAATAACATAATATCTACCTGTGGAGTCCCTAAGATTATCATTAGTGATAGGGACCCAAAATTCACACTAGAATTTTGGACCAACCTCTATGACATGCTGGGTACTTGTGAGCCTTAGAGGTAATTTCATATACCCAAAAGACCACAAATACAAAAATAACATATTAATATAAATAAAATAAATTTATTTATATTATTAAAATAAAAATCAAAATATAAATATAAAATTATATTAAAAATAAAAAAAAATTAATTACAATATAAAAATAAAAATACATTAAATTTTGTAAGTGTAGATTACATTTATAATTGAAAAAGTTAAGTAAAAATGAAATTTGAACAAAATTGTGAAAAAACAAATAAATTTGGAAAAAAGTTAAATAAAATTATTATAACTTTTTATCCAATAAATAAACATATAAGAATTATTTCACCATTGGATTCCTCATAAAAAATCAGGTGGGGTCACCTCTGAGTGAAATTCTTGTAACTCAACTCTAAATAAGCTTAAATTAAGTTTTTAGTATTTTCAATACAAAAGTTGGAAATCCTCAAAACTTTGATTTAATTCACACCACATGCGGTGTTAACCATCAAATTTTGTGTTAAAATTGAGGTGTTGTGTTTAATTTAGAAGTTATGAGGAATTGAAGTATTTTCAATTGAATTCAATTGAAATGTCAAAATGTGCGCGTGTATTACATAAGTGAACTTTGATTTACACATGAGGTTTCAATTATTACTGTATTGTACTGTACAATTGAATTGAATTACATATGTAAATTATAAGTATAATACATGATGAGGAATTAAAGGAAAAATAAATTGGAAAGATTAAATTTGGGGGGGAAAAGGAACTCCAGCTCTAAGGGGGAGCTAGACTCCCAAATTCCTTGCTGACAGGCGTGGGATGTCAAAATTCATGCAAAAGTTTATCACTTTTGGCCTGGAATTGAGTTACAGGGTCTGTGGACTCAATTGATGATGAGGTTTTGATACCAACTGGGGTAGTTTTAGCTGTTTCCAAGAGGGTAAAACTACCCTTAAGATAAAACAATCATAGTAAAAACAGTTTTAACTGGTTTCTACGCCTCTGACACACATTCTGACGTGTTTTGAAGGCTCTAGGCCTGGTATTGCTATAGTAATGGCTGATTTAAGGGTCTAAAATGGCTAAAAATGGCTTAAACCAGCCCTTTTTGGTCTAAACCAGGGTTCAATGATGCCATAATTGGCTTTTCTGTTGTCAGACTGTTTTTCACGACTGACAAGAGTAAATTTTACTTTTGGAGTAAGAGAATTGATGGCTATAAAAGAATGTCTTCTTTGCCCCACTTTTCTCTTCATGTTAGAATCTTTTCCTTTTATAATTAGTTTAAACATTGTTAAACCAATCAATAAGAGATTCCAACCACCATTTTTAAATCATTTTAATCCTTTTAACCACGTGAAAAAATCATTTTAATCATTGTTTGTAACTTTTATAATCATTTTTACCCCTGAAACACCCCAAAAGTGAATTAAAGCATCTTTCATCACTGTAAACTTTGTCACTTTGTTTCCAAATTCTCTCTGGTCACTTTTGGGCGTTTTTTCTCTTTAATATTCTTTTTAAAGACTTTGTTCTTTAATTAATTGCTTTCAGCTCTTTGCTCAATTAATTCCAATTGAAATTGCTCTTGAAGAAATTTCTTTTGTAGCCTTAAAATATCTCTTGTAGAGTATTTTTTGGATAAATGTTTATTGTTGGTAAAACAATAAATCTTTATAATATTATTGTTTTATACTAATAAAGTTATAGGCAATAAAATTGGCGTTTTTTCTCTTAAAAATAATATTCTTTACTATTTTTAATTGAATTTTACCTTATACAAATTTTGAGGACAGGAAAAGTACTTGATTTTTAATCAAAGTTTCATATCCACACCTTACATTTGGGGGCCCAGCCATGATATTTTACCTGCGACATATTTTTTTACTCTTTTTAAATCTTTTTTCTTATATTGAAAAATTTAAAAACATATAAAAAATACTTATAATTCAAAAAAACCCATAAAAAATAACTTTTTTCATATTATAAGTGAGGCTTAAATTTTTATTTCTTTTTTGAAATATCCTTTTTTTACTTAAATAATTGGTTTTTTCATTAATTTTAGTGTCTCAAAACGTGGTAAGACAAGAAAACATTGAAACAGCCCCAGCAGTCACCAGCATTATTCCTGCTAGTACTGTTATTGTGACTCATAATAAATAACCTGAACCAATATCTTCTGAGTTGATTAACTTGGACATAAGTAATACTCTTCAGAAAGCCTAAGATTTGGCCAATAGTAAGTTTTTTGACGTAAAATTACTATTTTAAGCCTTTTTAACCATAATTATGCCTTCAACAAGGTCAGGAGCCAGCTATAACCCCTCAAGCAGCTCCCAGAAAGGTAATAGACGTGATTATGGCAGAGGCCAATCAGGTACAGAAGGAAAAGGGTCAGTTGATGACTTCCAAACAACTAAAATGGGTCATTCTTAAGCTGATAATACCATTTTAACTTCAAAAAGAGCTGACACCACCACAACAAGCCTCTGTGGACATATAAAATGCCAGCCACAGTGCATACAACAATGCACTTCAATTCAAGGAGTACCACATCCTTGCAGACCTGTGAAATAATTGCATGAATTCTTACGTAAGTGTGAGAAAATTCCTGGGCCATCCCAACACTCTCAAATTGCTCAATGGATGGCATCCATTTATGGAGAAGAAAAACATGATGCTGTTGACACTAGAATGGAGGAAAAACAACCCTCCACCACCCAAACACGTGCCAAAAACAGCCCCAGTGGCCAGCACCAGCAATTCCAACGTGAAAGAACAGCCACAAGTTCCAAACAAGGGCAAAGGGAAGGCACCAACCCCAAACCCTTACAGCCAGGGCTACAGAATCCCAAAGATTCAGCAGGATGCCATGGAAAATGTATTTCAGATGGCCAGAACCATGATGGAATTACAGAAGAAGGAGGAAGCCAGATTAAGATTCCAGAAATGATTTCTGATATATTTGATTCCATCCCAGAGTTGTATGATGCTATAAATGACATGAAAAAACATATTTCTGATAAAAATGAAACCATTTGTAACAACATTAAAACAAACAACCTGAATCTTTGCCAAATTAATGAAACACTTATGTGTTTTGAAAAAGTTTTAAGAACAATTAAAATTTCCAATAATGATAATTCTTTTGACAATAAAATAAATGAGCAATCTGCCATTATTAAAGAATTAACAGATAAATATTCTAAATTCAATGTTGATGACATAATTGAAACAAGAATTAAACAAGCCATAAATATTATCAAAACAGATAACAAGAAAGTCCTTGATGACATTTATAATTCTTTTACTGAAGTAAAGACATATACCATTGCCTTGAAAAAGTGTTTTGATGCTTCACAAGAAGAAGTATCAAAATTATCAATGAAATTGAATCAAGTCACTGCTGATAATACAAGACAGACAGAGTTATGGCAAGAACTGACACATAAAGAAGACATGTATAAAATTGAAGTAATAAATTTAATACAAAGCTTCCAACATGAATACAGAAATTCTCAAAGGTGTAGCAACAGTAAAATAAATGACATTGAACAAATACTGAACACCTTACCAGGAATTTCTACACCTCTAAATCAAAATGAGGGCACAAGAATTCCAGATCCACAAGGATTGGATCCTGATAATTCACAATCAAAAAATGAATTATCCACTTCTTTTCATAACTTGGAACCATCAATGGGCCAAGCACTCTTGAAAGAAGTTCCAAAACTTAAAGAATGGCCTCACTTCAGTGGTGAAGGAGTATGACCATATGGAATTCATTAGAGGTATTGAAATGATCAAAGAGAATTTTGAATTACCAGAAAGATTGGTAACAGCCAGGTTTAACACCTTGTTTACCAGATCAGCTCACAGATGGTACATCAAAATAAGACAAGCACATGGACACCAGAGTTTGACTTGGTGGAAAACCCAAATCATAAACAAATGGGCAAATGATTCCTGGAGGTTTAAAGTTGAAACAGCCTTTGAATCTGCCAAATTTAATTCTGATAAAGACAAAGCTTTACCATGGTTTTGCCAACAAAAAGACAGATTAACAGCATTATATCCTGACATGTCAGAATTTATGATCCATAGAAAAATTCTGAGACAATGTGGAGGTAACTTAGAGAATGCTGTCAAAAGCAGGACTACTGAACAATCTTCAGCAGAGGATATTTTCAATATACTAGAAGAAGTAACCACCAGAACCAAAATTGGTTCTAGTAGGGTGAATCTCAAAACAAGGTTTAATACACCTTGGAAAGATTCTGTGGACAAAAACCCCAAAGAAAATTCTAGTAATATTAAGTATAAATCTGCAGATACAGTCAGAAAATGCCATATTTTCCAAAGCACCACCCATTTAGCCAATACATGTCCAAAAAGGGGGAAAGTCAATGAGATTGACATTGAAAAGGAACCAGATGTTGAAAAAGAAGACATAATTGAAGACAATTCAGATGATAAGTCATCCATATTTTCTGAATCTTCAAAAGATATAGAAAATATCAATTCCACTTTTGACATCATGGAATCTTATTCCCACTTACCACAATTGTGAGCCTTGAGGTATATTTTACATACCCAAATAGGCCACAATTATTTTAAAAAGAAATTTTGAATTATACATAACTCATAAATCGTGCATATATTCAAAATTCATCATTTTTGATTTCAGAAAAGATGAATAACTTTTTATTGAGTAAGTAAATCCATAGATTTAAGGCCAGATTTGGATTCTACACAAAAATTAACCTAGGGTAGCTCCATAGAGTGAATAAGCTCAAATTAACTCTTTGAGGTGGTAAAATGGAAAATACTTCAATACCACATCATCAATACCACATAAAAGATCCGTGAAAATTTTTGTTTTTCTTAAATTCACGCCAAAATAATGGGAAAGTGAGAAATCCCATGTTACATATACACTAAGAATAGTGTTATGCAGCTTTTGAGCACTTAATATCATGGTATTCTTACATGGACTTTTGGTACACCCATAGTGGATATCTCACTTTAAGCTTAAATTACTATTTTGACGTAAAAAATAGGCAAGGGGGACAAAAGACATCAAAGAGAGCCAGGGTACCCAACTTCTGGGGACTCAGAGGCGTGGATAGCTCCAAAGCTTGGTTCCATGGCTGATCTTGACCCAATTGGTAAACTAAACCTCTTTGGGAACTTGGTTACCATGTCACAACTACTGTAAATCTTAAGAAAATAGCAAATAACCTGCTATTTTGACGTGCCAAGGAGGTAAAGAGCTACTTAGACTCCTGTAACCATGTCAATTCTTAATGACTTTCCATGGATAAAACCCAAAAGAGTAATTAAAACCCCTTTTGGACTTGTATCCATTGATTTACCTCATAGCAACCAGTGAAACACTGATATTTGCAATTCTACGTAGAAATGAGGTAAAAAATTCAAAAATTCATTAAAAATACGATTCTTAATGAATCCTTCTGAAACCTTCAGGACCAATGAAGAACTGTATTATCTATGGTACAACCAAAAAAGAATTACAGTTTTACTAGTAAAATTAAAAGTTTTACTTACAGTCCATTTTTGACCATTCTACATGAAACACTGAATATTCAAAAATTCACAGTAATTAAAACCTGTGATGAAATTGGCAATAACATTGATAACTTTGAGAAATCAATGATTATTTTGGAATAAAAGAAGATTTACTGATGTTACTCCTTTTATTCTTAACCATATTGGGGTTGGTAGTCATGTAAAAGCATCAATTATGTAATTATGATAATCTTACGTGACAACAAATGATGCAATCAATAATCCAAAAAGGTTTATTGTTTTCTCACTCACTGGTTTTGCAGTTTGCTCCATGGAACGCCTCTGTGAGCTGTTGTTGACTTAAAAGAAGCCTCTTCTTGCTGTTTTTTCCGCATCATCATCATCATCTTATTAATTATTTATATCAATATTACCAACAAGTAAGTATTAGTTAAAACTTTTCTTAAGTGTTTTATTCTTTCAGAATCAATCAGAAAGACGTGAAATCATAGAAATCAACTATATACTGTTGTAATACATTTATAAATTCATTTTGATCCTCTAAATCCACAATTCTACGTCAAATCTCTCTATCTTATCTTTCAATAAGCTCTTTGGAATATTAGTGAGTGATTTACTTTTAATTCTTAAAGTTCTTTCTTAAAATTAGTTTTCTTCAAGAATTATCATTATAATTATTCTTGCAAAAAATAATTATATATTCAAATAATTTTATTATTTTGATAAAAGAAGTTTTTATTATTAAATTCTTCTTGTAGACAATTACTTGCTCACTGTTAAAATCACTAGTAGTGCTTAACACGTGAAAGAAATAATTCTTTAATTATTTAAATTGTGGTTATAATAATATTTTATTATTATATTTCATAAGAACAGGCATAGTACTGTTGATTAATATGAATATTATCATCAGTTTTATAGTCACATCTTACAACAATTAAGCAATGGTCAAGTTGATTTATCAAAAGTTCAAGATTCACAACTTATGAAGACAAAACCAAACAGAGGAAAAGGTTATACAGCTGGTAACTCCTTTATAACAGAGGTGGTGATTGACAACAAGCCCACCAAACTTTTGCTTGACCCAGGAGCCTTCTTCTCTTGTGTTGGAAAATCTTTTCTTAATACTTGTGTACCAAATTTTGAAGACCAATTGTTACCAATTGATGGTATAAAATTCAACAGTGCAAGTAACCCAATGAAGAAATTAGGAATCTTTGAGACCAATGTCATATTCCCACACATAAATGGGAATTTAAGGATCACAGTTGAATTTGTTGTTATGGAAAATTGCTCTAGTACCCATTTTATATTGGGAAATGACTATTTAATCATGTATGGGATAGATTTACATAATAACAAAGACAGATACTTTACTATTGGAGACAATAAGCGCCAAAAATTTGCCTTTTTACCATTTAAAAGACACATTACAGTAAACAAAGTATCACCAGTCAACTTAGAGTTAGAGAAATTCAAGTCTGAACAGTTAAATGAGGCTAAAATAAGCCTTCATCTGACAGATAAACAAGAAGATGAACTTTCTTCCCTTTTGTATGACCACAGAGGAGCATTTGCTACAGACAAAGTGTCAGGGTGAGTCTATGTAGTAGCTTAAAAATAGTAAATACAAGCTAGTACTATGACTGTGACACGTCAAAATAAATAAAAAATGAAATCTTCAGGTCCTACTGCTACGTGGTAACAGTGGTGATGAGTCTATTGAGGACCTGGGTTGCAATGCTCTAATATCTTTGACTGTAAAGAAACACTACAATAATTATATTCTAATTATATCTTAAATAATTCTAAGGACACTACTGATGAATAACAGTCTTGTCACGTAAGAATAATGGTAAGGTAAGATAAGATGATGGGTTTTCAAGGAAAAAACCCTCCTTTTTATATCTTCCAAGACTGTCAAGAGTCATTAACTCTTCACACGTCAGAGGAGTGAAAATTTTCACTCCAGTGGTCAGTCTGTGGTTCTAGATCCTCAATTTTGACGTCAATATAGACAGAATTGTGGTTTTGGAACCACAAATGATCAACCTGGATCAATACAGGGTGAAAAAACTTTTCACCTGCCACCTCAGCACTTGGATGACGTTGTTCTGGTGTCTGTATGATCCATATTGGTCATTCTGGGCGGGTTTAAGCTTTAAATAACCATTATTTTAAGTATCAAGGCTGTACTGGTTGGTACAGGTTTGGTACAGACCAGTATTGGTCAAAATACTTCCAACCAAGATATCTCAGTCAGTTTTCGAGATATCAAGAAACTAAGAGCACAGAATTGAAGGGCTTAATGAGCTCTTCAATTTGGTATGCTTCATGTTTACCCTTCTTGCAAATAGCAAAAGTTATAAGGGTTTTAAGTTTTTGGATGTAATTTTGTACATCAGTATGAGGCTTCAAAAACCTCCATGCTAGATATCTTCTTCAATTTGGAAGATATCTGTATTCTGGTGATACAGCTTTGTAGGGCTTGATTAGCCCTACAGTTTGGTATATGACACTGTACAGTTGTATGAGTGTATGCCAAAGATACAGGGGTTTGTTTATTTTCTTATTTTCAGAATATCTGTATTTTGGTTATTAAACCTTTGAACCAAGATCCCTCAGTCAATTTAAGAGATACAAAGGTCTAAGGTGTCTCAAATTAAAGCTCTTGTTGAGATCTTTAATTTGGTTATAATTTTGTACAGTTTTGTACAAGCCCTCTTTGACTTTCAGGGGGACTTGGTTTTGAAAATGAGGTTATATGGTATCTCCAGTTGTAGTGGTGTTACAACAACATGGATGATATCATTGTGTAGCACTCTATGTGAGCTTTAAGAAAAATACCATTTTGGTATAGGATAACTTAAATATGCATAAGTTAGATGAGAGGTGAAAATAAGGGTTTTGACTTGTTTATTCTCCTCTAGGTTTCCTTATTCTGTTTGGATAAGGTTGGTGTTTAATATAAGAGGATTGTTTTCTCTTAATTATTACCTGTATTGACTATGTTTGTTCAATACTTGTCATACCATTATTTATGGTATGTTGGATGTCATGCTAGTGCTCTGTTTTGAGTCACAGGCTGACACAAAGAACCTTCAGGAGCAATTATTGGTCATGAAGTTGACATCATTCTTCACATTGAGAGACCTTATCCACCACTCTTAAGAAGACCTGCATAACCAGCAAGTCCAAAATCAAGAGAAGCTCTAGAAATTCATATCAAAGAACTTCTGGACCTTGGTGTAATACGAAAAGTAGGCCACAATAAAGAGGTAGAAATAACTACACCAGTCATAGTGGCGTGGCATAATGGAAAATCCAGAATGGTTGGGGACTTTAGAGCTCTGAACACTTACACTGTTCCAGACAGATACCCAATACCAAAAATCCAAATTGCCCTTACTCAAATATCTCAAGCAGTGTATATAACCACTATGGATGCCCTTAAAGGATTCCATCAAAATGTGGTGACACCAAGAGCAAGAAAATACTTGAGAATTATTGTTCATTGCAGAGTGAATAAATACTTGAGGATGCCCTCTGGTATCAAAAATGCACCTTCACACTTCCAAAGAATGATGAATTAAATCTTCCCTGAAGAACTCTCAGAGGGCTGGTTCATCATTTACATTGATGACATTATTGTCTGTTCCAAGACTTGGGAGGAGCACATGTACAGATTATCCAGAGTTTTGACAAAAATACAATCAGTAAACATGAAAATCTCCTTGAAAAAATGTCATTTTGGATTTAAGGAACTTAAAGCACTAGGACATGTTGTATCTGGTTTGTCCCTTGGAATTGACAAAAACAAAGTTGCAGAAGTATTGCTAAAACCCATGCCTCAGAATAAGAAGGAAATTCAGTCATTCTTAGGTTTTGCAGGATATTATAGGCAACACATTAAAGATTTTGCATCCATAGCACGACCACTTTATAAATTGTGTGACAAAGACACAGTATTTGTCAGCCTGTGACTCAAAACCAGAGCACAAGCATGACAGCCAAAATACCATAAACCAATGGTATAGCCAAGATACCACCAAAACATGAAGCTGAGCCAAATCAGCTCAAAAGGTATCAAACTAAAGAGGAAACTCACCTCTTCCTGAAAATATAAGTCCCATCACCATAGGACTAAGAATAACAAAGTTATTCCTGCTCAAAGTTATTGCTGAGCATAAACCTTAATTTTCACCTCTCATCTAAAATCTAGAAGGAGAGGCTTAACCCCATCAAATGGGAACTCAAAATGAAGCTCTAAGCCAGGGCTATCCAATGGTACCAGCCAAACTGAGCTAGCACCAGTATTACTTGAGTTATGGTCAAATTCAGACCAAATAAGGGTGAACAAAACATTCACCTCTCATCTAACTTTTACAGTTTTAGTGTGAGATACCTGAAGTGGGGTCTTTTTCGAAAGAGCACAATCAGGGCTATCTGATGGTGCCATCCATTTCCTCATAACGCAACTACAACAGAAGTTATTGGCCAAACAAGCTTAATACAGCTTTTGACCAGACCACGCCAATGTACAAAAATACTTGTACATGGGATAACTTCGTCATATTTAATAATAATCATGTCAAGTTGGGTACCATTGTGTAGAGCTCATACAGAGCTATTCAATGAACCAACTTTGAGCTTGACATCTCAAAAACTGACAGAGTTATGACCATTTTAAGGTCAAAATCCCACCTGCTGTCAGATACAGCCTTACCATGGGATAATATCCCATAACCATGAATATGAGGTGTCAAATAGACAAAGAAGCATGTTTTTACTTCAATACCTCATATGTCAGTCAATACTGGGGTCCCATACAGTTTCTGTACAGCATTCTACGTGTCATACACGTCAGAATCAGGCTGTGAGGTCCCCAGATGAAAATCTTCACCCTGTATTGGTGAAATCCACCCAGATGTGGTTTCAAAACCACATCTGAGCCCAATACAGAGTATACAGGCTGTTTGCAAACCACAAGCCTGTCATAGAGAGTGAAAAATCTTCACTTCCTCTACGTGGAAAGGTCTAGCAGCCTTTCCACCTCAATTTCAGGATAAAAAGAGGGCTTTTCACAGCCAAAAACCTTTCCTCATCCTGCTCTTGAATAACCTACGTAGTAAACTGTCAAAAGCAGTTTTACTCTTGGTTAATAATCAGGTATAATTATAAACTTAATTATTGTAGTCTTTATTATTGTAACCCAACAGATAAAACTGCACCCAGGGCTTACAGCAGTGCTCACCACCACTATATTTCCATAGTAAAGCCCTTAAAATCTCAATACAATGATCTTTTATCAACCTTTTATCTTTAAAAATCTATTTTTCACCATGTCACAGTCATAGTTTTAGTTTTAAATAGCCTTATTACCTCTTCAACATAGACTGAGCCTGACAGTATTTGAAATGACTGTTGACAGAGTCAAAGCCTTTGAGTCTCTAAGAGAAGCCTTGACCAATGCTCCACTCTTACTGATGCCAGACTTTAAATTAACTTTCAAAATGTATATTGATGCATCAGGGGATGGGCTAGGTGCTGCACTTCACCAAGTTCAGATCATAAATGATCAACCTGTAGAAGGACCCATATGTTTCATATCCAGGCAAATCAAACCAACTGAATCCAGATATGGAGCAAGTCAGATGGAATGTCTACGCCTTTTCTGGGCCTTGGAGAAATTGAACTACTTCTTAGAAGGATGTGTTTTTGAGGTGATAACAGATTGTACAGCTGTCAAATCACTTTTTAATATGAAAACACCCAACAGACATATGCTCAGATGGCAAATAGCCATACAAGAATACAGAGGCAATATGACTATTGTTCATAAAGATGGGAGTATTCATAAGAATGCAGATGGACTAAGCAGATGGCCATTACCAAATAATATTGATAATCCTGCTTATGTGCCAGAAGAAGCTTCACCACAAATTCCAATAGAAGGAATAAGTGTTACAGACTTGAACACCACCTTCTTTGAAGAAGTCAGAAGTAGTTACACTCAAGATAGGAATTGTAGCATCTTATGCCAATTACTTAACAAAGACTGTAAAGACAACTCTCTAATACATGCCTTGGATGAAGTATGGAGAAAATCTTATGATGAAGGAAGATTTCACCTACTGGATGGTATAATTTACCACAGAACCAAGCATACATGTGTCATGACAGTTGTAGACAGTTCATTAATCAATCTTGTACTGAAAGAATGCCATGATAGTCCCTTTTCAGGACATTTGTCTGAAGGCAGAACAAGAGAGAAAGTAAAGACCTGCATATGGTGGCCAATGTGGCAGAAAGATGTTGCAGAGTATTGCAAAAACTGTGACAGATGCCAAAAGGCAAATAAATCCACTGGCAAGAGACTTGGGAATATGATAAAAATCCAAGAACCAAACAGACCTTGGGAAATTGTCCATATGGATTGGTTAACTGGCCTACCACCAGGAGGTGACAGAAGCTATAATGCTTGCCTAGTAATTGTGGACAGATTCAGTAAAACTCCAATCTTTTTACCATGTCACAAAGATTATAAAGCCATGGATACAGCTGTTCTGATATGGAATAGAGTAGTGTCATGGACTGGGATATTTACAAATATCATTAGTGATAGGGATCCCAAATTCACTTCAGCACTATGGACAAATCTTCACCAATTATTTGGCACTAAACTGTCTTTCTCTACAGCCTACCACCCACAAACTGATGGCCTGGCTGAAAGGATGATCCAAACCTTAGAGGACATGGTGAGAAGATTTTGTGCATATGGCGTTGAATTCAAAGATTGTGATGGATTTACCCATGATTGGTGTACTCTTTTGCCAGCAATGGAATTAGCGTATAAAACATCAATCCATGCCAGTACCAATCAGACTCCTGCTATTCTAGAAAAAGGATGGAACCCCAAGTTACCCCAAGATTCCTTGAGGAAAGACTTAATTGAAAGACATCCCACAGCTGCTAGCTTCAAAGGAATGCTAGAAAAAGTCAGAAAGCATGCAGTAAGGTGCATGGAGGACTCTTTTGCATATGCTAAAGACAAATGGGATAAATCACATGCAACTCCAGATTTCAAAGTGGGGGACCTAGTTCTTGTATCCACCCATAACCTCAATAACATCAAAGGATGTAAAAAGCTTAAAGACTCCTTTGCAGGACCTTTTGTGATTAAGGCCCTCAATGGAGAAAATGCTGTTGAAGTAGAGTTATCTGAAGAACTTAGCAATAAGCATCCTGCATTTCCAGTGAGCTTGATAAAGCCATATAAATCTAGTTATGCTGAGAAATTTCCCTTGAGGAATAAGATTCCCCAAGTTATACCTCCTATTGAGACATCTGGTACTAAGAAAATTACCAAAGTTCTTAAAGAAAGGAAATTAAGAACCAAGAAAGTAAGGGAATACCCTGTTAGGTACAGTGACCCAACTTGTGAAGATGAATGGTCAGAAGAAAAAGATATACCAGAAGCTACCAAACTCCTCAGGAGATTCAGACACACTAGAAATACCAATATTACAAAGTAATATTCTTTTTTAGGGGGAGGGAATGTGAGCCTTAGAGGTAATTTCATATACCCAAAAGACCATAAATACAAAAATAACATATTAATATAAATAAAATAAAAATATTTATATTATTGAAATAAAGATCAAAATATAAATATAAAATTATATTAAAAATAAAAAAAATTACTTACAATATAAAAATAAAAATACATTAAAGTTGTAAGTGTAAAATTACATTTATACTTGAAAAAATTAAGTAAAAATAAAATTTTAACAAAATTGTGAAAAAATAAATAAATTTGGAAAAAAGTTAAATAGAAATTATTATAACTTTTTATCCAATAAATAAACATATAAAATTTGTTTCACCATTGGATTCCTCATAAAAAATCAGGTGGGGTCACCTCTGAGTGAAATTCTTGTAACTCAACTCTAAATAAGCTTAAATTAAGTTTTTAGTATTTTCAATACAAAAGTTGAAAATCCTCAAAAACTGAATTTAATTCACACCACATGTGGTGTTAACCATCAAATTTTGTGTTAAAATTGAGGTGTTGTGTTTAGTTTAGAAGTTATGAGGAATTGAAGTATTTTCAATTGAATTCAATTGAAATGTCAAAATGTGTGCGTGTATTACATAAGTGAACTTTGATTTACATATGAGGTGTCAATTATTACTGTATTGTATTGTACAATTGAATTGAATTACATATGTAAATTATAAGTATAATACATGATGAGGAATTAAAGGAAAAACAAATTGGAAAGATTAAATTTGGGGGGGGAAAGGAGCTCCAGCTCTAAGGGGGAGCTAGACCCCCAAAGTCCTTTCTGACAGGCGTGGGATGTCAAAATTCATGCAAAAGTTCATCACTTTTGGCCTGGAATTGAGCTACAGGGTCTGTGGACTCAATTGATGATGAGGTTTTGAAACCAACTGGGGTAGTTTTAGCTGTTGCCAAGAGGGTAAAACTACCCTTAACATAAAACAATAATAGTAAAAACAGTTTTAACTGGTTTCTACGCCTCTGACACACATTCTGAAGTGTTTTGAAGGCTCTAGGCCCGGTATTGCTATAAAAATGGCTGATTTAAGGGTCTAAAATGGCTAAAAATGGCTTAAACCAGCCCTTTTTGGTCTAAACCAGGGTTCAATGATGCCATAATTGGCTTTTCTGTTGTCAGACTGTTTTTCACGACTGACAAGAGTAAATTTTACTTTTGGAGTAAGAGAATTGATGGCTATAAAAGAATGTCTTCTTTGACCCACTTTTCTCTTCATGTTAGAATCTTTTCCTTTTATAATTAGTTTAAACATTGTTAAACCAATCAATAAGAGATTCCAGCCACCATTTTCAAATCATTTTAATCCTTTTAACCATGTGAAAAAATCATTTTAATCATTGTTTGTAACTTTTATAATCATTTTTACCCCTGAACCACCCCAAAAGTGAATTAAAGCATCTTTCATCACTGTAAACTTTGTCACTTTGTTTCCAAATTCACTCTGGTCACTTTTGGGTGTGTTTTCTCTTTAATATTCTTTTTAAAGACTTTGTTCTTTAATTAATTGCTTGCAGCTTTTTGCTCAATTAATTCCAATTGAAATTGCTCTTGAAGAAATTTCTTTTGTAGCCATAAAATATCTCTTGTAGAGTATTTTTTGGATAAATTTTTATTGTTGGTAAAACAATAAATCTTTATATTATTATTGTTTTATACTAATAAAGTTATAAACAATAAAATTGGCCTGTTTTCTCTTAAAAATAATATTCTTTACTATTTTTAATTGAATTTTACCTTATACAAATTTTGAGGACAGGAAAAGTACTTGATTTTTAATCAAAGTTTCATATCCACACCTTACAGTACTAAACTTGCTTTTTCTACAGCTTACCATCCACAAAAAGATGGATTAGCTGAAAGGATGATCCAAACGATGGAGGAAATGCTTAGAAGATTATGTGCCTTTGGCATGGAATATAAGGACCATGACTGGGTTACCCTTCTACCAGAAGTCCAACTGGCTTATAACAAAAGTCAGCACTCTACCACAGGAAAAACACCTGCACTGGTAGAGAAAGGGTGGAATTCCCTATTTCCTGTGGATCACCTGAGAAAAACCTTCTGACCATCCACCCCACAGCCAACGACTTCCATGATATGTGTAAAAAGGCTTGTGACACAGCAGCCAAATGCATAGCTGAGGCAAAGGAATATAATAAGCAGAGGTGGGACAAATCACACATAGAGCCTGACATTAAAAAAGCAGTCCAAGTGTTAGTGTCTACACTGAAGTTTAATAATCTCAAAGGAACTAAGAAAATGACAGACTTATTTGTAGGGCTCTTTACTATTGTTAAATTGATAAGAAAAAATGCAGTGCAAGTCAAACTCACAGAAGAACTTTCTAGGAAACACCCAGTCTTTCCAGTGATTTTATTCAAGCCATACTTCCAGACAGAGGAGGATAAACTCCCCTACAGGAAGAAAAACCCCACCCCACCAGAGATAGTGGAAGTGCAAGACTCCCCTGGCCCAATGAGGAAAATGAGGCAGGCCAGGAAGATCAAACTGAATTGTAAAGACCATAGACAATACTTGGTCAGATTCAAGAGCCAGACAGCTGGTAAAGACAAATGTTTGGCAGAAGATACCATACCAGATTGGAAGCTTCACTTTAGAAGGCTCAGAGCCTCTAGAAGGACATAACAGTCTCATAAATTATGAGCCTTTTTTAGAGGGAGGGTATGTCAGCCTGTGACTCAAAACCAGAGCACAAGCATGACAGCCAAATACTATAAATCAATGGTATAGCCAAGATACCACCAAAACATGGAGCTGAGCCAAACCATCTCAAAAGGTATCAAAGGAAAGAGGAAACTCACCCCTTTCCAAATATACAAGTCCCATCATCATAGCACAAAGAATAACAAAGTTATTCCTTCTCAAAGTTGCTGCTGAGCATAAACCTTGATTTTCACCTCTCATCTAAAATCCAGAGGAAGAAGCTTAACCCCATCAAATTGGTATTGAAAATTAATCTCTATATAAGGGAAATTCAATAGTACTAGCCAAATTGAGCTAGCACCAGAATTACAGAAGTTATGACCAAAATAAGGTCAAATAATGGTGAATAAAATATTCACCTCTCATCTAACTTATACAGTGTTAGTGTGAGATACCTAAAGTGGGGTCTTTTTGGAAGGAGCACAAGCAGGGCTATCTGATGGTGCCATGTGTTTCCCCATATCTCATCTAGAACAAACGTTATGGGGCAAACAAGCTCTATACAGTTTTTAAGCAAAACATATATATGTACAAAGATTCTTGTACATGGCATAGCTTTTCCATACTTAATGATAACCATATCAAATGAGGTACCATTGTGTAGAGCACATCCAGGAATACAAAATTAACCAACTTTTATATTGATATCTCAAAAACTGACAAAGTTATGACAGTTTTAAGCTCAAAATCCCACAGTTAGACCAATACAATCTTACTGTGGGATATTCTCCCATAAGTATGGTTATGAGGTGTCAAATAGACAAAGAAGCATGTTTATACTTAAAAAAACTTATAATTCATTCAATACTGGGGTCCCATACAGGTTCTGTACAGCATTCTACACGTCATACATGTCAGAAGAGGGCTATGTGGTCCCCAGATGAAAATTTTCACCCTGTATTGGTGAAAACTTCCCAGATGTGGTTTCAAAGCCACATCTGAGCCCAATACAGAGCATAAAGGCACTATGAAGCCACAAGCCAGTACTCTGAAGTGAAAACCTCTTTACTTCCTCTATGTGGATGGTCTAGAGGGCCATTCCACCCCATTTTAGGATCAAAGGAGGCCTTTTCTCTACCAGAAAAGGTTTCCTCATCCTGCTCTTGAATTCCTATGTATTGAAACTGTCAAAAACAGTAAGACTCTTGGAAAATAATCAGGCTCTAATTTAAATTCTTAAGTATTGTAGTTCTTATTATAGTAATCCAACTGGTAAGACTGCACCCAGGGCTTTCAACAGCGCTCACCACCACTATTTCACCATAGTAAAGCCCTTATTATTCAATCTTAAACTTTCATTATCCATTATTAACTTCTTTTAAACTAATATTAACATGTCACAGTCATAGTTAAAGTTGTAAACAGCCTTATTACACCTTCCTCATAGACTCAGCCTGACAATTTCAATTGTCCAACAACTTTGATTCAATTTTAGGGTTTGTGGCAACATTCATTGCAACTTATTAAAAAATTACTTTCCTGGACTTATCTCAAATTTTCATCAATCATGTATTTTCCAAACATGGCCTTCCAATCAGTATTGTTAGTGATAAAGGATCTTTATTTTTTTCATTATTCTGGACCCAATTATTTCAGAATCCCAAGATATCAAGAGATATTTCAACTGTTTTCCATCCTGAAACAGATGGAAAGAGAAAGAGGGTAAATAATATTCTAGAATAGTATTGTTGGTTGTATTTGAGTTAGCATAAAGATGACTGCCACATCTGGCTCCCTCTGGCTGAATTTTCCTATAATAATTCAGGATATTAATCAAAAAAACAATCACCTTTTTTCATCATTTATGAAATAAATTCCAGCTTTGATTCAATTCACATTTCTCAAGACACACCTGCTGTAAATTGATCAACAAAACTCCAATAATTACAGAAAGTGGTCAAAGAAGAATTAGAGTCAGCAATAAGGCATTTAAAAAAGTATGTAGATAGAGATAGGGAAATTGGACCTGATTTCCAACCTGGGGAAAAAGTATGGCTAGCCTCAAAAAATATCAAGACTACAAGACCCACCAAGAATCTCTCAGCAAGATGGCTGGGACCCTTTGAAGTCTTGAAGAAGATTGGAAGCCATGCATATCACCCCAAGTTTCCTCAAAAATGGAAGTCAGTTCACCCTCTGTTCCATGTTTCCTTATTAGAACCAGTCAAGCCATAAACTATCCCAAACCAACATCAATTTCTAGAACTGCCAGTCTTAGTGGAGGAGCAGGACAAATGGGAAGTGGCTCAGGTTTTGGAATCAAAACTAAAGAGCAATGAGTTATGGTACCTTGTAGACTGGAAAGGATTCAGTGAAGACCCAAAAAGAGCAATTTGGGAACTAGCTTCCAGCCTTTCCAGCTCAACAGACCTTTTCAAGGGTTTCTATACCTTTTATCCTGACAATCCTGCCCCAAGTACCTCAAGAGTTTGATTTTGTGGTGCTTGGTGGGGAGTAGAAGTTATGAAAATAAGTTCCTCTCCTGGAATGCACCTTTAAGGGGGTATTCTACTCAAATTGGTTTCAAGCATCACCTTGGAAACTTTGTGAGAACTTTTCAATTCTTTGGACAAATTAAGAAGGCCTTGAAATATCAATGCCCTCAAGTTTGGAGCTTTCATCAAGATATGGCCAAATTCCTCTTTTTCATTTTTTTCCCTAATTATGCCATTAATCATTACTCAATACATTCCTTGAATAAATTCAATTATGGAGAAAATTGTCCGTTCTTTTCATGGTTCTTGGTGGGAAATGGAAGTTGTGAAAGTAAGTTCTATCTCCTGGTATGCATCTCCAAGGCTTTCTACTTCTTGTAAAATAACACCTTGGCCACTCTGTGAGCATAAAATGCCTTGTTTTATCTCTCAGGAAAATTCATGTCCAAAACCAAGCATCTCAACTCAAGAAGGCCACCTCTAATAAATTTCTTTATTTTTCTTTTTCTCACAATTCTTTCTTTTCTTTTCTTTTCACTTGTATACTTTTTGTTTCATTCTATTCTTTTTATAAAGAAGCAGAATCCCCTCCCATATCATGTATTTGGAGTTTCCATTTTTTTATCCTCTATCAATGAGAGTGGGGATAAAAGACAAACCAAACACAAACAAAGCCAAAAAACTATTTATCCTTACCAATATCATCAAAGGCTCTCTGGAATTCATTTATCAATTCATCTTCATACCAGGAAAATTTGGCAGCCATTTCTTCAGAAGCAGTACCAGGGATCATTCTATCATTAGCATATACAATCACCTCCCTACTATTTCTCTAAACCCCTCTGAACAATCTGGACACAGAATCTTGACCTTCATTCCCCTAGTTGGATCCTCTCTGGTAACCCTGATTGGCCAACACTCCCAATTTTGAAACACTTGAGCAGCTGGCAATGTAAAAGGTGACCAATTGTCCCTTCTTCATCTGGTGCTGGCCACAGGTTGTAATTGGTGGGAGGTGAGGACTGGGGATGGCATGGGCTGTGGAATGGGATATTACTTCATTGGTGAAGCTAGGATAGTCCTGGCAGTGGATGATTTGGGTGGAGGAGGAGGAACTGAAGATGGGATTGAGGACAGGAAAGGTTGAAAGTTTCTTGGAGTACTTGGAATAAGGTTACTATGGAATTTCTTGGAAGGAGGTTTAGTGGGTGAAGAAATTGAAGAGTGGCCAACCAATGAATTAATCACCTAAGCTTCTTCTGTAAGGTTTGACTATGAAACAATAAGTAAAAATTACTAATTTATTACTTATTGTACTCTGAATGTCCTTATAATTGAAATAAATAAGATTAAAATAATAATAATAATAAAGAAATATTATTATTATGGCGTAAAAATATTATATTATTAAATAAATATAATAATATAATTAATATTATATGAAATTATAATATTATAAATAATATATTAATATAAAATAATTAATATATTATAAAGCTCTTTATTATTGTTACCAACAAATAATAAAGGCGTAAAAAACAATTAATAACAATAATATTACTAATATTAAAGTTATATATTAATATAAATACTATTTATATCAATTAAGAATTATTAAGAGTAATAATAAGAGAGAAATTATTATAATAAGATGAAATAACCTACTTTTAACACTTAAAATAATAATTTTGAGATATTTTACGCCAAAAGAATATAATACAACTTTTTCAAATTGTATTTACAATAAAAAATAAAGAAAATTACTAAATTTCTTGATTTTACGTGGAAATGAGTTTATAGAGAGATTTATGACAAAAACAATTAAAGAATTGATTTAATCACGTAAAAATAGTGATTAATATTAAGATGGTCTTTGGTCTTTAATAATATAAGAGTTTTATATATAAAGAATAAAGAAATTACCTTTTATTTAATTGATTTAATGTTTTTGATGCGTCTGAGGGGAAAATAGAGTAAAAAGAGCTCTATTTATAGTAAATACCTCCCTCCTAGAGTCCAACAGGCTTCTAGTAGACGTGTACTGATCATATCCACTGGAATTGATCAATATTTTAAGGTTTGAGGGTGATTACATCATGATCAAACCATATTACATCATTATTACACCATTATTTAGAGTTATCACTATAACTCTAAAGTTGATGACATCAGAGGCTTGGCAGAACCCCAAATTTCGTGGATTTTATTAGTTTTAATCATAAACTAATAGTATTCACCAATTGTATCACTCTTAAGACTGTTAAACTTAAATTAAGGTTACAGTGTGTGATCATAACTGCTCAAATTAAGCTCAAACTTTGATCCTCAATAACTTTTAAAATTTACACGCTACAGCAATTCAGAGAGTGAATTCTGACAGCCTGGCATAACCTTATTATGCTTTCAAGATTTTTTCATTACATCATCAAAACTCTAATTTTGATGATTTTTATTGTAACTCATCTTTTCTGTCGAAATTCAATATTTTAAACTTCAAACCTTGATTTCAGGGGGTTATACCCTGAATTTAATAATAAAAATTACATCATTCTTCACGAATGAACTAGTAGAATCCAACTGTATACTTTTTTTTAAGTTTGAAGCACTTTCACAACAAAGTGGTCAACAGCTCTGTTGATTTTTATCAATATTTCATCATAGGTTTTAACCTTGTTTATAAATTGTAAAATAAAGTTCATATCTGTGTTCTTACAGTAATTACGTGGTAGCTTTATTTTTGGTTCATTATTCTATCATGTATAGTTTAGAAGATATTAGCTATGATCCTTGAATATATGTGTTGACCAAAAAAGTGCATATATTCAGGATAATTCCTTAAGTATTAACATTGGAAATTAGCTTATTAATTGTTTTATGTGTGTATTTTCATGGGAAGTCCACTGGTACAATTTATTTTACATGTTGTTTCATTAGTTCTTGAGATAAATGAGTTTTTATGGTTTTTATAAGGTATTATACCTTATAATTCCTTAAATATTGACTTTACAGATATGCCATAAAAATGGTATATGTGTATTTTTCCATGGAGAATCCAATGGTGTAATTTCATTTACATTTTGATTCATTGGTTTTTAAGTTAAACCAATTTTTGTACCAATTTATGGTATTTTTTGTATATTTAAGTAATTATTCTTAATGTATAATTATTCTAAGTAATTTTAATATAATTATATTAAAGGTATAATTGTTCTGAGTCTTTTTGTGACCTTATTGGGTATGTGGTCATATCCCAAAGGCTCACATTCCCTACCACCAAAAAAGATTGTACCACAATCTGATATGTGTGATTAGGGTATCATCCACTGTCCTACCTCTTCATTAGACTTTGTTAGTCTTGAAGCTCAATAATGCTTAACTTTTCTATTTTTCAGGCTTTCTTTCATGTCTGAACCTTCTTAGTAGTTTATCAGCATTTGTTATATCTTTCTCAAGTAGCCATTCATCTTCTTGAGTTGGATTTCTATACCTTACAAGGTATTCCCTTTCTTTTTTGTTTCTTGTCCTTCTTTCTTTAAGGACTTTTACTATTTTCTTTTCTTCTCCTTCTTCCAAGGGTGGAATTTCAAGTGGGGGTTTATTTCTTAGTGGAAATAACTCCTTGTCACTTGAACTGTAAGGCTTTATTAGACTCACAGGGAAAGTTGGGTGTTTGTTCATTAGTTCACCTGTGAGTTCTAATTGCACAGCATTGGGTCCATGGAGTGCTTTTATTATAAATGGTCCTGCAAAGGAATCTTTCAATTTCTTTGGGCCTTTTATGTTATTGAAATTAAGGGTTGATACTAAAACCAAGTCTCCTATTTTGAAATCAGGTGGCTTATGACTTTTATCCCATCTTTCTTTTGCATATTTAAAAGAATCTTGCATGCATCTGTTTGCATGGTGTCTTGCTTTGTCAAGCATTATCTTGAAACTGCTTGCTGTTGGATGTATATCCACTAAGTCCTTTTTGAGGGTATCATAAGGAAGTCTTGGATTCCAACCTTTCTCTAGCATTGCTGGTGTTTTTCCAGTAGAAGAATGGATTGATGTCTTATATGCCAGTTCAAGTGCTGGTATTAGTGTACACCAATCATGGGTAAAACCATCAGAATCTTTGAATTCTAGCCCATAAGCACAGAATCTACTGATCATATCCTCTAGGGTCTGTATCATTCTTTCTGCTAGACCATCAGTTTGAGGATGATAAGCTGTTGAGAATGATAACTTTGTCTCAAACAAGTTATGGAGATTTGTCCATAGTGCTGAAGTGAACTTTGGGTCTCTGTCACTTATAATATTTTGGAATAAGCCTGTGTGGCTAATGACTTTATTCCATATCATTATGGCTGTATCCATAGCTGTGTCATCTTTATGACATGGTAAGAACATGGGAGTTTTACTGTACCTGTCAACTAACACTAGGCATGCATTATAGCTCCTGTCTCCTCCTGGAGGTAAGGCTGTTACCCAATCCATATGAACTATTTCCCATGGGGATTTTGGTTCTTGGATTTGGATCATCATTCCAAATTTCTTTCCTGTGGCTCTGTTGGCTTTTTGACATCTGTCACAGGTTTGGCAGTACTCTGCAACATGTTTCTTCCAATTTGGCCACCAAGAGCAGGTTTTCACCCTCTCTAGTGTCCTATCTTCTGAGAGATGTCCAGATGCGACACTATCATGACACTCATGTAAAATAGTGTTTATTAGTGTTCTATCTGTTAAGGCCATAACACATGTGTGTTTTGTTCTATGGTAAAGGATTCCATCAAGGAGGTGAAATCTTCCTTCATCATATGCCTTTTTCCATAATTCATCTAGTTTTGATGAAAGTGATGGATCTTTGCAGTCGTTCATTAGAAGTTGGCTTAAGATATGGCAATTTTTGTCTGTCTTATAGCTTTCTTTAACTTGGTTAAATAATTCTGTGCCAATGTCTGTAACACATATTCCTTCTATATGGTGCTCTTCTTGTGGTACCCATGCTGGATTGTCAGGGGTATTTGCTAGAGCCCATCTGCTAAGACCATCTGCATTTTTATGAATATTTCCAGATTTATGAACAATAGTCATATTTCCTCTATATTAATGGATAGCAATTTGCCATCTCAGCATATGTCTATTTGGAGTCTTCATATTTAATAGTGATTTCACAGCATTACAGTCTGTGATTACATCAAATACTGTGCCATCCAAATAATAATGCAGTTTTTCTAAAGCCCATACTAGGCATAAGCATTCCATTTGGCTTGCTCCATACCTTGCTTCTGTTGGCTTTATCTGCCTTGAAATGAAACAAATTGGTCCTTCCACTGGTTTATCATTGATAATTTGTGTTTGGTGAAGTGCAGCACCTAATCCTTCTCCACAAGCATCAATGTACAGTTTGAAGGGCAGTTTCCAATCTGGCATTAGAAGAAATGGGGCATTTGTTAAGGAATTTTTCAATTCTTCATATGCCTTGACTCTTTCTTCTGTCATCTCATAGACTGTTTGTTGGTCACATAGCTTATACAAGGATTTAGCAATCTTTGCAAAGTCCTTTATATGCTGTCTATAGTAACCAGCAAATCCTAGAAATGATTGCATTTCCTTTTTGGCTTAGGGCATTGGCTTAAGTAGTACTGCTGCTACTTTATTTTTGTCTATGCCTAGACTAAGGCCAGATATTACATGTCCTAGTGCCTTTAATTCACTGTATGCAAAATGACACTTTTTCAAGGAAATTTTCATATTCACTTGGACTATTTTTTGTAGTACCCTTTCTATTCTTGTAAGGTGATTTTCCCAAGTTTCTGAGCAAACTATGATATCATCAATATAGATAATCAACCATCCTTCTGATAATTCTTCAGGGAATATGGTATTCATCATTCTTTGATAATGGGAAGGTGCATTTTTTATTCCAAATGGCATTCTTAAGTATTCAAAAATTCCACAATGGACTATTATTCTTAGTAGTTTCTTGGCATTGTCTGTTAAGACATTTTGATGAAAACCCTTAAGAGCATCCATAGCTGTGATGAACTTAGCTTGTGACAATTGGGTTAATGTCTCATGGATTCTGGGTATTGGATATCTGTCTGGAATGGTATAGGTATTCAGGGCTCTGAAGTCTCCTACCATCCTTGATTTTCCATTATGCCAAGTTATAATGACAGGTGTAGTAACTTCTACTTGTTCATTATGTCCAACCTTTCTTAATACTCCAAGGTCCATTAATTCTTTAATGTGCACCTCTAAGGCTTCTCTAGCTCTTGGACTGGCTGGATAAGCAGGTCTTCTTAATAAAGGTGGGTAAGGTTTTTCTACATTAAGAATTATATCCACTTCATGTCCAATTATGGCACCTAGTGGCTCTTTGTCAGTTGCAAAGGCATTTTTATACTTAAATAAGAGGTCAATCAATTTTTCTTTCATTTTTTCTGTTACTTCTTGATTGAATTCTGCCTCTTTGAGTTGTTCAGATATAAAAGGTTCCTTTTCTGGAATTTTCTCTTCATTCTTAATAACTGTGATTTGTTTTTTTTATTTAAGAATCCAAACTTTTGTCTTTTGTTATCTCCTATGGTAAAATATCTATCCTTTTGGTTGGAGATATGTAAGGTTTGACTATGAAACAATAAGTAAAAATTACTAATTTATTACTTATTGTACTCTGAATGTCCTTATAGTTGAAATAAATAAGATTGAAATAATAATAATAATAAAGAAATATTATTATTATGGCGTAAAAATATTATATTATTAAATAAATATAATAATATAATTAATATTATATGAAATTATAATATTATAAATAATATATTAATATAAAATAATTAATATATTATAAAGCTCTTTATTATTGTTACCAACAAATAATAAAGGCGTAAAAAATTGTTTTTTATTAATAAAAAACAATTAATAACAATAATATTACTAATATTAAAGTTATGAATTAATATAAATACTATTTATATTAATTAAAGAATTATTAAAAGAGTAATAATAGAGAAATTATTATAATAAGAGAAAATAACCTACTTTTAACACTTAATATAATAATTTTGAAGTATTTTACGCCAAAAAATATAAATACAACCTTTTCAAATTGTATTTACAATAAAAATAAAGAAAATTACAAATTATTCTGGATTTTTACGTGGAAATGAGTTATTAGAGAGATTTTTTAACAAAAACAATTAAATAAATGATTTAATCACGTCAAAAGAGTTGATTATAGCAAGGTGGTCTTTGGTCTTTAATAATATAACAGTTTTATATATAAAGAATAAAGAAATTACCTTTGATTTAATTGATTTAATGTTTTTGATGCGTCTGAGGGGCAAGCAGAGTAAAAAGAGCTCTATTTATAGTAAATACCTCCCTCCTAGAGTCCAACAGGCTTCTAGTAGACGTGTACTGATCATATCCACTGGAATTGATCAATATTTTAAGGTTTGAGGGTGATTACATCATGATCAAACCATATTACATCATTATTACACCATTATTTAGAGTTATCACTATAACTCTAAGTGTGATGACATCAGAGGCTTGGCAGAACCCCAAGTTTCGTGGATTTTATTAGTTTTAATCATAAACTAATAGTATTCACCAATTTTATCACTATTAAGACTGTTAAACTTAATTTAAGGTTACAGTATGTGATCATAACAGCTCAATTTAAGCTCAAACTTTGATCCTCAATACCTTTTAAGGTTTTCACGCTACAGCAATTCAGAGAGTGAATTCTGATAGCCTGACATAACCTTATTATGCTGCCAAGAGCTTTTCATTACATCATCAAAACTCTAATTTTGATGATTTTTATTGTAACTCATCTTTTCTGTCGAAATTCAATATTTTAAACTTCAAACCTTGATTTCAGGGGGTTATACCCTGAATTTAATAATAAAAATTACATCATTCTTCACGAATGAACTAGGAGAATCTAACTGTGTACTTTTTTCTAAGTTTGGAACACTTTCACAACAAAGTGGTCAACAGCTCTGTTGATTTTTATCAATAATTCATCATAGGTTTTAACCTTGTTTATAATTTGTAAAATAAAGTTCATATCTGTGTTCTTAAAGTAATTACGTGGTAACTTTATTTTTGGTTCATCATTCTATCATGTATAGTTTAGAAGATATTAGCTATGATCCTTGAATATATGCGTTGACCAAAAAAGTGCATATATTCAGGATAATTCCTTAAGTATTAACATTGAAAATTAGCTTATTAATTGTTTTATATGTGGATTTCTGTGGGGAATCCACTGGTACAATTTATTTCACATGTTGTTTCATTAGTTTCTGAGATAAATAAGTTTTTATGGTTTTTATAAGGTATTGTACCTTATAATTCCTTAAATATTGGCTTTACAGATATGCCATAAAAATGGTATATGTGTATTTTTCCATGGGGAATCCAATGGTATAATTTATTTCACATGTTCATTCATTGGTTTTTAAGTTAAACCAATTTTAGTACCAATTTATGGTATTTTTTGTATATTTGAGTAATTATTTTTAGTGTATAATTATTCTAATTAATTTTAATATAATTATATTAAAGGTATAATTATTCTGAGTATTTGTTGTGACCTTATTGGGTATGTGGTCATATCTCAAAGGCTCACAAGATATCTATACCATAGATTGATAAGTACTCATTCCCAAGTATGAAATGATTACTAGTACAGTTGTCCATTACTACAAACTCTACTTTAATTCTGACACATTGTGAGGGATGAGGAAAAATTAGTGTTAAATCAATTATTCCAAGGGGCTTCATGCTCTCACTTGCACTACTAAATTTGACACCTTGTATTAGCATAAGTTTTTCTTGCCAGTCTGGGAAAATGGTTTTTAAATAACTTTTGCCAACACAAGTGCAATATGCTCCTGTATCCAAGTTAACCTTTCCTTCTTTGTTATCAACCATAACAATACTAATACTTGATTTTCCAGCTGTATATCCCATTCCTCTTGCAGGTTTGGTTCTATACATCTTGGCATCTTGTATGTTTGTTAGATTTGTGTCAGATGTTCCAACTTGTGGCAAGTTTGAATTAACATCCAGTGCTTCATAAATTATATCAATATTATTAATTTGTGCATTAATTATATTGATTTCATCACTTTCAGAGCTTTCTGACTCTTCTGTCTCTTTTTCAGAGTCAGATTCCTCTTCTTTGTCATTGTGGCTTTCTGTTTCCACAATTTCATTAATCTTTGCTTTTTTAAGGCAATTATTGGCTAAGTGTCCAATACCTCCACATTTATGGCATTTTCTTTGCTCATTATTGTTGGATGTATTGGGCTTAAAGGATTCTTTTGACTTATCTTTTTTGATAAATGGTTTATTTGGGCTTTTAATGTCCAATTTCTTCCAAGTCCTGCCAATTTTTGTTCTTGTCACTATATCTTCTATTGCATTTATATATTCTTCTGTGGAGCATGGTTCTATACACCTGCTTCTTAGGGCATGTTCTAGTTCCCCTCCACATTTTTTAAGTATTTTCATATGCACCATCTTCTGTGACATTTCTGGGTACAGTGCATTAAGCCTTTCAACTTGTTTTAAGAACCAAGTTAAAGGTTTATCTTTCTCTGGGTCAAAGAAAGAGTTTTCAAATGCATTTTCTATCTTATACCCCCAGGCATCATTTGCCCACTTGGTGATTATTTCTTGTTTCCACCAAGACCAGGTATTTTTACCATTTGTTTTTCTTATGCCATAACACCATCTTTTTGCAGATTTCTCAAACAATGAATGTAATCTTGCAGTGATTAATTCATCTGGTATGGCATAGTCTTCTTGTAACATGTCAATTGTTTTAATAAATGACATGTGGTCATATTCACCTTCTCCTGTGAATGTTGGCCATTCCTTCAATTGAGGTGCTTCTTTCATTAAGACTTGGTTATTGTCTTGGTGACTCAAGTCTGTTATGAAAGGATTTGACAATTCCTCTTTTGTTTTAACAGGGCTTCTTATATGAGAAAATGGTGTTGATAACTTTGGCATATTTAAATTAGCCTCATTAATTTTATCCATTTTTTCTGTAATAAGCCTTATTTCACTTTGAATATCATCTTTCAGATGCATTCTTGCTTCATCACTTTTTTCCACATGGTCCAAAAGTAATTTTTGGTGTGATGAAGTCTTTTCTTTGAATTTTTCTACAGAAATACTTAATTTATTTAGTTTTTCTGTAAGATTGTCAATACTCACATCATAATTGATTGTCAAAGTCTTGTCTTTGATATCTTTTATGTATTTATACAATTCTTGTTGTCCTTGTATTAATTTTTGAGTATTGTCAATTAAATTCTTTGGTTTATTATTTTCAACAATAAACTTAATGTTGTCAATTTCTTTCTTGTTTTGCACAACAATTTTTGTTAAAGAAGATAAATTGTTATTTATTTCTTGTAGTGATAATAAACTATCTTTAATTTCTTTTAGAGGTAATATACTATTTTTAATTTCTGTTAAAGTATTTACAACATCTTTGGACAAGGTTATTTCTTTGGGAAATGAGGTTGTCACATTCTTTGCTCTTCCTTGTCCTTGAATTCCATCAAGGTTCTGGCCATGTTGAAAACATTGTCCATGGCATCCTTTTGGATTCTTGGGATTCTGTAGCTTGGGGAATATGGTTTCCTCCAATGCTTTTTCTTGTTCTTCTTCCCTTCTTGGAGAAGTGGGTTGGCTTGAGGCTTGCTGGTAGAGGCTACTGGGGCTTCTTCCTTGGTTGCCTCCCTCTTTTTGGCATGATAATCCTTGATTTTTTTGATTTGAGGTTTGGATGACAGTGGATTCCATCCATTGGAGTATTTCACTATCTCCTCCTCTTTGAGGAACTTTCTCAGGATGTGCCAGGAGTTAATCACTCCTTGGTGTATTTGAGGCAGCATTTCCCAGTCTTTGTCCTTGTATACTGTGTAATACTGCTTGTACTGGCTCATGTAGATGTCTATTTGAGCCCTCTGAATGTGATTTGTACCTATTTGAGTTACTCATACTTAGTTCCAATTCAGGCTCAGATATCATGGGAATTTCTGGGACTTGCCTTTGGGATAAGGCACTTCCTTGTGTGGATTCTGTTCCACTGGGGATATTGCCCTTTCTTTTCCCTTTTGAGGGATCAATTCTACTTCTGAGTCCAGCTCCATCTGATTGAATGGAGTATTGGGAACCTCTTCTGGTAGTCATAATTTAAAGAATAAGAAAGAATAAAAGTATTTTAGAATAAAATTCTTTTATGGCAATTTAAAAAGAGGTTCTCACCTTCAGAGTCTTGAATGGTGGGCCCTGGAAAGTCTAATTTCTTAGCTTTCTTTCTTTTGGTGATAACTGGTGTTGGAGAACTTTGACAAGTTTCTTCCACCAATCTCTCAACAGTAGCTTGGTTGTCTTCTGTTGGGTTATCTTCAAACACTAAAAAAGACAAATAAATATAAGTCTTTTTATAATAAGTGTTATTTTTGGCAAGATATGGCAATTTTCCACGTAGAAATTGCTTTTTTATCTTTGAAAAATTGAAATAAATAAAGAAATGAATAAAAATGAATAAAAATAACTTTTTTATTGGTTTTTAATATTTTTTAATATTTTTTATATATTTTTTGTTTTTTTATTTTTTATTTTTAAAGAATAAAATAAAAATGAATATGATTCTTATAAAATTAAATTATAATAAAAATTATTTTTAATTTATAAAATATCTCTTTTAATCACTAGAGTCACTCAAATAAAGTTCTTGCAAGTCTAAGGATGTGAAAAACCACGTGTAAGACAGTACAATTGCTTTCCAAATGCCTCAATAGCTTTTAAAATCAATAAAATATAAAATTATTTTATAATTTTCTGATTATAAATATAATTTATTATTGGATAAACCCAAATAGAATCTTTTTAAAGGTCTTTTAAGTAAATATCATGGCCAGGCCCCCAAATGTAAGGTTTGACTATGAAACAATAAGTAAAAATTACTAATTTATTACTTATTGTACTCTGAATGTCCTTATAATTGAAATAAATAAGATTAAAATGATAATAATAATAAAGAAATATTATTATTATGGCGTAAAAATATTATATTATTAAATAAATATAATAATATAATTAATATTATATGAAATTATAATATTATAAATAATATATTAATATAAAATAATTAATATATTATAAAGCTCTTTATTATTGTTACAAACAAATAATAAAGGCGTAAAAAACTGTTTTTTATAAATAAAAAACAATTAATAACAATAATATTACTAATATTAAAGTTATATATTAATATAAATACTATTTATATTAATTAAGAATTATTAAGAGTAATAATAAGAGAGAAATTATTATAATAAGATGAAATAACCTACTTTTAACACTTAAAATAATAATTTTGAGATATTTTACGCCAAAAGAATATAATACAACTTTTTCAAATTGTATTTACAATAAAAAATAAAGAAAATTACTAAATTTCTTGATTTTACGTGGAAATGAGTTTATAGAGAGATTTATGACAAAAACAATTAAAGAATTGATTTAATCACGTAAAAATAGTGATTAATATTAAGATGGTCTTTGGTCTTTAATAATATAAGAGTTTCATATATAAAGAATAAAGAAATTACCTTTTATTTAATTGATTTAATGTTTTTGATGCGTCTGAGGGGAAAATAGAGTAAAAGGGGCTCTATTTATAGTAAATACCTCCCTCCTAGAGTCCAACAGGCTTCTATTAGACGTTTACTGATCATATCCACTGGAATTGATCAATATTTTAAGGTTTGAGGGTGATTACATCATGATCAAACCATATTACATCATTATTACACCATTATTTAGAGCTATCACTATAACTCTAAAGTTGATGACATCAGAGGCTTGGCAGAACCCCAAATTTCGTGGATTTTATTAGTTTGAATCATAAACTAATAGTATTCACCAATTTTATCACTCTTAAGACTGTTAAACTTAAATTAAGGTTACAGTGTGTGATCATAACTGCTCAAATTAAGCTCAAACTTTGATCCTCAATACCTTTTAAGATTTACACGCTACAGCAATTCAGAGAGTGAATTCTGACAGCCTGGCATAACCTTATTATGCTGCCAAGAGCGTTTCATTACATCATCAAAACTCTAATTTTGATGATTTTTCTTGTAACTCATCTTTTCTGTCGAAATTCAATATTTTAAACTTCAAACCTTGATTTCAGGGGGTTATACCCTGAATTTAATAATAAAAATTACATCATTCTTCACGAATGAACTAGTAGAATCCAACTTTGTCCTTTTTTTTAAGTTTGGAGCACTTTCACAACAAAGTGGTCAACAGCTCTGTTGATTTTTATCAATATTTCATCATAGGTTTTAACCTTGTTTATAAATTGTAAAATAAAGTTCATATCTGTGTTCTTACAGTCATTACGTGGTAACTTTATTTTTGGTTCATCATTCTATCATGTATAGTTTAGAAGATATTAGCTATGATCCTTGAATATATGCATTGACCAAAAAAGTGCATATATTCAGGATAATTCCTTAAGTATTAACATTGGAAATTAGCTTATTAATTGTTTTATGTGTGGATTTCCATGGGGAATCCACTGGTACAATTTATTTTACATGTTGTTTCATTAGTTCTTGAGATAAATGAGTTTTTATGGTTTTTATAAGGTATTATACCTTATAATTCCTTAAATATTGACTTTACAGATATGCCATAAAAATGGTATATGTGTATTTTTCCATATAGAATCCAATGGTGTAATTTATTTTACATGTTGATTCATTTGTTTTTAAGTTAAACCAATTTTTGTACCAATTTATGGTATTTTTTGTATATTTAAGTAATTATTCTTAATGTATAATTATTCTAAGTAATTTTAATATAATTATATTAAAGGTATAATTGTTCTGAGTCTTTTTTTGACCTTATTGGGTATGTGGTCATATCTCAAAGGCTCACATCTTCACCACAAATTCCTCACTTCCTTCAGAATCTGGATTGGTTGGTGAATTGGAAATCTTCCTCATACTTTTCACCACTCCTTGGTTATTGATTCTGGAAATTGGGAACTCTTATCTGGAGTAAATTGGTATACCACAAGTGGGAATGGGCCCTCCAAGATTGGTGCATCTTAAAACCTCCCTTTTCCGGGATCTAGTCACTAATTCAAGATATCAGTATCAAGTCAAACAAGAAAATCAAAGAACTTACAACTACAATAGCCTGAAGTACAATCAGGACTAGGGGCCTCAGAAACTGGGAACTGTTTCCCAAAAGGCCCATCCTTCTTTCTCCACAAGTATCTTTTGACAGTTTACAGTGGAGCTCCTGGATATTGGCATGAACTCTTTACAAGAAAGCAATATTGGAACTTTGAAGACCTTTGGTTAAAATTCTGGATGCATTTTTCACCCTCAATCAAAAACTCAGAGAAAGGTGGATCCAAGAGTTCAGCTACCTTGTACCCATCATAGGTTTGATGAGGATGAATGTTGCCTGAGGAAGCCATGGACCAGGGTGGGCCCAATTGACTGAAGACGCCAGACACACAAAGAACAGAAGATGATGGCAAAGAAGGGGAAGATCCAGTGATTTCAGTCAGTTTTGGATTCATTTCTAGGGTAATGAAAGGAAAAGAAGTCATTTCAGTCAGATATTCATGTCAAGATCCTGAAGGTAATCAAGATTTGGGGCCATAATTCCATTTGTGACCCCCTCAAGGTCCTCAATATGGGTCCCCAATCAGCAGCCAGGAGCTCCCTTTAACTCTGGGGAGGTCACTCCTTTTATGTCCTTGAGCACTCTCAATGTATACAGGCCATGTGGGCCAACATGGTCCACTCTTGATCCTGTGGAACCCCTGGAACCCCACCAAATTTGGGTTCAGGGGGGCCAAATTAGCCCCCATGGATTGCATATTACAAGCTGTGGATTGTAAAAAATACGAGTTGTCCAAAATATCAAGCAATAAAAAATACCCTAAAGTAGCTAGGACCAAGCTTGACTACCATTGACCCAAGATGTCCTCAAAAGGAGTTTTGGGACAATTCTAAAGGAATTATGGGGACAAGACTCCTCCTTTCAAAACTATCAAGACTGACTGCAAGACTATAGGTTCATATTACCATTTTTCCTCAATTTTGAGCTGAGGAGCTTGGTGGCATTTATTTTGGGATACATCCCAAAGCCAATAAAGAAAATGAAACTCAAATAGAAGATGACTTAAAGAAATGACACACTTTCACTTACTTTAAGAAGGGGTAAATTGATTAAAGGACAGAGAACAAAGAAGTGAAGAAGGGATTTTAGGGATAATAATAAAGAGGAAGGAATATTCAATTTTGAAAAATTTAGGTAAAAATTTGGGGATTTGGAGATGAGACTCAACAGTGGCAGGATACTATGGTGTTCAGGAGCCCACCAGTTTCAAGAGGGGGATACTTTCACAGCCACTATCAGGGGTAAGGGTATTCAAGCTTGACTCCACTCAAACTCATCAAGCCTGAAATCCTGTATGTGTATCAGTAGTCAGTTTCAGCAGATCTTCTTGCTGAAATATTCATACAGCTTTTTTTATCAATACAGCCTGTCAACACTTGTACATGCTGGATTCACCAAATACATTTTTGGATTCACAAGTCTGAAACTCTATGATCACCCACCTCCACCACACCCCTTTTACAGACCCTGTACCTCCATGTAGGGGCGTTATTATCCAAATCAAGATTACTCTCAAGAAAATTCACTCTCTGGATCAGATCTGGTGGATTCTCACATATACCAGCCCCTCCTTACCCCCCAGGGAACATTTCCACAGCTAATTAATATATTTGATTTATTATCCAATGAATATCCTTATTATTTATTTGGAGTATTTCATTTATTTGTTTTAAGTTGCTCTTTGTATTTCCTCACCAGTTCAGTGGAGTTGTGGTGGCCATAGCCTTATTAACACTTCTCTTTCTTTTAGAAAGATTGAAACAGTGGACTTGGACTTGTTTGTGGCTGGCTCTTTTATTGTTTACTCTTATTCTTATTTTTGATGCTTTCTTATATTTATTTCATTAGCCGTTTGGAATTTCTTGAACTCATAAGTGTATTCTATCTTATTCCTTCTGAGCCCTCCATAAGTGAGTGCCAGGCCTTCTTCACTAAGAAGAGCCCCTGTGACAGTACCAGAATCCAAAGTAGAGGACTTAGTTCTAGTTTCAACCTTGAATTTTAATAATAGCAAAGGCTTAAAGAAGCTCAAATATTCTTATGTAGGACCTTTTGTTATTGTTTCCTTACATGGAACCAATGCAATTCAAGTGGAATTTAATGGTTAAGTTGAAAAGTAACACCCTACCTTCCCAGTCAGCTTGATAAACTCTTATCAACCAGCTTACAAAGAATTGTTTCCTTTAACTGTACTACCAGTGGAACAGAATTAAAACAAAAAGATAAAGAAAGGGTAAAAATAAAAAATAATATCTTTCCAGATATAGGACCCAGTGCATGAAGATAAATGGCTGGCAGAATCAGACATACCTGACTCAAATTCTTGAGAATATTTAGACATGAAAGAAGGCCACAAGCAAAAATATTCCTATAAATTTGCTTTAAATTACTCTATCTGAGTAATATAAAGCGATTGGACAATAGACATTAACCCCATTTGGGGCCTCTTTCTTCTGCAATCTCATTGACAGAATTTTAGTACAATTTTAATTTTTGGTGGGAAGGGATGTGAGCCTTGAGGTATATTTTACATACCCAAAAAGGCCATGATTAATATTAAAATAAACTCTGAACTATTCATAAACCATAATTAATGCATATATCCAAATTTTATCATTTTTGATTTAAGAAACAATGTATCACATTTTTGTGAGTAAGTAAGTCCATGGATTTAATCCAATAAATTGATTCTATACAAAAATTTACCTAGGGTATCTCAATATAATGAATAAGTATAAATTGATTCTATGTGGTGGTAATATGAAAAATACTTCAATACCACATAAAATAATTGTGCAAATTTTTGTTTTTCTCAAATTCACACCAAAATAACTGGAATTTGAGAAATCCCATTTTACATATACACTGAGATTAGTTTTATGCATGTTTGTGGCATTTAAAATTACATCTTTGGTACACCCATAGTGGATATCAGTACTGAATCCTGAATTACTATTTTTTACATGAAAATAGCTACAGGGGACAAAAGACATCCAATAGAGCCAGGGCACCCAGCTTCTGAGGCCTCTGAGGTATTAAAGTCTCTAAAACTTGTATTAATAGCTTATCATGGCCCAACTAGTATACTAAAACCTTTTTGGAACTTGGTTTCCAAGTTAAAGTCCAATTCAATCATAAGAAAATAGCAAATGAGCTTCTATTTTGATATGACAAGGAGGTAATGAGCTACTCTGACTCCTGGAACCATGTCAATTTGGAATTATTTTACATGTATAAAACCTTAAAAAGGTAATTAAACCCTTTTTGGACCAGTATCCATACCTTTACCTCATGGCAACCAGCTACAACTTTGCTATTTGCAATTCTACATAGAAATAAGGTACAAACTTCAAAAATTCATTAAAAATACAATTTGTAATTAGTCATTCTGAAACTTTCACGACCAATGGAAAGAAGGATAATCCATAGAGAAACCAACAATAATTCCTACTTAATAATTCAAATTAAAAGTTTTACATACAGTCCATTTTTAATGATCCCACATGAAACACTGAATCTTCAAAAACTCACAGAAAATAAAATCTGTGATTAAATTTCCAGTAAAATTGATACATTGAATGAACTGATTATTATTTTGACATAAAAGAATATGTACAGTTGTTACTCCTTAATTTAATTACCATAAATGGGTTGATAGTCATGTAAAATCACTTAATTAAGTAATTATGATAATCTTACATGAAAATAAAGGATGTAACCCATTATCAGAACAAGGATAAATGGTTTCCCAGTAATCTTTTTTTAGTTTGCTCTATGTCACACCTCTGTGACCTTTTATTTACTTAATAGAGGCCTCCTCTGGCTTTTTTTCCAAATCATCTTATTATCCAATTATATCTTTAGTACCAACATGTAAGTATTAGTTAATTATTTTCTTAAGTGTTTTAAATTTTTTTAGGATCAATCATAAGGAGCTTAAATAATAGAAATGAACTATTTTCAATAGTATTTAACTATAAATTTCTGTATTACTGCTATAAATTAAATTTTGATCTTTTAAATCCACAATTAATCTGTCAAATAACTCTACCAATTCCTTACAAGGTATTATTGGATTGCTAGTGAGTTTTTTTCTTAATTCTTGATTTTTTCCTCTGGTAATAGTTTTATTCAATAATCATCTTTATAATTATTCTTGCAAAAGATAATTATATATTCAAATATTTTATATTATTTTAATAAGTTTTATTATTAAATACTTCTTGTAACTGATTATTGTAGACAATTACTGCTTACTGTTATAATCACTAGTAGTGTATAACAAGTAACAGAAATAATTAAGTAAGTGGTAGATTAATTGTGTTTGTAATAAATGTATTTATTATATTTAATAAGAAAAGTCATAGTACTTTTTATCAATTGTAATATTATCAACAGTTTATTGTGACTGGATGTCTCATTGGAATCAGTTCCAGATTCTCATTAATCTCCAATAATAAAAGTAGAAATGGAAACACAGTTTCATCAATTATAAGAGCCCAAAATGAAACCCACCCCTAAGATAATATTTGCAAGATTTTACTATGAAACTAATAATTAATTTAATATTAATTTCATTATTGTACTATGTCTTCTCTTATTTTTAATAAAATCCACTATATTAATATTAAGAAGTTCAAACTATAAGAAAAATCAATAATTTTATGACAATAAAACTATAAATAACATTAACATATATTTATATTGAATAATAAATATATAGGAATTCAATAATAATAATGTTACCAATAGTTATTATTATGAAGCATAATTATTTCTTATTACCAATCTAACAATAATAATAGTACAATTATTCTACCAGAAGTAATTTTACTTTGAAATAAGTCATTTTCAGATAAATGACTATAAAGTTACATAATAATAGAAAAACAACTACTGGTAAGTAAGAAACTATTATTCTTATAAAAAATTTGTCAAAAATAGTATTTTAACATTAATCTATTAATGAAACCTTCAGAAATATAAATAAGAGTTTAGTTTATTGAGATAAAAACAAATTTGGTAATATAAATAAATTTCTTAATTTATCATAAAATATTTCCATTTTAGGGGATAGCAATTACAAGATTCTTTTTATACCATTCATTATATTATACTTAAGCTTGATTGAATTCTGAGGATGTTTGGGGGTGGTGAGGGGTCTTTCTATGCTAAATAAAGCTCTCAGTTTCTATCAGGAGTACTACTTCTTACTTCAAAATCCAGAATGTGCTTGATATGCTTAATAAAGAGTTTTAAACACTAATTCAAACCTTTTAACAAGATTTAAGTGGTATTTTCAAGTGTTACAAAGCCAAGGAAAGTTTGTTTGATGGAATAATTTGATCAATAATTCTTAATTTACATAATTGTAACTTATTTTATCTCAATTTGATTTTGTAAGTTCAGTTATTTTAGAGTCATAACACTATTTCTCAAGAGTTGATGCTATTTCAAAAATTTTCCCCCTTTTTCACACAAAGGAACTCTTTCACAGTTCGATTTTAAATAACCCCAAAATTTCATTTTTAGTTTTATTTTCACTTTCACTATAAAGCTTCAAAGTTTGGGAGATCTCCATAAGTAAAAAAAATGTTTTACTAATGAGGAAATTTGGATTTAGTTTTCACAATATCAAGAATTAAGGTTACTGTCACTATAAGTGAGACTTCTTTGCTCTAATTTATGAGAACTTGAAAAATATTTTGTTATTTTTTGGAGAATAAAATTCTATATAATCACCTTCAATGAAAATCCACAAGTAAAAAAGAAGTTTTACTTATGGGGAAAATTTTAGTTTTTACTCGAAATTTTCATCTTAGTATGTTTTTTGAGTTCAAATATTGATTTAAAATTGAATAAGCTTAAATAAACTTTAATTTCATCTTATTTATGAGGCTTCAACTTTTAATAAAAGTCAAAACCTCATATGCAACTTAATTTTGATTCAGAACCTAAAGTAAGGTTGGCCAAATACAAAAACCACTCTCTGCACATAAAAACTTTGGGTACCCTGGAACCTTTTGCCAGAATCCCTTTGTCCCACATTTCTTATGTGTTTTTGCCCTTTGTATTTATCAAAATACACACTATTGTTCTAGCTTAGTTTGAACAAAGGGATGGTAAGATTTACTACCTGTATGGTAAATTCAAGGCTAACTTTAAAACTACACACCAAACCTTAATATTACCACTTTTCTGGTAAGTTAAGCTGAAAATGGTGTGAAAAAACTTGGTTTAACTTTTAATAAGTGCAAAAAATATAAGAAATTCTTAAATTTACACTAAAATTCTATTTTGATTTTTGTAGGCCAAAATATTGAATGTATGGTATTAGACCCTAAGTCAAATTAAATGGGGAATTGAATGGTTTTTTGAAATCCATGTATAAGTTTATCATTTAAAAAATTAATTAAATCTTTCTGTATTTTAATAAAATTTTAACTTAATTGATCTTTATTTTAAGTAAAAAAATAACTTTTGGTGAGTAATTTTGTGAGTCCTTTGGGAATCTAAATTATTCCTCAGGGATCACAATATTAAGGTAAAACAATATAATAAAGGAAAGTTTCTTAAAGAAAATATATAAAAATGAATTCTTGAAGAAATAAAAAAACATGATGATGATTATCCAAAAAAGGCAGTGTTAAAACAAAGGAATATGGTTTACTGTTATCTGTCTGATTGGAAAAAAGTCTTACATTTTTTTCATGATGATTATTTTAAGAAAGATTGGAGAATCATCATCATTATGAAGATGGAATTGGAAATTGAAACAAAATATTAGAATAATCATACTTATTCTGAAAATGAGAATTAAGATTATTTTTTATTCAAAATCCATTGCGAAAAAGCCAAAAAGCCTTCTAAATTAATTTGTAACTGATTCATCCTGTTTTTAGAAAACAACTTGTAATTGATTGGGAATTAAACTTTAATGATTCTCCAATAGCTTTCAAAGTAGGAATAAGGTGGATAGGCAAAATTATAGGAATAATGAGGGTAAATAAATAAATGAAAATACGTTTAGAAGCAGAGAAACACAGAAAAAACATTTTAATGATGATTATGGAAGACAATTTGATAAAATAATGTTAAAAAAGTGATCTAAAAGTAAAAAAATAATCTTATTTCATAAATATAAGTAAGTATTAATGTAAAAATGTGGGTTAATTAAATCTCTAAGATGTGAAAATATTTGTACTTTGAAAATTATTTCATAATGCAATTGCAAAACTCATTTTAGTGGGAGAAAATTGAGGAAGTTTTCTTTTAAACAGAATTTCTGGGAATAAAAATGGAATCTGAAGCTCAAAAGATATATTCATCAGGAAATATTTTGAATGATTTGAAGCTTCATAGAAATAAGGGAAAAGAAAATGTAAGGTTTGACTATGAAACAATAAGTAAAAATTACTAATATTTTACTTATTGTACTATGAATGTCCTTATAAATGAAAGAAATAAGATAAAAATAATCATAATAATAAAGAATTATTATAATCATGGTGTAAAATAATTATATTATTAATTAAATATAATAATATAATTTATATTATAAACAAATAATATATAAAATAAATATAGGGTGTTGGTAAACACACGTAAGCTTTTAGTAAAAACACGTAAGCCCTTACGTGTTTTTACTAAAAATATTAAGGCCAAAAATGACAATAACAATGCCATTTATGGAATTTTTAAGGCTATAAATGCCATTAAAAATGCCATTTATGGAATTGGTAAGGCTATAAATGACATTAACAATGCCATGAATGGCATTTTTAAGGCCATTAATGCCATTTATGGCATTGTTAATGTCATTTATAGCCTTAAAGTTTCCATAAATGGCATTGTTAATGTCATTTGTGGCCTTAACAATGCCATAAATGGCATTCATGGCCTTCAAAATACCATAAATGGAATTAACAATTCCATTTATGGAATCAATAATGACCTTTATTGCATTTATAATGCCATTAATGGCCTTAAAAATGCCATAAATAGCCATATTCCATTCAAAAACCACCCCTTATGTCTTTTTAACATATAATTACGTGTTTTTACCATAAATTGGTAAAAACACGTAAGTCTTTAGTAAAAACACGTAAGGGCTTACGTGTGTTTACCAACACCCTAAATATATTAATATAAGATAATTAATATATTGAAAAGCACTTTATTATTGTTACCAAAAAATAATAAAGGTGTAAAGAATTGTTTTTTTATTAATAAAAAACAATTTATAACAATAATATTACTAATATTAAAGTTATAAATTAATATAAATACTATTTATATCAATTATAGAACTATTAGAGTAATAATAGAGAAAAATTATTATAATAAGAGGAATAACCTACTTTTAATTCTTAATATAATAATTTTGAATAATTTTACGCCTATAAATGTAAATACAACTTATTTGAATTGTAGTTACAATAAAATTTAAGAGAAATTACAATTTTTCTTGATTTTACATGGAATTGAGGTTTTTAAGAGAAATTTAAACAAAACACTTAAATAAATGCAATAATAACGTCAGAGATGAAGATTATGATAAGATTATCTTTGGTCTTTAATAATATAAAAGTTTTATATATAAAGAATAAAGAAATTACCTTTTTATTTAATGATTTAATGTTTTGTAAGGTTCTGAGGGGAAAACAGAGTAAAAGAAGCTCTATTTATAGTAAATACCTCCCTCCTAGAGTCCAAAAGGCTTCTAGTAGACAGGTACTGATGCTTTCTACTAGAATTGATCAGTATTTTAAGGTTCGGGGATGATTACATCATGATCAAACCATCTTACCTCATAGTTATGCCATCATTTAGAGTTATCACTATAGCTCTATGTTTGATGACATCATAGGCTTGGAAGAAGCCTAAACTTCGTGCACTTTATTAGTTCTAATCATATTCTAATAGTATTCACCAGTTTTATCACTTATATGACTGTTAAACTTAAAATAAGATTACAGTGAGTGATCTTAAATGATCAAATTTAAGCTTAAACTTTGATCATTAATAACTTTGAAGTTATACACTCTACAGCTATTCTGAGAGTGGATTCTGATAGCTTGGAATGTCCTCTTCAAACTTCCAAGAAAATTCTATTACATAATCAAAACTGTATTTTTGATGATTTTTCTTGTAACTCCTCTTTTCTGTTGAAATTTAATATTTTAAACTTAAAACAATGATTTCAAGGGGTTATACCTTGAATATTGTAATAAAAAATACATCATTCTTCAGGAATAAACTAGAAAAATCCAACTGTCATTTGTTTTTTAAGTTTGGACCACTTTCACAACAAAGGGGTCAACAGCTCTATTGATTTTGATCAATAATCCCTTACAGGTTTTAACCTTGTTTATAACTTGTGAAATAAAGCTGATTTCTGTACTCCTACAGTAAGTACGTGGTGACTTTATTTTTGGTTAATCACTCTATAATGTATATTTCAAAAGATATGAGCTAAAATCCTTGAATATATGCATTGACCAAAAAAGTGCATATATGCAGCTTAACTCCTTAAGTATTGACTTTGGAGATTAGCTTCTTAATTGTTTTATGTGTGGAACTTTATGGAGAATCCAATTTTACCATTTATTTCACATGTTGTTTCATTGGCATTTTCAATAAATAAGGATTTATGTTTTTTATAAGGTATTATTACTTATAACTCATTAAATATTGACTTTACAGATATGCCATAAAAGTGGTATATGTGTATTTTACCATGGGGAATCCAATGGTATAATTTATTTCACATTTTTATTCATTTGCTTTTAATTTAAACAAATTTTATGCCTATTTATGGCATCTTTGTAGCTTTAAGGTAATTATTTTTAATGTATAATCATTTTAAATATTTCTTGTGACCTTTTTGGGTATGTGGTCATATCTCAAAGGTTCACATTCCCTACCACCAAAAAAGATTGTACCACAATCTGATATGTGTAATTAGGGTATCCTCTACTGTCCTACCTCTTCAATAGACTTTGTTAGTCTTGAAGCTCAATAATGCTTAACCTTTCTATTCTTTAGGTTTTCTTTCATGTCTGAACCTTCTTAGTAGTTTATCAGCATTTGTTATATCTTTCTCAAGTAGCCATTCATCTTCTTGAGTTGAATTTCTATACCTTACAAGGTATTCTCTTTCTTTTTTGTTTCTTGTCCTTCTTTCTTTAAGGACTTTTACAATTTTCTTTTCTTCTCCTTCTTCCAAGGGGGGAATTTCAAGTGGGGGTTTATTTCTTAGTGGAAATAACTCCTTGTCACTTGAGCTGTAAGGTTTCATCAGACTTACAGGGAAAGTTGGGTGTTTGTTCATTAATTCACCTGTGAGTTCCAATTGCACAGCATTGGGTCCATGAAGTGCTCTTATCATAAATGGTCCTGCAAAGGAATCTTTCAATTTCTTTGGACCTTTTATGTTATTGAAATTAAGGGTTGATACTAGGACCAAGTCTCCTATTTTGAAGTCAGGTGGTTTATGACTTTTATTCCATCTTTCTTTTTCATATTTGAAATAATCTTGCATACATATGTTTGCATGGTGTCTTCCTTTTTCAAGCATTATCTTAAAACTGCTTGCTGTTGGATGTATATCCACTAAGTCCTTTTTGAGGGTATCATGAGGAAGTCTTGTATTCCACCCTTTTTCTAGCATTGCTGGTGTTTTGCCAGTAGAAGAATGGATTGATATTTTATATTCCAGTTCAAGGGCTGGTATTAGTGTACACCAATCATGGGTAAAACCATCAGAATCTTTGAATTCTAGTCCATAAGCACAGAATCTTCTGATCATGTCCTCCAAGTTTTGTATCATTCTTTCTGCTAAACTATCAGTTTGAGGATGGTAAGCTGTTGGGAATGATAATTTTGTCCCAAACAAGTTATGGAGATTTGTCCATAATGCTTAAGTGAATTTTGGGTCTCTGTCACTTATAATATTCTGGAATAAGCCTGTATGGCTAATGACTTTATTCCATATCATTATGGCTGTGTCCATAGCTGTGTCATCTTTGTGACATGGTAGGAACATGGGAGTTTTGATATACCTGTCAACTAATACTAGGCATGCATTATAGCTTCTGTCTCCTCCAGGAGGTAATGCTGTTACCCAATCCATATGAACTATTTCCCAAGGGGATTTTGGTTCTTGGATTTGGATCATTATTCCAAATTTCTTTCCTGTGTCTCTGTTGGCTTGTTGACATCTGTCACAGGTTTGGCTGAATTCTGCAACATCTTTCTTCCAATTTGGCCACCAAGAGCAGGTTTTCACCCTTTCTAGTGTTCTGTCTTCTGAAAGATGTCCAGCTGCAACACTATCATGACACTCATGTAAAATAGTGTTTATCAGGGTTCTATCTGTTAAGGACATAACACGTGTGTGTTTTGTTCTATAGTAAAGGATTCCATCAAGGAGGTGGAATCTTCCTTCATCATATGCCTTTTTCCATGTTTCATCTAATTTTGATGAAAGTGATGGATCTTTGCAGTCCTTCATTAGAAGTTGGCTTAAGATATGGCAATTCTTGTCTATCTTATAGCTTTCTTTAACTTGGTTAAAGAATTCTGTGCCAATGTCTGTGACACATATTCCTTCTATATGGTGCTCTTCCTGTGGTACCCATGTTGGATTATCAGGGGTATTTGCTAGAGCCCATCTGCTAAGACCATCTGCATTTTTACAAATATTACCAAATTTATGAACAATAGTCATATTTCCTCTATATTCTTGGATAGCAATTTTCCATCTCAGCATATGTCTATTTGGAGTTTTTATATTTAATAGAGAGTTTACAGCATTACAGTCTTTAATCACATCAAATACTGTTCCATACAAGTAATAATGTAATTTTTCTAAAGCCCACACTAAGCAGAGGCATTCCATTTGGCTTGCTCCATATCTTGCTTCTGTTGGCTTTATCTGTCTTGAAATAAAACAAATTGGTCCTTCCACTGGTTTATCATTGATAATTTGTGTCTGGTGTAGTGCAGCACCTAGTCCTTCTCCACAAGCATCAATGTAAAGTTTGAAGGGTAGTTTCCAATATGGCATTAGAAGAAATGGGGCATTTGTTAAGGAATTTTTCAATTCTTCATATGCCTTGACTCTTTCTTCTGTCATTTCATAGATTGTTTGTTGATCACATAGCTTATACAATGATTTGGCAATTTTTGCAAAGCCCTTTATATGCTGTCTATAGTAACCAGAAAATGCTAGAAATGATTGCATTTCTTTTTTGGTTTGAGGCATTGGCTTGAGTAGTACTGCTGCTACTTGATTCTTGTCTATGCCTAGACTAAGTCCAGATACAACATTTCCTAGTGCTTTTAGTTCACTATATGCCAAATGACACTTTTTCAAGGAAATTTTCATATTCACTTGCACTATTTTTTGTAGTACCCTTTCTAATCTTGTAAGGTGACTTTCCCAAGTTTCTGAGAAAACTATGATATCATCAATATAGATAATTAACCATCCTTCTGATAATTCTTCAGGAAATATGGTATTCATCATCCTTTAATAATGGAAAGGTGCATTATTTATGCCAAATGGCCTTCTTAAGTATTCAAAATTCCCACAGTGGACTATTATCCTCAGTAGTTTCTTGGCATTATCTGTTAAGACATTTTGATGAAAGCCCTTTAAGGCATTTATGGCTGTAATGAACTTAGCTTGTGACAATTGTGTCAATGTCTCATGGATTCTGGGTCTTGGATATCTGTCTAGAATGGTATAGGTGTTCAGGGCTCTGAAGTCTCCTACCATTCTTGATTTTCCATTATTCCAAGTTATAATGACAGGTGTAGTGACCTCTACCTGTTCATTATGTCCTACTTTTCTTAATACTCCAAGGTCCATCAATTCTTTAATGTGTACCTCCAAGGCTTCTCTAGCTCTTGGACTAGCTGGGAAAGCAGGTCTCCTTAGTAAGGGTTGGTAAGGCTTTTTCACATTAAGAATTATATCCACCTCATGCCCAATTATGGCACCTAGTGGCTCTTTGTCAGTTGCAAAGGCATTTTTGTACTTAAATAAGTGGTCAATCAATTATTCTTTCATTTTTTCTGTTAATTCTTGATTGAATTCTGCCTCTTTGAGTTTTTCAGATATAAAAAGGTCCTTTTCTGGACTTTTCTCTTCATTCTTAATAACTGTAATTTGTTTTTTGTTATTTAAGAAGCCAAACTTTTGTCTTTTGTTATCTCCTATGGTAAAATATCTGTGTTTTTGGTTAGAGATATCTATACCATAAATTGATAAGTAGTCATTTTCAAGTATGAAGTTATTACTAGTACAGTTGTCCATTACTACAAACTCTACTTTAATTCTGACACATTGTGAGGGGTGAGGAAAAATTAATGTTAAATCAATTATTTCAAGGGGCTTCATGCTCTCACTTGCACTACTAAATTTGACACTTTGTATTGGCATAAGTTTTTCTTGCAAATCTGGGACAATGGTTTTTAAATAACTTTTACCAACACAGGTACAATATGCTCCTATATCCAAGTTCACTTTTCCTTCTTGGTTATCAACCATAACAATACTGATACTTGATTTTCCAGCTGTATATCCCATTCCTCTTGAAGGTTTGGTTCTATACATTTTGGCATCTTGTATATTTGTCAGGTTTGTGTCAGATGTTCCAACTTGTGGTAGGTTTGAGTTAACATCTAGTACTTCATAAATTATATCAATATTATCAATTTTTGCATTAATTATATTAATTTCATCACTTTCAGAACTTTCTGACTCTTTTTTTTCTTTTTCAGAGTCAGATTCCTCCTCTTTGTCATTGTGGTTTTCTGTTTCCACAACTTCATTAATCTTTGCCTTTTTGAGGCAGTTATTGGCTAAGTGTCCAATACCTCCACATTTATGGAATTTTCTTTGCTCATTATTGTTGGATGTATTGGGCTTGAAAGCTTCTTTTGATTTATCTTTTTTGATAAATGGCTTGTTTGGACTTTTAATGTCCAATTTCTTCCAATTTCTGCCAATTTTTGTTCTTGTCACTATGTCCTCTAGTGCATTGATATACTCTTCTGTGGAGCATGGCTCTATACACCTGCTTCTCAGGGCATGTTCTAGCTCTCCTCCACATTTCTTAAGTATTTTCATGTGCACCATCTTTTGTGACATTTCTGGGTACAATGCATTGAGTCTTTCAGCTTGTTTTAAGAACCAAGTTAAAGGTTTTTCTTTTTCTGGGTCAAAGAAATAATTTTCAAATGCATTCTCTTTCTCTTGTACCTCCAGGCATCATTAGCCCACTTGATGATTATTTCTTGTTTCCACCAAGACCAGGTATTTTTTCCATTTGTTTGTCTTATGCCATAATACCATCTTTTTTCATATTTTTCAAACAATGAATGTAATCTTGCAGTAATTAATTCATCTGGTATGGCATAGTCTTCTTGTAGCATGTCAATTGTCTTGATAAATGACATGTGGTCATATTCACCTTCTCCTGTGAATGTTGGCCATTCTTTTAATTGAGGTGCTTCCTTCATTAATACTTGGTTATTGTCTTGGTGACTTAAGTCTGTTATGAAAGGATTTGTCAATTGCTCTTTTGGCTTAACAGGGCTTCTTATGTGAGAAAATGGGGTTCATAACTTTGGCATATTTGAGTTAGCCTCATTATTTTATCCATTTTTTCAGTAATAAGCCTTATTTCACTTTGAATGTCATCTTTCAGGTGCATTCTTTCTTCATCACTCTTTTCCACATGGTCCAAAAGTAATTTTTGGACTGATGAAGTCTTTTCTTCAAATCTTTCTACAGAAATACTTAGTTTGTTCAATTTTTCTGTAAGATTGTCAATACTCATTTCAGAATTGATTGTCAAAGTTCTATCTTTGATATCCTTTATGTATTTATGCAATTCTTGTTGTCCTTGTATTAATTTTTGAGTCTTATCAATTAAAATCTTTGGTTTATTATTTTCAACAATAAACTTAATGTTGTCAATTTCTTTTTTATTTTGTACAACAATTTTTGTTAAAGAAGATAAGTTATTGTCTATTTCTTGTAATGATAATAAACTATTTTTAATTTCTTTTAGAAGTAATATACTATTTTTAATTTCTGTTAAAGTATTTACAACATCTTTGGACAAGGTTATTTCTTTGGGAAATGAGGTTGTCTCATTCTTTGTTCTTCCTTGTCCTTGAATTCCATCAAGGTTCTGGCCATGTTGAATACATTGTCCATGGCATCCTTTTGGATTTTTGGAATCCTGTAGCTTGGCGGATATGGTTTTCTCCAATTCATTTTCTTGTTCTTCTTCCCTTCTTGGGGAAGTGGGTTGGCTTGGGGCTTGCTGGTAGAAGCTACTGTGGCTTCTTCCTTGGTTTCCTCCTTCTTTTTGGCATGGTACTCCTAGATATTTTTGATTTGAGGTTTGGATGATAGTGGATTCCATCCATTGGAGTATCTCAATATTTCCTCCTCTTTGAGGAACTTTTTCAGGATGTTCCAGGAGTTCATCACTCCTTGGTGTATTTGGGGCAACATTTCCCGGTCCTTGTCTTTGTACACTGTGTAGTACTGTTTGTACTGGCTCATGTAAATGTCTATTTGAGCCCTCTGAATGTGATTTGTACTTGTTTGAGTCACTCATACTTAGTTCCAACTCTGGTTCAGATATCATGGGCATTTCTGGGACTTGCCTTTGGGATAAGGCATTTCCTTCTGTGGATTCTGTTCCACTGGGGATATTTCCCTTCCTTTTCCCTTTTGAGGAATCAATTCTACCTCTGAGTCCAGCTCCATCTTATTGGATGGAGTATTGGGAGCCCCGTCTGGAAGTCATATTTTAAGAAAAAAATAAGAAATAAGAGGATTTCAGAACACAAATTCTTCTTATGGCAATTTCTAAATGAGGTACTTACCTTCAGAGTCCTGAATGGTGGGTCCTGTAAAGTCTAATTTCTTAGCTTTCTTTTTCTTAGTGATTATTGGTGTTGGAGAACTTTGACAAGTTTCTTCCACAAATCTTTCAACAGTGGTTTGGTTTTCCTCTGTTGGATTGTCTTGAAACACTAAAAAAGATAAATAAATATAAGTCTTTTATATAAAAAGTGTTCTTTTTGGTAAGATATGGAAATTTTTTCACTTAAAAATTGCTTTTATATCTTAAAAAATGAAAATAAATAAAGAGAAGAAATTAAAATGAATAAAAAATAACTTTTTTTATTGGTTTTTTATTTATATTTTTTTTTATATTTTTATTTTTAAAGAATAAAATAAAAAATGAGTATGATTCTTTTATGAAATTAATTTATAATATAAAATTATTTTTTAATTACTAGAGTCACTCAAAGAAAGTTCTTGCAAGTCTAAGGATGTGAAAAACCACGTGCAAGACAGTACAATTGCTTTTCAAATGCCTCAATAGTATTTAAAATCAATAAATATAAAATTATTATATAATTTTATGTTTATAATTATAATTTCTTATTGGATAAACCCAATTAGAATCCTTTTAAAGGTCTTTTAGAGTAAATATCACCACCAGGCCCCCAAATGTAAGGTTTGACTATGAAACAATAAGTAAAAATTACCAATATCTTACTTATTGTACTATGAATGTCCTTATAAATGAAATAAATAAGATAAAAATAATCATAATAATAAGGAATTATTATAATCATGGTTTAAAATAATTATATTATTAATTAAATATGATAATATAATTTATATTATAAAAAAATAATATATAAAATAAATATATTAATATAAGATAATTAATATATTTAAAAGCACTTTATTATTGTTACCAACAAATAATAAAGGCATCAAGAATTGTTTTTTATTTATAAAAAACAATTAATAACAATAATATTACTCATATCAAAATTATAAATTAATATAAATACTACTCCATCAATTATAGAATTATTAAATTAATAATAGAGAAAAATTATTATAATAAGAGGAATAACCTACTTTTAATGCTTAATATAATAATTTTGAATAATTATATGCCTAGAAATGTCAATACAACTTATTTCAATTGTAGTTACAATAAAATTTAAGAGAAATTACAATTTTTCTTGATTTTACGTGGAATTGAGGTTTTTAAGAGAAATTTAAACAAAACACTTAAATAAATGCAATAATCACGTCAGAGATGAAGATTATGATAAGATTATCTTTGGTCCTTAATAATATAAAAGTTTTATATATAAAGAATAAAGAAATTACCTTTTTATTTAATGATTTAATGTTTTGTAAGCGTCTGAGGGGAAAACAGAGTAAAAAGAGCTCTATTTATAGTAAATACCTCCCTCCTAGAGTCCAACAGGCTTCTAGTAGACGTGTACTGATACTTTCTACTAGAATTGATCAGTATTTTAAGGTTTGGGGATGATTACATCATGATCAAACCATCTTACCTCATAATTACGCCATTATTTAGAGTTATCACTATAACTCTAAGTTTAATGACATCATAGGCTTGGCAGAGGCCTAAGCTTTGTGGATTTCATTTTTTTTAATCATATTCTAATAGTATTCACCAGTTTTATCATTTATATGACTGTTAAGCTTAAAATAAGATTACAGTGAGTGATCTTAAATGATTAAATTTAATCTCAAGCATTGATCATTAATAACAGTTAATTTATACACGCTACAGCTATTCTGGGAGTGGATTCTGATAGCTTGGAATTTCCTCTTTAAGCTTCCAACGGCATTTCACTACATCAGCAAAACTGTATTTTTGATGATTTTTCTTGTAACTCCTCTTTTCTGTTGAAATTTAATATTTTAAACTTCAAACGATGATTTCAAGGGGTTATACCTTGAATATTGTAATAAAAAAACATCATTCTTCACGAATGAACTAGTAGAATCCAGCCATCTACTTTTCTTTAAGTTTGGACCACTTTCACAACAAAGTGGTCAACAGCTCTATTGATTTTGATCAATAATCCCTTATAGGTTTTAACCTTGTTTATAACATGTGAAATAAAGTTCATTTCTGTATTCCCACAGTAATTACGTGGTTACTTTATTGTTGGCTCATCACTCTATAATGTATATTTCAAAAGATATCAGCTAAAATCCTTGAATATATGCGTTGACCAAAAAAGTGCATATATTCAGCTTAACTCCTTAAGTATTGACTTTGGATATTAGCTTCTTAATTGTTTTATGTGTGTAATTTTATGGAGAATCCAATTGTACCATTTATTTTGCATGATGTTTCATTTGTATTTGAAATAATTAAGGATTTATGTTTTTTATAAGGTATTATTACTTATAACTCATTAAATATTAACTTTACAGATATGCCATAAAAATGGTGTATGTGTATTTTACCATGGGGAATCCAATGGTATAGCTTATTTCCCATGTTTATTCATTGGCTTTTAAGTTAAACCAAGTTTTATGCCTATTTATGGCATTTTTGTAGCTTTAAGGTAATTATTTTTAATGTATAATTATTTCAAATATTTCTTGTGACCTTTCTGGGTATGTGGTCATATCTCAAAGGTTCACAGAAAGATTTTGAAGGAATTTATTTAAACTGGAATTTTGGTTTGAAAGACATTGGAAAAATGTAAAAATATCAGATGTAAGAGAATAAAATAAAACTAAGTTCATATTAAAACAAGCAAGGGATTCTCTTTAAAAAAGTTCAATTTCAATATACATCTTAGCAAACAAACCTTTACAAAAACCATAAACATAATTAAATATCATCCCTCTTACAATTACTCATGGTCATATTTTCAAAAATCTTTTCCCCCATATTAGTTCATAATAAAAAAAATTATTTCAACGTCATTGTTTTGTATAAAAATTCAAATTAATTCCAAAAAATTAATTCAAAACTCCTAAAATCAAATTTTATAAATTTTGGAGATGATTATTTATCAATTAAAGCAAAAACTCCATCCAGTTCTGAAAGAGACCTTGAAAAGCTTTAGACTTAAATTTTGAGATACATCTGCTGTTGATTTTCTTGAGCTCTATCTCAATATTCAATTTTATTTCAAAAACTCAAGCCTCACTTTTTGGGTCTTTTGCTTAAAAGGTGAGCTTCAAGTTCCTTCTCCTGTTAAAAAGGAGTTTTGATATACTTTTAAATTAATTCCTGCTCCATTCTCTTTATCTTAGTGAATTACTTATGTGTCCATTTATTCTTATCTAATTTTAACTACCTCTTTTCATTAAATTCATTTTATTTAAGAACTTTGAACAGAATTTCGCTTCAAATAAAGAAGGAAGAAAGCTACCAAAAATTTTGAAAGGTTTTTTTCAAATGTGTGTTTGATTTTGAAATAAACTCATTGACGTTTCTTGACAGATTTTCTCATTTTAGTTGGATTTTTCTTGTCATTTATGATTCTCAATAGGTTCAATATCTTATTTATCTATATTAAATAACCCAAATAGGTAATCCCATGATTAAAGATGAGTGTTCTTGAAAGACAAAAGTAATCACTTTTTGGTAAGCCATATTTCATTTCTCCACCAATTTCTCAAAATAAGAAGTATTATTTTCAAGGGAGAGTTGATTCCAAAATTTGATGGGTTAAGCTGGATACAAAGTTCTATTTCAGTGAATAACTCATTATATTTTTACTGAGCTTCAAATTGGGCCTTAGTTTCCAACTTTTATATGTGGTTGGGTCATCCTGCTTTGAATACAAGAAATTTTTTGAGTGATATTTGGGTTTTTCCTAAATAAGTAATACATTTTACTATAACATGCACAGATAATTTCCAAATTGACAGCTATAGATTTCATACCAATTTTACCTTTTCCCCCCGTTAAATGTTCTCTAGTAGAATTTTCAAATATTTTTGACAATGAATATTTCTCCTTAGAATTTCTTCAGTACTGTGGGATCTTTGTTTATCTAAGATTTAGAAATCTTTTTGACTTATTATTCACTTCAAGATCTAACACTTGGAATTTATTATTTTTACTTTAAGAGGCCAGCCAATGTATGTTAAAATACTTCTCCAAAATCATAATTCATATTAGTATTTGATCTTCAAACAGCTGACTATGAATATATAATTAGCATGAGTTAGAGTTCCAGAATAATATGAGGGAGATGTGGTAGATTTAAGGGATTGATGAATCCAATGACTGTTTTGATAAGGAATTTCAAATAGTATCTGGAGGAGGATAAATGAGAAATTGGATAATCATAGGTAAAGGCCACATAGCTTTGCTCAAAGGATAAGAAAAATCCCATCAATAAGTATTTACTATGAGAAGACAAACTAAAGAGGTATCTAGTTGAACTTAAGCTGGAAATAATTTATAATTTTTCTTTTGAAAGAAAAATGAAGAAGACTAAATTTTTTGGATGGCCTAAAAATGGAAGTAGTTTTTATATACAAGATCAGATTTTTTTATTAGACTAAGAGCACAGGGCCACTCATTTCAAAAAAATGAGGCTTTTGATTTAAAAAACTAGATTTTTTCAAGAACTAGAATTATTTCATGTCAGAATCTGGTAGGTTTAAGGTCCTCATAATATATCTTTGATGAAAAAATTTAGGTTTATTTTGTTGTTTTTTGCTAAAATATGCCACAATTTCTTTTACTTTGAAAAATATTTAAGAAAAATTAAATCATTTTTTGAGGGATTGCTATTTCCAAATAGGGATTTGATAAGTTCATGTAAGCTCTACTAAGTCAATCTGCCGAAATCTGATTGATTCACATAAGGAAGCCCATTTTCAAAATTCCTTCCAAAACAGGTAAAGATAGTTGAAATGAAGTTGTTTCAACATTATTTCCCCCCAAAAGAAATAAAAGTTTTTTTTGGATTTATTAATTTTTAATTTTTCTTTGGTTTGAACTTGTAAAACTGAACATAATCAATTATATCAAGTCTTCTTTTTTCCCTCTTTCTCTTCCAATTTTCACTTTCTTGCCCTCATAGTCTCTAATCACTTAATAAATATCAATTCCTAATCCTGTTTAGATCATTTCCCCTCCTTAACTCTGCTTCATTGAAAATGGATTTACTCTTTTGATTGAATATTTCAAGAAAAGAAATATAATTTCATTAGAAATAATTTAATATTAATCGATTTGATAGCTTCCTGAATTCAATCCCTGATATTTTTTTGGGGGGGAAGACTTTATATAATCAAAAACACCCATAATATCACAGTAGATGAGTTTTTTATTCAGCTAAAACATCATCATATTACAAGTTTTTATTTTATTAATCATCACAATTGCAATATAAGCTCAAAATGACATTTTTTTAGATATATGGAGCTTTGAAGAAATAAAATTGAAATAAATGTAGAGTCTATGCATTTTCTTAAAAATCTTATTTTATTTAAAGAAATGAAAAGGAAGAACAAGATAAAATTACAATATCTTAAGGGGGTTCAGTGACAGAAACAATGAGTCAGGAAGTGATGAAGAAGCTTCACCTATTAGGAAACAAAATTCCAACTTTTTCAAAATGAATTACACAAGAAAAATCAGCAGGCATCAATCATAGCTTCATAAGCAAAAGTTAAATATTCTGTGTAAAATTGAATTTTTTGATGTCCATAAATGAATTAAACATAAATATTTTGTTTTGGATGAAGCAATAGACCAATCATTCATGAAAGAGAGAAGAAATAAGATTTAAAATGTTCAATAGTATAAAGACTAATGAGAAAAAAGAGAAAGATAAAAAGAGGAGGAGAATAATGCAAGGAGAATCGAACAAGAAAAAAAATGAGCTGAAGATAAGGGAAAAAAATGAATGAATTAATAATTTGAAATAATGGGAATTTTTTTGGTAATTTTTCTCTTCAAATTATTTTTTTATTTGTTTAAATTTTTTATTTTTTGTATCGGTTTATTTAAGGCTCAACACTTTATAATTATGTATTAGTATTTCCTTTTTATAGTAGTATTTATAACTATTTAAACCTTACTCATCTTAATTATCCATCTACTAGAGTTATTCCTTTTCTTGGAATTTTACTCCTTTTTTCTGGAAATAATTCCTTTATTTAACCATTAGTTTAACAAAATTATTTTATTCTTCAAGATATGTCTTTTTACTTATCAAAGTAAAAACTATAAGGTCGCTTAATGGGAATTATTGCTATAATATACAATAGATAGGTACATGTGAGAAGAAATGCTAACTGAACAGGGAATTGAATTTTTCATTAAATAATGAATCAAGCACTTATGGCCATGAATCAGAGAGGAATAGATGAAATAATTACTCTCATGAAATTCAAGTTAATATGTAACTTGAATACACATGGATGAGCAAAAATAACTGGACTTTGACACAACTCTCTCATTATATTGATATATTCAGGGATATGAAGCAATTATTTATCAAGAATTCGCAGCTATTGGTTACTGCAAGTAATAATGCTCATAATACTTAAGTTATCGTTTGAGAAATGTGCATAATACTTATAAGTGCACAAATAATGTTTTATAAATTTGACTTGGTCATCAATTAAATTTAGAAACAAATTCAAAATGAAAAATATCAGAAATTTATCATAGATTTATTTTTGATAAAAAAAGGTTTTAATATTACTTTGTATTTGGATTATACAATAAAAATAACCTAGGGTAACCCCATGGGTTGTTTTACCCAAAAAATGACCATTTCTTCTGTTATCAAAAGAATAGAAAATTTATGGTTGTTATGCCATATTCAGATTGTTCATCAAAAATAATCTGGGTTGAGCCCATTGGGTGTTATACCCCAAAATATTTATTTTAGTTTTAATAAGAAAAATCAATAATTCTCTTGAAAACCCAACCAATTTTAGAAATTTTGAGAAATATTTCAAGTTGATCATTTTAAGACAAAGTCAAAGCTATATCATAAATATTTAAAATTAGAAGAAAAGTGTTAAAATTGAGCTTTTCTGTTTCTATACTGAATCAAATAAGATATTTATATAAATAATTTTAATGTTGCATCGACTAAATTAAGGTTTATTCATAGCCATAGTATGGCTTTAAATGAATTAATTGGAAATATCCACACAAAACTGAAAAAGGTAAAAATGGAAAAAGTTTCCAGGGTATTTTACAGTTGGGATCTGAAGGAGCCTATTTGAGTTTTTACTCCTGTTTTTCTTTATTATAAACCTTATTAAAACTTTCATATTAGACTTTTATTGAATATTAAAGTTCAAAATTGCTTATCCTCCATTTGGATAGGGATTACAAGCTACTAATGATTAAGCCCCAATTTACAGTCTTGTAACCAATTCTTTAAAATCTTAGCTTACAGTTAAGTTTAAATTGGTCAAAATCTCTTCAAAGTTCAATTTTTACTTGATCCTTCTATTTTTATGTGTAAAAGATCAATAACCTCAAAACTTCATCGAAAATATATTTCTCAATGGATTCACTTGAAATTGACACAAAGCTTATATGTTGATGATATCTGTGGATACACTTAAAATTAAGATTATTTCATTATGTGATCATCTGCTGTTTAGCCTTTTAGATAACCCATTTCATTTTTTTGAATAAAATGAATACTAATTTTAAAATATAGTAAAATCTAGAGGAATATACTTTTTCCTTTTGATATTTCTTATGAGATATTTATAAGATGAGATTTGAAATTAATATAGTCTTCTTATATAAAGCTCAAAAGTAATATACCCAAATGAAGCGTATAGCTAGCTACTTGGAGTTGAGAATAGCATTTTAAACTTGAAATGGTAATTAATTTTTAAATATGTGTAAGGTAAAAATTAATTCTTAATAAATTCTTTTGAGTTTTGGTGAGAGCACACCCTCTGAAAACGCTTATTAGAATAGTGAAGGTGTATAAATTCAGAAAGGAGCCATTTCTTCGTTTTTTACCCATCAATTGGGAAAATCAATCCATTCAATCATATATATCTTAGTGAAGAAGACCTCCTTAAATTACTATAAATAACTATTCAGTGTTTCATTTCTTATTATTCTTTCAAATTAACAATTTAAATTCTATAGCTTGATCATAATGCTATACTAATTTACAACTGTTTAATTTTATAAAATCTTGTTTGAAGATATCTTTTGAAATACAAAAATTCTCTGGAAATACCTCAGTTATTCATTTACAAGTGTTTCTATCAAATAATAGCTCATAAGTGAAGCTTTCATAAATATTATACTTTTTTGAATTATTGTTTTTTTTATGTAGTTAGTGTTCTAAATACTTATTAAGAAGTAGTGTGTAACAGATTTCTTTATAGATTATATTTATATCATTTATAGCCTGTTTTTAGTTTTTAAACTGGATATAATTTCTCTAGTAGCTCTGTCATATTCTTATCATTAGAACTGTCAGTGACCTATAATAATAATATAATACCTTAATGATTTTTGAATATAATTATACCAATAATTATTACTATTAAAGTCTTTAATAGTCCTGATATTTTGATAAGATCTTTTATGGATATCATAGTTATTAGTATAAATGTCAAAATTAATATTAATAATATTCATATTTGTGGGTATAATATTTCATTATGTTATATTTCCTTATTTGAGGATATTAATAGTAATATTGATAACAAGTGTAATTATTTGGATTTTCATAGGCAAATCTTAAAATTTTCCTTTGTCATAATCTAATTAGGATTTAAAAACCATCATTTTTATCTCTCTTATCCCTCAAGATACTTTCAAATTAAAATACCATATCTTCAAACATAATTTATTTCGACCTATTAGTATTGTTAGATCACAATATTCTCTAAATAATTTAATATTGGTTAAACTGATCCTTAATATCTCATAAAAATAATTCAAAATTATTCCATTGAATAATAAAATTCACCCATTCAAAACAGCAATATTATATTTATCAACAAAGTTTTATAGAATTTTAACATTTAAAATCACAATATGTGTTTATGAAGATTTAGAAAAGATTAAATCTTCAAAAATTGATTACTTAAAACAAATTTTGGAAATAAAAGAGATTAAATCCTCAAATTTGACCCAAAATTCCTTTTCAGATGTAGATTATATTAATATAAACATATTTAATTTGTAGTTAACTTGATAGAACTTATATCGTTGATTATTTCACTATTCATCAAAGACTTAAGGGAAAGTTTATGTTCGTTTTATTTTGGATATTAATTTATAGTTTTTTATTGGTATGTCAATTTAAATAGACTAAGTTCAATTTTCTCTGACTTAAGCCATATGGATTTCAGCAATCTATTTTTTGAAAATTTAGGTCACCAAATATCTACAATATTTAAACTAATATGTATCTCTTAATAATGTATTTATTTGTATAGAATTCCTATTAATCAAATAAACTTGGAAAAAATAACAAATCTACATTTAAAAATAAGGCCAAATTTCCTTTTTGGTACTCATACTATTTACACTAAATGAATTGATTTTGAATTGAATTTTTACTAAAATGTAAGAAGCCTAAACCATATTCCCATATATTAAATGGATTTATTATCTGATAAATCTCACCCCATTACAATTCAATATATTATCCTATGCAGTACAGGCTATAGCTACATTTCCGTTAATCAATAAAAATAGAACTTGTGGTGAAATTTGAAATTAAACATGATTTCTTAATTGAAAAAAATCTTGCTTCATGATTATTATGAAAACTATCATACACAATAAACTAATAATCTTTCAAAAAATCTTTTTAACAAATTACTCAACTACTTTTAATTAATTTTCAATTTCACCACTTCTATCCCCTGGAGGTTTTGGAACGGGAAGATTTTCTGAACAACCAAAGTCTCCTATGATCTATAAGCTATAGCGAAATATTGTACATTTAATTTTCAAATATTCTAATTTTTTTATACAAAGATCATGTGATTATCATTTATAGAACCGGAAGATCCACCACACACATAATGTCAGACATAATTAAATTTTTAAAATTCCCTTCACCCTCGATAATAAATGTGCATATAATGGAATGGAACCTTTTTCAGTTAGCATATAAATTGAATTAGTGATGTGGGGTTGGAATAATAGGATTTTAGGTGCCATATATGGAACCGGTTATATTAGTAAGTCCTTCCCTTCCTTTTGAAGTATCCCTGATTATTACCCATACATATCAATCATGTTTATCTGGGAGACTAAGAAACAAGTTCATTGAATTTTCCAAGTCAAACCTAACTATGATAGGGGAATAATTTCACAATATTCAAGTCTTGAAAAGCTATCATAATGGTTCAAAACTTTATTTTAGAAAGTGGGTAAGCTGTTGACTGCCCAATGTCAAAAGAATTTCTGACTATTTTTTACAAGGTAAAATTTCCCATTGAGTTCAATTTCACACCACGTATTTCTCCAATTACAGATCCTTTTAGATTTTCATTATTACAGTTTCTAAAAATGAGACCTCAAGTACTTAACTACAGGGAAAAGAATCCCTTTTCCTATTTGAAACGGATCAGTGGTTAAGCTTTAATTAATCGCCTCTTCATTAAACCAAAGAATGAATTATCTACCTTGCCTTATTGAATCTTAATGAAAATATGGTGGGGTATATTTTACCATGTAAAATGAAATTTGGACATTATGATTACAGTAAAAATTATGCAAACAAGATTATGTTATTAAAATTGAAACTTAATAAGATAAAATATGTTTGAATTCTACACATTGAGAATATATCCATTTTTTCAAAAAAATTATATCAACTAAAATGTAATTTCATTTTTACTTTACTCAAATTTTTTCATTCTTTTTAATTTTTCTTGGCTTCTTTTTTGGGGGGGTAATTATTTAATTTTATGTCTTTTTGATTTTCTGTTATTTTGTTTAATTTGGTTTCAATTTCTTTATTTTATTTTGATTTTTTTGAATTTTCAATATTTTTTCTGATTTCAATCCATATATTATTACTTTCTTAAAGAGAATAAAGTCTTTCCTTTTTTGTGTATTTTTTTTGGTTTTTTTAGCTATAAAACGAAAAAAAAAGAAATTTTTTCTAATAAGCTCAATAAAATCAAACAAAAAAAAGCTTTTTTTGGATAATTTATCAAGTTTTTTGGTAAAATCACATAGAGATGTAGTAAAAACATGTAAGCTCTTACATGTTTCTACCAAATTATGTCCAAAACACCTGATTTTATGTTCAAAATATGTAAATAAGCCATTTTTTCAAAAAAAAAAATCCTCAAAAATCTTCTTGGACCTTATTTCAATTATTTTTTTTCTGTTTAAAGGTTTCTGAAGCCTAAAAATAAAAAACCCCTTTTTAGGCTTAATCTTTTGCCCTCAGAACGTTTTTTTTTCAAAAATTAAGTAAAAATTATTAAAAGATCTTCAAAAGGTTGACCTTTCTCTCATAAAAAAGAAAAAAATTTGTAAAATCCATGATTGGAATAATTTTTTCCTCAATTTTTGAATTATTTTTGGCATTTTTCCAAGTTGGTCAATTCAAAAAATAATTATTTTAAAAAAAATACTAAAAAAAATTGAGTAATATTGAATTCACCTCAAAAGAAAAATAAAAATAAAAATAATTGAAATAAGGTCCAAAATATCTGTTTGAGGCTTTTTTGAAAAAATGGTTTATTTACATTTGTTCACCATGATGTTATGTTTTTTGGCGTTTTTTGCCATAATATGGTTAAAACCCATAAGAACTTATGTTCTTTCACCAAAAAACTATCTTAATTGATTATTTTTTTGAAAAAGAATAGATAAATAAAATTTTACTTACTATAGATAAATTTTTAGTTTTTTTGTAATTATTATTTTTATAAAATAAGGGAAAAAATTGAATTAATGAATTTTTATTTCAATAATTGAAAAAAATCAAATTCATATTTCTTAATAGTTTTTACCCATTCTCAAAATATTATTCTCTTAAATTTTTAATTCAAAAATTTGAAATCTATAATTATTTTACTATATTGACTTATTTAAAATATTTACTTTAAATAACTTTGTCAAATCTTGAAACTCTTAAAAAAAATCCTTTTTCATTTGGAAAACTCATCTAAAAGATTAAATTTTAAATATACGTTTATCTTTACTTTCTTTAAATTCAAATTGATTTCAATATATGATTAATATGAACCATTTTTGAAAAAAGGTAATCAAGATGATTGAGGATTTTTCAAGAAAAAATATAAACAATTATAAATACCTTGAAGCCATGAGCTATATGTTTTTTCTTGAACACTTCAATTTATTCCTTGATAAAATTCCCCATTATAATAATTAGGCTTCAATTTATCTTTAATCTACCCCCACTACCTTTTTATTGATAGGTAATAGCCCTATGTATGAGAGCAATTAGATCACCAATATCATTCCATCTAAGGGGTGAGCCAGTGATAATTATCATGATTAAATGATAATTACAATAGAAATAAAGTCAATAATGATTTGATTGGAAAGGAAGAAAAACCGTTTCACATTTACAATCAAGAATCCTTTAAAATTACAATTAAGCTTTCTTTTCTAATCATTTTATAATTAGGGTGTTGGTAAAAACACGTAAGCTTTTAGTAAAAACATGTAAGCCCTTACGTGTTTTTACTAAAAATGTTAAGGCCAAAAATGACAATAACAATGCCATTTATGGAATTTTTAAGGCTATAAATGCCATCAAAAATGCCATTTATGGAATTGGTAAGGCTATAAATGACATTAATAATTCCATAAATGGCATTAATGGCCTTAAAAATGCCATTCATGGCATTGTTAATGTCATTTATAGCCTTAAAATTTCCATAAATGGCATTGTTAATGTCATTTGTGGCCTTAACAATGCCATAAATGGCATAAATGGCATTAACAATTCCATTGATGGAATTAATAATGCCCTTTATTGCATTTATAATGCCATTAATGTCCTTAAAAATGCCATAAATAGGCATATTTCATTTAAAAACCACCCCTTATGTCTTTTTAACATATAATTACGTGTTTTTACCATAAATTGGTAAAAACACATAAGTTTTTAGTAAAAACACGTAAGGGCTTACGTGTTTTTACTAAAATCTTACGTGTGTTTACCAACACCCTATAATTATAATAATTATTATTCTTATTTAATCTTAATTTAAATAAAAAAAAATTCAAAACTTTTTTTGATTGAAGAAATCAAATCCTTAAGAAAATATAAATTGAAACCCTTCCATATAGTCAAGATTAATTTGGAAAGATTAATTAAACTAAAATATTGAAAATCAATTAATCAATTATTAATTATTTTTTAATAATTTTCAATATTATTAATTCAATTAAAAAAATCAAAATTATTTTTCCAAGTAATTATATATTCAACCTAAACATGAACAAATTGGAATAAACTTTTTGAATGAGTTTTTACTTGGTAATAAAAGTGACCTAGGTCTAACCATTATAATCTATATTATTAGATGTCTTCTAAGAAAACAAATACCCTTTTGAAGAACCTATTTAAGTTCCTTGTGGCAATTGAAGTATGATCACTTCCTTGATTATCTAAAAATTATTTGTCTAAATTTTTCCCATTCTAAAAAAAATATTCTTAATATATTTTCAGTTTTATTTTTATAAAAATAGTATAACTTTATTGATTAAAAGTTAAATAAATCAAGAAAAAATTGGAAATCTCCTTCCATTAATTTTTTAATGACAAAAAGAATCAAAGTCCAAATTTAAATTGCTAAGTTAATTCAAATTAATAAATAAAATCAAATATTTCTTTTATTATGATTTATTATGATTTTATTTAACATAATTTCAAATTACTTTCATGATAAATGACTAAATATAGCTTGTTTACATACTTATGTCAGTTTTCATAGTCAATTTGAAAATGTTTTTTTATCTAAATTTTGAAATGATTTTAAAAATACTTTGTAATTTCTTTTATAATGAAACTAATTTATAAAATAATTCCTTCAGAATTCTTTCTTGAAAAAGAAGACTTTATATACTAATAATTTCCAAGTTAAAAAACATAAATAATGATTATTATGGATTTTCACAATTCTTAAAGCTTTTATAATGAATAATTTCAATAGAGAAGAAGAAATATATAAGCTAATTAATTAATAAAGGCCCATTAATATTTTGATTTTATTTGAGAATGATTTATAATGGTATATGATTCCAATAGTTAATTGATAATAGTAATTGAAACTCAAAATCTATAATAAATTGTAAATTGATTACTATCTTAATGTTTTCTTCTTTTTATCTAGGAATTCAAGCTTAATTATAGTAATCTAAGGAATTATAAAGAAAATATAAAAAATAAAATGATATTTAATTTTCCTTTTTTGAAATAAGATTAAAAGAACCATAGCTTATAAGTTAAATTAATCTTTGAATAAAAAAATATTTAATTTATAAGATATATTGATTTATATATAAATTATATAAAAATGATTAAATTCAAATATTTAAAAAAATCCTAATCTTTCTCAAAAAAATAAATATATAAATAAATTTCGATTATATATATATCTATATATATATATTAATTAGAATTTTCTTAAAAAAATATATAATTTCATTTATACAAAAATCTAAATATTAAAATAACTTAATTATTCTTATTTTGATTTATTTTAATAAATTTAAATCTAAATCAATCAAAAAAAAAATTAATAAAATTAAAAAATAGAATAATTATAAAAATTAAAATCCTATTTAATTTAAAAAAATATTTTGAAAATTAATTTATTAAAAAAGAAAATAAAATAAGATAAAATAAAATAAAGCTCAAAAAGAAATTTTAAATTAGAAATTTAATTATTAATAATATATATCAAATTAGAAAAATTATTGTTTAAAATGTAAATTTTATCAAAAAAAAGGGAAAAAAAAGGAAATATGAACTTTAATTAATATTTATTAATTTCAAAATAAAATAGCTATATATCAATCAAATTTATCAATTATTATTTTTAAAAATGTTTCAATTTTTTTTCTTTCTTTAAAAAAGCAAAAAAAAAAAAAAGAAAGAAGAAAAAAAATAATAATAATTGAATAAACAAAAAAAAGAAAAATCTTTGACTTATATTAGAAAGAAACATCTTTTTTTTAATTAATTTATCAATTCCTTTAACTTTGTCTTTCTAAACTATAGAGGATCATAAATCCTCCTTCCCTATCCCATATTGTAATACCAATTTAATGACTGAATTCAGGGGAAATCTCAGAGTTGAGATCCATAAATGCAGTTAGTTCTGAACCTGATCTATATATAGCTTTGACTCATAATTATTCTCTTCATATTTTTTTAATATAACTCACTCATAAAACCGCGTAGCTATACTCCTATCCAATTATAACCTCACACATTGTCTTTCCATATGCTGTGATGCTTGATACCATTCCCACTTCAGTCTAAATCCTCATTAAATCTTTCTTTACTTGATGGTATAAGGCTAGAATTGATAAAGAAATTACACCTTTCCCAAGAAATAATAATATAGACTCAAAGAAAATACCCCCATCAATATTATGTATTCAAGCCATATTTAAATATGTGTATGAGAATTTAAAGTGAAGACATTATTTCCTTTCATTTCAAATTTAAAATTTACATTTCTTAGATTATTATCATTAATTAGAGGACTATAAGACTCTTGATACCTTAGATTTTTCATGAAGAAAAAGTAATTATTTTCTATTTCCAGTACAATTTATCTCTTTATATGTGTACCCTAATTTTAATTCCCTTGTTAGAAAATAAGAAATAACTGGATCTTGTCTAATTGATAACTTGAATTTAAAATTATTTCCCCCTCATTGGTTAAAAATACCCATAAACTATTGAAACAAATTTTTTAAGATCTCCTTCAACTTAATTATTTCTTTCCCCAAAAACACGTTAATAAGGCTTTAAACCAAATGGAACTTCACCAGTTGAATTTTTTAAAATTCAATTTTTCCAAAAATAAAAATTCTATAATGGTAAACATGTTAAACTAAACTACCATTTCCTGATTCCCTAGATTTTAGTGATGATTACAATCAGATGATGGATTGGATTAAAATGGTTGATGATGCCAGAGGGTTATGTACAACAAGATTTCATCTTGATATATTCTGACATTGGTTAGTACAGGAAGTCTTCCAAACTAGATTGGGTTTTGCCGATGACAAGGGCTATGTTGCATCAGGCTATCCCTTTTTAATCAGGTATAGGAAGAGCCTTGACCTCTTTATGAGCATCATTTGGTCCTATTGGCTTTCCTTTTGGCCGATATTCAAGGATAGCAATACATTCCTGTATGCTATCCAGAGCAGCATACACAGCCTCAATGCTAAATTGAATATATTTCAAAGTGAGCTTCAAACATTCTAATAATCTCTGGCTAATATTATTGAGAAATTACATTCAAAATCTTCCTTCAGGTGGATTAAGATCACTTGAATACAGATGAGTATAAAATATTAAATTTAATGAAAATATTTTCTATTATAATATAAAAAAAAATCTTATCATTATAAAATTTCAATCTATTTGAATCAAATACTTGACTTAATTCAGAAAAAAAAAATCTATAAAATTAATTATGTAAAATTTCATTTTTTTTCAAATATTATTATTATTTTAATGTTAAAATTCCAAAACAAATAAAATAAAATAAAAAAACCTATTTAAAATATTTAATGAAAAAAAATAGAAAAAAAAACTTTTTAAAGATTTCTAATTATTTAATTTTCAATTTTAAAATTGAAAAGAGGAACAAAAAAAATCGATTATTTAAATTAGGAAAAAAAAATTGTAATTTATATATATCTTAAGAAAAAAAAATTAAATTAAATTAAATATTAAGTAGATCTTTGGTTGTTTTTTTTGATTAAAAATTTTAATTAATTAATTAAGTTTTTTTTTTTTTAAAAAAAAAAAAAAAAAAAAAAACCTAAAAAATTTTTCATTTGAATTCTTTAAAATTAAAATTGATTATAATTATTAATTTTATAATTGAAAAAATCAAATTTATTCATAAATTTCTTATAATTTTTTATATATAATAAATATTTTAAAATTTTCAATTTCTAATTAATGAATAAATCATGATTTTTTTTTGTTTTAATTAGTTTTAAAAGATATTTTTTAAAAAAAACAAACAAAAATAATTTATTGATTTATGTGAAATTTAAATGATAAAAAGAAATATATAGATCTATTGATTTTTCTTAAATATTAAATTTAATAGTTGATTAAAAAATTAATAAAATTTAATTTAAAGGATTTTTTTTTTTTTTTTGGAAATGTTTAAGAAAAAGATTTTTTTATTAAATTTCTCTTTGAAAAAAAATAGAAAAATGAAATTTGATAAATTAAATAAATTAATATGTATTATTTGAAATTTTGAAAAAAAAATTTATGAAATATTTAATTTCTCAAAAAAAAAAAAATAAAAAAATAAAAATAAAAATAAAGTTGTATTTCAATAAAGAAATTTTATTATCAAATTATTATTTTTTTAAAAAATATTTCATAATTATTTGAATAATTTAATTTAAAAAAAATTAATATATATATATATATATATTTATATATTAATTAATAAAAAAAAATTATTAATTAATATCAAAGATAAAAAACAAAAAAAAATTATAATTTTAATTATTTTATTTAAGTTTATATATATATATATATTTAAAAAGAATTAATTTTATTTTTTTAATTTCATTTTTTTAAGTAAATTTAAAAAAAAAAAAAATTGAAAATCTTGTTTTTTCTTTTGTTTGTTTTTTTTTATAAATTATACAAAAAAAAGAATATTTTTTTTTTTGGTTCAATTCATAATGAATTGAGTTTTTTTTTTGTTTTTTTTTGTTTGTAAATACCAAAAATTTGAGAAAAGAAAAAAGAAAAAAAAAATTATTTTTTTTAGGGTGTTGGTAAACACACGTAAGCTTTTAGTAAAAACACGTAAGCCCTTACGTGTTTTTACCAAATTATGGCCAAAACATGTAATTTTATGGTAAAAACACGTAAGTAACCTAATTTTTTTATAAAAATTCCTCAGGCTCATTTTTGAGAATTTTTAACATTTTTTTTTGCCATATTTCTTCCGACATGGGATGTGAAGGTCCCCAAATTTTTTCAATTTTTTTTTTTTGCCCAATTTTTCTATTTTGGGCAATTTGGTAAAATGGCCCATTTTTTTGAAAAAATTCATTAAAAATGTTCCCACTTATGAATTTCAATAATTTTTTTTTAAAATAAAGGTGAGAATGTTGAGAATAATAAACCAGAAGCCCAACACTTTGGTATTTTTTTGGCAAGAACATTTGTAGGCCCAAAAAGTCCATGTTTTTTTATGTTTTTTGTTCATGTTTGTAGTTGAATTGAAAATGCCATTTATGACATAAATTGAATTCAAAATTTAATTTATGATGAGTGGAAGTTAAAATTTGATCTTTGGCATTAACAGTGCCATTTATCACTTCAAAAGTGCCATAAATGGCATCACTAATGACATAATAATGCCATAAATGGCATCAAGAATGACATACAGATGCCATTTATGGCCAGAAAATTGGCATAAATAGCATTACAGCAATGCCATAAATTGAATTTAATGGCCTTGACAATTCCATTTATGCATTTAAAAATGCCATAAATGGCCTTAAAAATGGCATTAATGGCCTTAAAAATGGAATTAATGGCCTTAACTATAACATAAATGGCATCAAAAATGCCATTTATGGAATCAAAAATTCCATTTGTGGCATTACATAAATGGAATTAACAATGCCATTTATGGTGTTACATAAATGGCATTATGCCATTTATTACATTGATAATGCCATTAATGGCATTGTTAATGTGGCATTATTAATTCCATTTATGGCATTAATGGCATCAGAAATGTTGCATTTTTGATGCCACAAATGGCATTGTTGATGCCATAAATGGCATTAATGGCATCAATAATATTTCATTGATAATACCATTAATGGCACTGTTAATACCATTAATGGGACTGTTAATGCCATTTATGGCAGTGTTAATGCCATTTATGGCAGTGTTAATGCCATTTATGGCAGTGTTAATGCCATTTATGGCAGTGTTAATGCCATTTATGGCACTGTTAATGCCATTGATGGCACTGTTAATACCATTAATGGCACTGTTAATGCCATTTATGGCACTGTTAATACCATTAATGGCACTGTTAATGCCATTTATGGCACTGTTAATGCCATTTATGGCACTGTGAATGCCATTTATGGCACTGTTAATGCCATTTATGGCATTAATGGCATCAGAAATATTTCATTTATAATTCCATTAATGGCACTGTTAATGCCATAAATGGAATTTTTAATGGTACAAATGGCATTAATGGCATCATACATGCCATAAATAGCCATATTTCATTTAAAAACCATCCCTTACGTGTTTTTACCATAAAATTACGTGTTTTTACCAATTGATGGTAAAAACATGTAAGCTCTTACGTGTTTTTACCAATACCCTTTTTTTATTATTATTATTTAATAATTTAAATTAAATTCATTTAAATTAATAAATTCTAAAAAAAAGAAAATATATATATATTATAATTCTTTTTTTGACTTTAATTAATTTAATGAGAAAAAAAAAATTAAAATAGATAAATTCTTCATTAAAAAATAATAATAATAATAGGGGGTGTCAACCCTATGAAATCCCACATTTCAAATCTTGAATTTTTTTTCCTGAAATGCAGAATTCAATTTCTGGGATTTCCCAAATAACACACCCCCTGACCAGTGGTATTTTGAACATGTAAAAACCTATATTTTTGGGTTCAAATCCCAAAGTATAACCCTTGAAATCCCAACCTATCATGGCTGAATTTTTAAGAATGATGCATAAAAACCTCACCCAGGGAGTTCAGCTTTGAATAAATTTCTTTAGACCAAATTCTTTTCAATAGAATTAAAATATATAAATATTAAAAAATGCCAAAAACATCAGCAATAATCCCATTACTTCATCAACTAAATATCATACAGAATATCCTTGTCATGGAATCCGATATTGATTCAGACCTGGAAGAAGATGTATCACTGTTACACCATCTCAGCACCCAAAGGTATCTTACACCCCTCCAAAAAAATCCCTCTGCATATATATACAACTCCAGCGATTTGGTCCAGTTATCAAGTCATAAATTCAAACAACTCTGCCGTACTACTCATGAATCTTTCCAGCGGTTAGTTACCTTGATTCAAGATGATACAATTTTTCACAATTCATCAAGATTTAAACAGAGAGATCTAGCCATACAATTGGCTGTAGCATTAGCATGATTAGGATCCAATGGGAATGGGGCCTCTTTGGTAAAGCTAGGAATGCTATTTTTAGTTAGTCATGGGGCTATTGTATTATATACACGGCGTATAATAAAAGCATTAATCAAGTATGAAAAGGAATATATCATGTGGCCAAATTCACAAAAGCGATTGGAGACTTCCCAAGTAATGCAAGCCAAAGGGTTTCCTGGATGTGTGAGATTTATAGATGGTAGTCTTATACCTTTGTCTCAAAGGCCACCCAAAGATGGTGAGGCATAATTTGATCACAAGAAGAGGTATTTATGCTATTCATATCTTATTTATTTAACCATTTTTGAGCTGATAATACATGTGATGTAGGTATTCACTGTCAATTCAATTGGTTTGTGATGTCAACAGAGTGTTTATTTCACTACATGTTGGCTGTGCAGGCTCTCTTCACGATTCAAATGTGTACCAACATATGCAAATCTGAAAAAATCCACATGAGTATTATGGGAAAGATCAATATCTACTTGCAGATTCAGCTTATGCAAGCTCCCATTGGATTGTGCCAGCATACAAAGGTGTAACATCCCACTCAGAAGATAATCAGAAATTCAATCTATTTTTGGCAAGATCAAGAGTATGGATTGAAAATTCCATTGGTGTGTTGAAAGGATGGTGGTCATCTTTGCATGAGATGCTAAATCAAATGTGTAATGTGCAAGAGGTACAATTATTTGTACAGTGGGTGGTAACCTGTGTTCTATTGCATAATCTATTAGCACAAGTAGGTGATGAATGGAGTGATTTATATGAGTATAATGACACCCCTGAGCTCCAAAAGATCACACAACAAGATGATGAAAATGGCCATTTGAATATGCGTGAAAGAGTCAAGCCCTACACTTTAGATTGGTTCAGGAATAAATGAATAGATTAATTACAAGTACTGACCATGTTTTAAGATTTATAAAGCATGTTTATTTTCAAAGAGAATTGTGTGAAGACTAATATTTGTAATACATTTTCAATCTATAGCCATGGAATGGTAAATGTTAATAATGGAATTGGATCATAATTATCCAATGTGTAAATATATATAATATATAATATTTACAAGTTCTTATTTTTACATAATCTTTTTTTATCCTGTTCATTCCGCATAATTTTACCATTTACTTTTGTTTTAATTTCTTCAGAGCTGAGTTGTTTCAATTTTTGTCCTGTAAGAAATAACTTCTTGTTGATTTGAAAAGAACAGCCAAAGTGTGTGATGGATTCATGTTCAAGCAATTGTTTTGCTGGCTTGGTTGTTTGATGAAGAATTTCAGATGTTCTCCAGAGTATTTCAACAATGCCTTCTTTTTTGGAAAAATCAAAAATGAATTTGTGGTTTGGAAATTATAATCCATGCCCAGAGGGTATGAAAACTGTCGGAATTGGAGTGAAATTGTTTTTATTGATAAAAGAGAATATACCATAAGTCCATGAATTGATTTCATTATTATCAGTATGCGGTTTATTGTGTAAGCCATTTAATGTGACTATAACATTTGAATAAGTTTTGAAATTGGGTGATTTGTTGGAATGCCATTCAAGTTGGCTGAAGTTTGGAAAATTGGCTGCATTCATGATTTCTTGATTGTCTTTAAGTGCATTATTTGAAAATCATTGAATGTGGGAGTGAATGAAATCATCAAATTCTTAAAGTGTTGACCATTGCTCATTATCTTCATCAATTGTTCTTTTGGTCAAGCCTGCCTTCCTTGCATAAACCCCAGAAGATCTACCTGAATCAGAACCCTGACAAAATCCTATTCCTTTCATAATGCCATCAAGCATATCAGAGTTAGTGGTGATATTTTGACGGTTGTTTGAAAGCTTATTTAATGTTATGATCAATTTTTGAAGCTTATAGAAGATGGTAGTTGGACTGCTGAATGGGTGAATTTGATACATGAAAATAGGCAAATAGGGCTTGTTATGTCTATTGATAAGTACATAGGGTCTGGGTAGTTGTTTGTGTGGAGGAAGCTTCAACCAGGAGGCATTCTCATTCTTCTTCTTGTCTAGTGTAAGTATGGAGAAGCTGGTATTATAAAGGCCAAGCTGGCCTGCTGTTTGGTTCATATATAGAAGCATTCTTCTTTGTTGTCTGGACTTGGGTTTATTATGATTAAGAAAATTCTCATCTGTTAAATCATCATGATTGTGAGGTTGAGTCCCAACAGGCTTTAAATCATGAGGAATTAAAGAGAGTTTGGGCACATTCAGCTCATTGACAATCATCTGGTCATTTGGTTGAGTCCCAACAGTCAAATGATCAGATGATTGATGAGAAATGGCTAAAGAAAGGGGGAATTGGTTGTTTGATGGTGATATCATGATTGCAGATTAAATATATTCCAAAATTTAATTATTCCTCCCCTAAATTAAAAAAAAAACGTTCATCAGTATGGCATAGAAGGGATTTGTGGTGGATGAATGGAGGAGGTGGTGGTGGTGGCAGATCATTGGCTTATGTTGTTGCAGCAGTGGAGGACATGGTGGTGTGTCATCAGTGGTAACAGTGGGGGGGAGTTGGCCAGTAGGAAGTAGTGGTGGTGGTGGCCAAATGGCAGTGAGGGTGGAGGTAGCCTGTCGGCGGTCATGGTAGGGGCCGATTGGCAGTGGGGGTGGAGGTGGCCAGTAGGCGGTAGTGGTAGTGGTGGCCAATCGCCAGTAAGGGTAGTGGTGGTGGCAGCCAATCATAAGTGAGGGTGGACATAGCCTGTCGGCCATTTTGGTAGTTGTAGTGGTGGCCGATTGGCAGTGAGGGTAGTGGTGGTGGCAGCCGGTCGGCAGTCAGGGTGGACGTAGCCCATCAGCCGTCGTCGTAGGGGTGGAGGTGGCCGGTAGGTGGTAGTGGTAGTTGTGGCTGATCGGCAGTGAGGGTAGTGGTAGTGGCAGCCGATTGGCAGTCAGGGTGGACGTAGCCCGTTGGCCGTTATCGTAGGGGTGGAGGTGGCCGGTCGGCCGATCGCCAGTGAGGGTGGAGGTAGCCCGTTGGCGGTCGTGGTAGGGGGTGGTGGCCAATTGGCCAGTTGGCAGTAGTGGTGGTGGGGGTGGCCAATCAGCAATCATGGTGGTGGAGGTGGCCAGTTGGCGGCCAATCAGCAGTGGTAGTGGTAGTGGTGGCCGGTCGGCGGTGGTGATGGTGGATGGATGGAGGGGGAGGTGGTGGTGGTGGTCAATTGGCAGAGGTAGTGGTGGTGGTGGATTGCCAGAGGATGGGGTAGTAAAAATAACAGTAATAGTAAGTATACTGTCATTTGTCATTGGTTACATTAATTTAAAAAAAAATCAGTACATACCGTTGATTATCAAAAGTCCTCCTGACTTTAGGCAACAATAAATTCACCAAAGGCCCTCAAACTACCCTTTTTGATCAATCAAAATTTGTTCTGATATCTGGGCAGATTGAAAGAACACATCAGTGCAATAAAATGAATATTAGTCACAGTGTATTCACTTACAAGTCCTGTGCCAATGGCAGACCTAAAAGCCTTCATCAAAAAAAATTGTTGATCAGATTTTTAGAAAGGAATAGATCAAATAAATATGGAGGAATTTATTGAAAAGAACAAGTGATGAACAAGGATACTAAAATGAGGAACTTAATATTGACTTTTCAAAAAGACATTTGGTTAATTTTTAATCAAGGGATCAATTATTCTCAACCTTGGAAAAATAGGTAATCATTTTTCTTACTAGCATTGCATTTTCAGAATTTAGAAGTCCGACTCGCATTTGTTAAAAGGCAATATGTCCACTGCCTATTCTTCCTCACTGGACATATTAAACTTGATTAATTGCCACAACAAGAATTTCAAAGGGAAAACATCCCATAAAATACAACAACATCCTTTCAGATTGATCATTTGAATGGGCATCTACATTCATCTTATGTGAGAAGACACCTGCAGTGTTGCATTAATCAACCGCAAAATTGCAAATTAAACTGTCATTTACCCATCAAATACCAAATGAGCCTAGTTTGAAAAACTAATCTGGTCAACAAATGGAACTGCTCATATTACATGCATAATATCTAACAAAGAACACTTACTTCAACTCTTTTTATTAATCAAATTTAGAATACGCTCTAAATCTGCAATCGGATGGGAGGAATTCAATGCTGCTATAGTCAAGTCCATGTTCTGTTGTTTTTCATGCATCTCAACTTCTTTTTGCCATTTTTCTTTCTCAAAATCAGATTTTTTGGCCTCTTTGGCCATATAAAAATCAAGTTGTGATTGTATTTTGGACTGTTCCAGCTTTCTACATTCAGAATTGTTTTCCCATTCAAATGAAATTTCCATCTCCTTCATTAATCTCTGTTGTTCAGTTTGCATGATCTGAGCACTCCTTTCTTCATTCCATTTTTGTTTTTCCCACTCTAACAAGGCCTCATCATGAGCTTGCCTCCCTGAAAGAAATATTATTAGTCTGTATGAACATCAGAATAAAACCATCTCCTACAGACCTTTATGCCACTCAATCATTATTTGTGAGTAACTTGGAGACAACACATCAGACAACTTCTTCTGTGAGCCACTGGTATTATTAAGATTGAAGTTGGAACTATGTTTTCTCTTTTTGGATCAACAATTTATCTTATACTGTAATTAAAAAAAAAAATTCAGAGTCAATTTGTTTCATATTGGTTTGATGAAAGAAATCTTACTTTGGGCTCTTCCACATGGTCATTCTCTTAATCTTCAACAATATTGATATTTGGTTGAATCATGATTGTTCCCTCCTCTTTTATTG